>PVJD01000454.1:0-437258 GCA_004026545.1 Mormoops blainvillei | reverse complement strand
CACCTGTTCATCTGCCTTCCTAACCTCATCAGGCCAGTGCTTTCCAATCACCTGGAGAGCTTTGAGAAATACGGATTCCTGGGTCCCCCTCCCCAAACCCACATCATTGGTTTGGAGTGAGGCCTGGGCATTTTAAAAGCTCCCAGGTGATTCTCATGTGCAGCCAAGATTGAGAATTGCTGTTTAAATAAATTATGTGGCCACGCCAGCAAGATTCTCAGCCACCATCCTTAGAGATTCTGATTCAGAAGGTCAGGACCACTCACCTCCTAATTTTTGCAGGACCCGAGGGACGAAAGGAAGCCCCCAGTTCCTAGACTTCCCTATTCTCTTCCCTTGCTCCACCCCACCCTGTTCTTTCTTCACCATGAAGGGTCTTTCTGTGGATAGGAGTGGACACCCAGCACACACACCCTCTCCTTACTCCTCTTCGAATATCCACCCCTTGGTCGTCCCTTAGACTGAGAGGTATGCAAGATGACCGCAAGGTCTGCTCTCAGGAGGATCGACTAGGGGAAGACTAGGAGGACTGGAAAGGGGCCTTGGGGCCCATTTGGAAGGGAATTCTGGTATCCCCACAGGGTATTTTCTGACAACAACCAATTTTTCGAGACCAGCTGGCTGTCCCACAATTCAATTCCGTTCTGACACTGGCTGCCCATAGCACAGGCCTCACACCTTCAAGCTTCAGTCCCACAAGTCGGTCCCCATTTGAAATTCTAGCTGCAAGTCTCAGACCACCCATACTTCTGGCCAGCTGCTATGAATTGGGGGTTCCCACAACCCTCTCTTCAGGTTTAGGAATTTGCTAGAATGGCTCATAGAACTTAGAAAAGCACTGAAGTTTACAGGTTTATTATAAAGGGTGAGCACGAACGGTGGGTGAAGACATTCATGGGCCGAGGTCTGGAGCAGGAACTTCTGTCCCTGGGGTGGGGGCACACCACCCTCCCAGCAAGCGGATGTGTTCTCCAGCCTGGAAACTCTGAATGCTGTTGTTCAAGAGTGTTGATAACTCTCCAATTACACCCACCCCTCCCTGGAGGTTGGTGTGGGGAGGGGAGCTGAAATCACTTGGTCTTTTTGGAGGTCAGCCCCAACCAGACACTGTCTAGGGGCCCCTACCATAAGTCATCTTAGTAGCATAAACTCAGGTGTGATGAAAAGGATTTACTATAAGTAACAAAAACACTCCTGTCACTTAGAAAATTCCAAGGGTTTTAGGATTTCCTTGCCAAAAACAGGAGACAAAGACCCAGTATGTTTCTTATGATACACAACCCGAGTACCCTAGCACTGGGGAGGCCATGTCCGCAGGTGAGCATGCCCTGTGAGGAGTGCATGGGTAAAGGAGGGCATGAGGGGGCCATGATGGCCCAAGGAACGGGTCCCTTTGCCCAGATCTAAGGCCCGTCTCAGAGGAGGTCTGGGATGGCCTGAGAGTCTCATTCACACAGTCTCCCCCAGGGGACTCTGTGGCAGATGAGCCAGGGGACACAGAGAATCCTATGGCTGTCTGGGCTGTCCCAGAAAGTCTGCAGTGATTGGCTAGTGATGTCTGCCATGCTCAGTGCATTGATGCTGTCAATTAGAAGCCATCATCCTTCTGCTTCCATCTCTATTCCTTTTTTCTTAATTTTATGCTTCTCTGTCTCTTAGCCTGTCATTTCAGCCCCACCTAAGTGTCATTTCTAAATCGTAGCTACCAACATTGGTAAATACCTTCCTGTTAGTCTCTCAAAATAAAGGTTGATTGTTTTTCTAAAACCTAATTGAAGATCTTGAGAAAGTTGCTCCTTAAGAAAGTGTTCCTCTTCACCAGCGACAGAGTCAAACTCCGGGACAGACACAGGAAACCCCACTCCCTCTAACCAAGGGAGTCTAAGGCTGGCCTTTGGCTCTTCCCCCAGCAGTGAGAACAGCTCTACTCACTTTTCAATTACCTTATTTATTCTTCTTGCTCTGGAACGGATATCAGGGCCTTTTCCCAAAAAATGGAGATCCTCACACATACAAGACCAAGCCGACCGTATGCTGGTGGTCTCAGTGTTCTCAGTGTTCTCAGTGTTCTCAGAATGGGCCTGTGGTTCTGGGCAATCCACTCTCCTCATCATTCCCTTGTTCTCAGAAATCCTATCGGCAGAGGGTCACTCCCAGACAAAAAGCAAACTGTGAGTTAAAAGGCACTTCCTTTTTCTGGGGTTGATTGGTTAAATGTGAGAAGGGTCACGTTTATATGCTAAGGTTGGAACGTACCAGAAGTCACCACAAACCTCCAAAAGCATGGTTTGTGCTCTGATTTCCTCCCCACTTTCCCCTCTGAATGATGTTTATTGTTTTCTTATACCAGGAATCAGCCATTTTTACCTGCCCAGTGCTAGATACCACAGGCGATAGGAGCTTAGTGCAACAGTCAGGTCTCCTCAAAACAGTCCCTGTATGGCCCCCAAGTGTCCTGGAAGAGAGCCCTGATTTTGTCACTGCCCTGGATGGCGGCCCGAAGTTACCTTGTGTGGTTTACAGTGCAACAGTCCATGTGGCCAATGGGATGACTGGGGCCAAGGAGTTCATGAGTGTAAATATCCCCAATAACTTCTACCAATGGCATGAGTTCAAAAGCAACCTAGAAACATATACACATATTGAAGTTTTGAAAAGTCACTTATCCAGAAAAAAACAAAGAGCATTTGGCAAAGGAGTGATAGGCATGTAAGAAATATAGTAGGTTATTAGTCCATTGGCGAAAGCCTCAGAGAAAAAATTGAGTAACCAAGTCATAAGGACAGAGCTAGACCAATTTTTTTTTTCAGTTTTGTAATTGCCACCTACACCAAGATACAAAATACTGTCAGCAACCAAGAAGCTTCCCTCCTGCTCCAATGCAATCAATATGGCCTCCATCCTAAACTAACTACCATTCTAACCTCAGTCAATGCAGACATTAGTTTCTCTAGCAGTTTCAGAACTTTGCCGTAATGAAATCACACAGTCTGCCATCTGCTGCATTTGGCTTCATTTATTTGTTGTATGTAGCCATCGTTTTTTTCTTCAATGTTACACAATATTTGAACACATCACAGTTTATTTATCCACACCATTGTTGATGGATACTTGGGTGGCTTCCAGTTTTTAACTATTATAAGGAATGCTGCTATGAGCACTTACCTTCAGGGGCTACATCCCAGATCCCCTGTGGATACCTGAAACTGCAGATAGTACAGAACCCCATTATCACAGACCCGTATATATACCATGTTTCTTCCTGTACATAAATACCTATGATAAAGTTTAATTTATAAATTAGAAGCAGAAAGAGATTAATAACAATAACTCAAAGTAAAATAGAACAATTATAACCATAAACTGTAATAAAAGTTATATGAATGTGGTCTCTTTCTCTCTCTCTCTCTGATCACTCACCTGATAACCTAGAGGGTTACTAAGGAACCAAAAGGAGTGTATGCACTGGACAAAGACACTGGACAAAGGGATGATTTATGTCCTGGACAAAGGGATGGAGTGGGGCAATGTGAGATTTCTTCATGCTACTGAGAAGGGCATGCAATTTATGACTTAGGAATTGTTTATTTCTAGAATTTGCCATTTAATATTTTCAGACTGTGGTTGACTGAGTAACTGCAATGGTGGAAAGCCAAACCATGGATAAGGGAGAGCTACTGAGCTGCAAAGAAGAATGTAAAGACTTAAGGATAACAGCCTCTAAAGTGTAAATTCCACATAAGCAAGGAAAAGAAAACATTTCCCTGGAAAGATTCTCTTCTGCGTGAACCTCTTAAACAGTGACACCCAGAATGGGATGCCTTCTGCTCCCTCAACAATCTCTTGTGCTGAGACATTTTATGTAATTGTGCGGGCTCTGGTCATGGCGTTTTTCTGCAAAGAAAATTCTCCCCACAAACTCTAAACATTTACATGTCAGGAAGCGTTTCCAGTAGGTTAATGCACTGTTTCACCGCTAGAGGGCAATTCCGACTCCACAATACTTGGTTTTGCCAGCCCTCAGGTCAAAATGGTTAATCATAGCCAAAAAAACAAGCAGCCAGAGAGAAAAGGGGAAGAGCACACGAAGGCAAAATAAACATCCATAAACTTAAGCTTTCTTGGGTAGAAAGGGCATAAAAATGTCACCCATAAGTCACTTTATAACATTTTTCCCATCTTTCTCTTTCCAGTTTTTAAAAATTCCATGGTCCTCAGTTGCTGAAATGACTACTCAGTAGGAGGGGCCTGTGTCAGACAGATGACAGAGGGCATTTTTTTCAACGCCACCCGGAGCTCTGATTAGGGACGGGGAAACTTAGAAACCCCCAAATCCTGAGCCCTGAGCAAGCAACAGGGAGTCCTGCCACCCCTTCTTCCTTACAAGTAATGTTTCTTCTGATAAAACCACAGTGTTTACTAAAATCAAGGCACTGGTGAGTAAGGCTGGCAGCTGTGACACCTCCTTTTTGTCTCCTCCCCACGCCGTCCCCTTTCACCTCCCACAAAGTTAACCAAGATTACAGACGGAGAAGTGTTGTTTTCACAGGGGAAGAGGAGTAGGGATATTCATTATGAAGTTGAGTTGCCTTTAGACTATTTATAATAAATTTCTACTAGAAAAGGACATTTGGCTGACCACCATTTCCTTCTGCCTCAGCATGACCAAATACAGTAAGAATTCAAAGTGAAAACTGAAAAGCGAGGAAGAAGAGCCTACGGCTGGAGCAGTCTGTTTTCACGTCTCATGCTAGCGAGTGACAAACTTGGGAAGGAGCCCCCTGTGTATTCCCTGTCCCCATTATCTCCTTTCGCTTCTCCGAAGGGCTAAGAAGCCTTCACTGTTAGCCAAGACTCCTTCGTGCTGCAGCTTAATTTTCCTTGTGTAATTTTAAATACAGATCGTGTCTACGGTGCAGCAATTAATGGATAGCCTAAAGACTTATTATTTCAAACTAATTGATATGTAGCAAAAGTTTAAATAACACAACAGGGATAGGAGAAATTTTAAATGATGTGTGCACAGCGAATTTAGAATTTTCCTCTGTTACGGAAGTAGCAAAAAACATAGGATTACTAAGGGGGTGTGACCAAAAGGTAGAACTGACCTGGAAATCTTTCCCCGTTGAAGTTTTTGAGCACATGGTTGAAAAGGAGAACAATTCAGGCATTTCGGAAATGGGGGGTGGCCCCGGTCCGGGGCCCTCCCACACCCACCTTTACCGGTTCTAGCAGATTGTCTCATAGAGAAATGAAGGCCAGGGTAGATTTTGAATTATGTTGTTAGACAAGAAATAAGAAATGGGAAAGCGATGCCAGCATTTTCATTGTCATTCTGTGGCCAAATCCCCCCCGCGATTTAAAGTCGGGGAGGAGCTCTGTAACGGCCAAGTTCCCCAAGCCGCCTTGTTCCAAAGCGCCAGCGCTTCCCAAGCCAGTGTTCACGCCAGCTTCTAAGAAATGTGCTGCAAATAATGACATTGCTGGCAAAACAGAATAAAACAAAATAACCCGCCCTTCTAGCAGGTTGAATAGGAAAATTCAAAATATTTACTCGAATAAAGAACACTCTTCAAATGGGAAAAAGCAGGAACATTTTATTTTAAGAAGCAATTGAGACCTACGATGCTTGACTAAGATGGCAATGTTTTAAACATCAGAACTTGGATTTGTAAGGAAACAGAATTCACCCCACGTATAAACCACAGAGGAAAAATACTACCTTAAAGTGCACTTTTTCACACTGATTTATGTCATGAAAATATCTGAATGACTTTGGCCAAGTCATTTACACCTCATGGCCTTGGGCCTTTTCAAATATAAAATTGCCACATGGATTGGTGACTTTTCAGGACCATTCACTTCTAACCATCTGCTTTATTTAGGTAGCCCTAAGCATTTAATAGACATCAGGCATACAGAATTGAATAAATAATAATCCTTAGTTTAAGACATACCCTTCTCATTGGTCCATGGAAGACCATGTTGATCTATTTATACTGTAATAAGTACCCATGAAATAATTACAAAACACAAAAACGAGAACAGTAGTTTCTCCCTCCTCAGGCACCTTCGCCTCTCTCTCACCTTCTATCCTCCAAGGTAGCCCCGAATCTGAATTTCGTATGTATAATTCTTGTGCTTTTATATTTACATAGGTATTTATACATATATTATACAAATATCTTCATATGTGTATATATGTACAAATGTATATTTGTATGACACACTTTAATTTTTGGCTTTAGTTGTTTTTAACCTTATAAAATAGCATTATATGAAATGAAAGCATCATAATTAAGTATGATAATATATGTAAAAGTATCATAAGAAAGTATTATACTGTATCTAATCTTTTGGATCTATGTTTCTCACTTAAAATATATTGCTAAACCCAACAGAAATTTGCATGTATATTCCCAAATGACACAGACTAGAATGTTTGTAGCTGCACTGTTCATAGTAGCCTCAGACTGGAACTAGCCCAGTTTCCATCAAGTGTTAACATCAATAAATAGAATATAATACATTCACACAATTAAATACTATACGACAATGAGAAAGGACAGCCTAAAATGGTACACAACATACTGGATGATTTTCACAAACAAAATATTGGGTGAAAGTGGTGAGACACCAAAAAAGTGCACACAGTATTATTACATTTATATGAAGTTAAAAGAATAGCTACATTGGGTGGCAGATGGGGTGGCTAGTGAGGGAAGGTAGTGAAGGTGGCCTTCTGGAGTGCTGGCAATAAGTGTTCTCTCTCCTGATCTGGGCGATGATTAAATGAGCATGTTCTCTTTGTGAAAGACAAAACGCAAATCCATACGTTTATTGTATCAGCTGTTGTTGCATAACAAACACCACCTGCAAACTCAGTGGCCTAAAACAATAAGCATTCAGTATTAGCCACGAGTTGGTGAGCTGGGACATTCTTCTGGTCTTAGTTGGTGTCACTCATGTGTCTGCTGAGCATCGGGTAGGCGACTCTGCTGATCTTGGCTGGACCCTCTTTCATGGCTGAGGGTTAGCAGGTGCTAGGTTAGTCTAAGGTGACCTCAGCTAGAACAACAGGCTCTCTCCATACTGCCGCTCATCTGCCAACAGGTAAGCCCGGACCTGTCCGCTGGCTGGTTGCACAGTTCAAAGAGCAAGAGTGGAAGCCCAGGAGGCCTTCTGAGAAATAAACTCAGAACTGGGACAGTGTGACCTTCGCTATATTTTGTTGACCAAAAAAAAAAAAAAAAAAGTGACAAGTGAGGACTGAAGAAACCTGGTCTTTTTAAAAAATCAATCTACCACACTTATGATATATGCACTTTATGTAAACTAATACAAATTTTTAATAAATTTAATTATATGAGTATCTACAAAGTGAGACAAAAATAGGTTTGCAGTTGTCTGTAAAGCACGGAGTCTGTTCTTGTATCATTGTTTATTATTGTATTATTTTTCATACAAACAGCTGTAATCCTACTTTTGCCCCACCCTGTATCTATGATTCGTGTATATGATTGGTTGTGACTCCAGTTTGATTTGACTTCTAACCTCCTACTCTATGAATATGTTTTAGTCTATCCACTCTCCTATTGATGGGCATTTTAGGAGCTTCCAGTTTATTGGCTTTTTAAGCAGATCTACTTTAAACAATTCTGTATATATCCCCTAGTATAAAAACTCTGTTCAAGACTTTCATTTGTGGTTGCAAACTTCTTGGTATTAGTAAGAGCGGTATAAAATGGCATCACCATGAGGTGTTTCTTGGCCTTGCCCTGATCAAAGGGAATGGCCATCCTTAGACTTTGCTTGTTCGTTGTTGCTTTGGTTCAGACCGCATGTATTTCTTAAGTTAAATGCCTATTTGGGTCTTTTGCTCTTTTTCGCATTGGATAATTTTTCTTGTTTTATTGCTTTATAACAATTCTTTTTTTCTTGATTCTTTACTCTTGTCGGATGTGTGCGTTGTGAACATCTTTGTCCAGTTCATAACTTGTTTTCACTTTGCTGAAGGTGTCATGATTAACAGATTTCTCAATTTCAAGTTTTCAATTTTTGTTTTAATGTTTACTGTTAGCTATTGAGACCTTTTAAAACAATCTTTATCTAACCAGAGATCTGTAATATATTTATTAACAATTTTAAAGTTGTAGTTTTGGCTCTTAAATCTTCAATTTATCTGGAGTTTATTTTTGTACATTGTTGAGGGAAGATCCGATTTCATATTTATTTATATGAATAACCATCTTTTAAAGCTTTTTCTGTTATATAGTTCCCTTTTTCCCCATCGGCCTCCAATGCCATTATGTTCATGTATTGGTGTTGGCACCAATCTCTTGATTACTATTAACTCCGTGACATAACTTGTATCCAGTAATATACACCTCCTTATTGCTAACTGAGTCATCCAGTTCTGAGGCCAATGCTTAGGAAAAGCGAGCTCACTCTTGATTTGCTCAGTAACTTTATTTCAGAGAAGCACCAAATCTGGAACTTTCTTATGTATAACATCTGCTGACAAATAGAAACTGTTTCAAAATAGCACAGACTAAACTTTTTCAGCTTAAACTTTAATATCCACATTAAAAAATCATAACCAATATTTTGAAACCCATGCTTCTCAAACTTTAATGTGCATGTGAAGTACCTGGAGATCTTGTTAAAAAATGCAAATTCTGATTCAGTAGGTCTGGGGTGAGCCTAGGGTGATACTGCTGGTCCTGGGAAAACACTTTGAGTTAACAAGTCTTTATAAAGTGATTTTATTCCACACAACTGAGCTGGAGAACATTTCCTTCTAGTGACTGCATTCTGGCTATCTCTTGAAAACCTTTTGAATTTTTTACGTCGGCTGTCTGTTAATTCAAGAATCCTAGTTTTCCTTTCTTTTTTAAGTCCCTCTGGACATTTTCAGAATCCCTTTTTAATTCTGAAGTTGATCAGATATTTCTTGTTGAAGTCTTTGTTTTCCAGTGCAGATTCTAAATCAAAGTCAAATAAAATATTTTCAAAGGTTATAGATTATTCAGCTGAATAAAGATCTACTTGAATATGGTTAAGACCTGGGTAAGGGGGAACAGGAAAGAGAAGAACAAAGAATGTAATATCCTTTTCTTCACTCTACCATAATACATATCAATTTTCCTTTGTTCTTCTTTTATTCTGTATAGAAACGTCCACTAGCTTTTTGTTCAAGTGAATCACTGAGGGAATACAAATACATGGAATTTTTGCTATGCTTGGTAGGGGAGGTAATTATACACGGTTCACACTGTGGCGTAAGAATAACTGAGTTTGAATTCTGACTCTATTATTTACCAGCAGCGTGACTGGCTCTTTCATTTAGCCATTAAACATTAGCGTTTGCCTCATAGAATAATGTGAAAACTCAAAAACACGTGTCGATAATCCATGCCAGGCCCTTAACCAAGTACCCAGAATGTAATAAATGCTCAGTAAATATTCATAGTAATAGGCATTGTTATCTAACAACTATTACAGAAGAGATGCTAAGGGCCTAGTGGAAAATAACCTTTGTGTTTAAGACACTGGCAATTAGTTTGTTTTCATGTGTGATAATTGGAGGCTTTGGTTTCACAGATTAATTCAGAGGCTCGTCTCCCCTCGGTGATCCACAGTTCCTGAATCAATACTTACTGAGTTAGCAATTCACCTTATATGGATAGTTCATGCTATTTTATAACTTTACCTTGGATCACTAATTATATTTTAAATTTCTAACTCTTAAGAGGAAAATGTTATATACTATTCAGGGGTCCCCAAGCCAACTACCATGAAGCCAGCCTTACATTTAGTAGGTGTTCAGTAAATATTCATTAGTCAATTCAACAGTTAAAGTAATCACACACCTCCTAAGGGACTCAAGCTGGGTGAATCAGGAAAAGCATCTTAAACTCTTCTCTTCAAGGAATTAATATATTGCCAGTGTGTTCTCATTTGTTTCTTAAACATTATTTTCCTGATTCCTTAAGAGAACTCACTGTAAGAGTTTATACACTGGTAAGATAACCATTAACCAGTTTTCAAGTTCAGCTGTAAACTACATAATTTCAACCAGTTGCTTGACGTTTAACTCACTGTTGGGATGTCATGGTAGATATAACTTTCTTAAAAGAGTGCGTAACATCGTGGTGTTTATGTTTGATTTGACAGGCAAATTTACAATTTTACCCTGTTATATATTTTTCAAAGAAGTTGTTTACCAATTAAATAAATACCAGACATAAAAATAAATATTTTAGGGGAGTAGGAGAAGAAGGTGAATAGAAATTTATGAATGACTAACGAGGAAAGAAATCCAAATCGCCAGTTTTCTTCTTGATTATATTTTAATCCAAAAGACTGTATTTTAAATCAGGTTTTACGTCTTCATTGGTGGCATTTTCTACTTGAAAACATTGATGGCATTTGGCTTTTAACTATGAAATGCAAACATCCTTGCATAATGTAAACAAGTTTAATTTGTGTATTTATGGTAGTGAAGTAGTGGAGGCACAGGGACTGCTAGTGAAGGACAGCGCCCTTGCTGCACTTGAGATGCAAATGCAGAATATTCATTAACTGGCGGAATGGCTTAAAGGCAGGCTGGTCAGGAAAATGAAATTTTGATTTATTAAAAACACATCGAAAATATATATTTATTTATTTTAAAACAGAAGCCTTTCCTTTAAACATATATTACATCTCCAGCACAGTTATTCAATATTAAATTAATGTAAAAGCCATTTCTCAAAGATATCATTATATTTCTGTTATTAAATCCAGTACAATAATATATTTCTTCTTGCAGAACACATTTGGTCTTCCTTTGAAGGGATAAACTGCTTTTGAATATGCTCCCTATATCATACATTATTTCTTCATCTCGATGTTTAGCATAATTTTTCTTTGATAGCCTTTCTTTCCCCTAAAATGCTATGTAACCAAACACCAGAAGCAATTGGCATTTGAGTTCATTCCTCTATTCCACATGAACCTGGGTGAAGAGGGGAAAATGTACGTCATTACTATGCTGGGAGCCTTTCAGCCACAGCCTGTCTTTTCTCCTGTACATCAATTTCTCTTCTCCATGAAAATAATTTCACAGCAGTTTAGACTCCTATTACATTATATATGACCACTGAGGTTAAGGTCTATCTGGTAGGAACCAAAATATATCCAAATTCAAATTTACTTGAATTGCTGCTTGAATTTAATTTAATGGCCACTTCAAGGCCAGTTAGATCTGTGTAGATTCAGAAAGGAATGGATATTTTTTAATCTAAATATTAGAGCTGGAAGATTTATGATAGATCTTCAACTCAAGTAGTTTATCAGCGAGTCAAATAATATCAACATGCATTAAAGAGTCAAGCACATCAGTCCAAAAACTTAAGAAAACCCCTTGTAATTTTTACATGTAATATATGCCAGCTAATAAACTTTAAGATAATAGATTCCTAAGTTTTCTGAGTGGGATTTTATATAGAACTATGAAAATTATGCATGTAATAATGTTTTTATTATTGCTCAGTCACTGATTTCTGCTATATCAAGAGATATTTCCAACTTTTACAGTGTTTTATCCAAATTAGAATACAATTAGACAAAATCATCCTGTTTTTAAAAAACAATTCAGAGTTCTTATGTTTTTCCTTTTTTAGTTATTTTGGAATATAGTTAGATGTGCTGTCGGGAGTAAGGAGGAATGGCACAGAGGGAGCCCTGATAAAGTTAAGTGGCTGTCATCCGGGCACGTGGGCAAGGGGCCTGGGCTTAATGGTGCCCAGCGCTTCCTGTCTTAGAAAATTCTTATTCTGTGATTCCACGGAGAGGTGGTTACTCCCTCCTTTGTGTTGCTGTTGTCTGGTGCTTATAACTTCATCATAGTGCTTATCACGTTATTGTTTTGTGTTTCGCATCCTCCTACGGGTCTGGGGAATCCGTGGAACCAGCCCTGTGTGTCCTTCACGTCTCTCTAACATTATTCACAATGCCAGGTACATAGAAGGGTACTCCATTAATTCTAAATAAATGAATGAGTAAATCAATGAATATATGAGGGATTAAAGACAAAAAGAAAAGTGAGGAAATGTAGAGAATGAGCCATGAATCAGTGACATTTGCTGTCCAGTTCAGTACTGCAAGTACTGGGATATGTTCCATGATTTAGCATTAAGATGGTTCTCTGGCTACCCTAAAGCCATTTACTTCTATGTAGGTAAGGATACTTCCAATCCATCAGGTGAGCCTTTAACCCCCTAGATTATATGATTGGAAGTAATCACCCACGTTTCTGGAAGCAACCTCAGGGTTACATAGGGGTCGGCAAAGTAAGCTTACAGTTGTGAGCACACAAAAAATAGAGTTTATTCTTGTATTATTATTTATTAGTTATTGTATTATTTATTTGTATTACAAACCTACTCATAAACCTACTCTTGCTCACCCTGTGTATGCTAGGAGATGGTTAGCTGATGGGCGGGTGGAAGCAGAAAGATTTAGCTGACTAGCTCTGCCTTATTATCAAAGCAAAAGAAAAAGGAATGATATCTTAAAACTGATTTGCAATAATAATTGAAGTCACCCATTCCTGTTCTTACAAGAGTAACTTCATTAGAGCCATACACTCTAGATTCTATATGTACTTTAATTCAGTTACAACAATGGAATGAAGGGATTTTTTTTTCATTTCTGCATTTTCTTTGTAAAAGAGAAATAGATCAAGATTGATGGAAAGTAATAAAACCCCAGGGTTTCCTAATGCTAGCTCTTTTTCTCTTATGGCTATAAAGTAGCTATAAAGTATTTAAGATTTATTGTTAAGATTATTCTTTAATTCTGCTTTATATCTAGAATAACCAAACAAGCCCCAATCAACTTTAAGAGGCAATCTTTATGGTTTAAAAATTGGCTAGTAAAGATGAATCATAAATAGGAGAATCACTCCTGATGTCGACATGTATATTCATTATTCCCCTAACTTTAATGTAAACTCTGCAACACATTATATATGTGAGAATGGATTGTAAACATAACACTAATTGCTGTAACAAGCAGCACCAAAATGTCATTGGCTTCATATCATAGAATTTTATTTATTCTTCATCTAACAGTCCAATGGTAGGTGATTCTGCTTGGTGGATAGCATGTATCTACATGGTAATTCAGAAAACCAAATTCTTTATATTATGGGACTCTGTCTTCTTCCAAGACCTTGCTAGAAAAGGGAAAAAGATGATTGAGATGCCCCATATGCCTCTGAAAAGCCCCACACTGATATTTCATTGGCAAAAAAGTGGTTGGATGGCCATGACTGGAGGCAGTGAGCAGGATGTGTGAAACATGACCCTTGTCCGACAGCTGCCATCCAGGCACAAGAGGAAATGTCAACTTGGGGGCTAACTAGTAATTTTCTGCAAAGTAAGCCAAGATAATGGAATTTAAATCCGCAGTACCAGAATTACTCTAAACCGACTACCACTCATGTAGGACCCCAAAGACAAAGGCAGTAGAGTAAACACTTTGTTCCAAATCACTGCTGAAGACTTCTTGGGGAAAAAAGGGTGAGGGGAACCTATCGGCACAAGGCTCTGACCAGGGGATTTACAAAGGAGCGCTTCAGTAAAAGCACCTTGCAGCGAGGTTTATCAGATTTCCCATTCCAAACCCTGTGGGTTTAGCATGCCTGCCTCACCCCACTTTGATAAATGAGGAGATGAGAGAATGGGATGACTTCTGAATTATTTAACAAGTGCCTTCCAGAGGAGCTGTCCAGAAGAGGGTTGAAAGCTTATCCCTTGTTTAAGTTAAGGGTCTTTTCCTTTCTGGTGGTGATTCAGGACGCCAGCACAACGTGGTGATGTCTCCATTCGTGCAGCAAAGAGGACGGAGCCTAAACCCTGCGTGGGGAGTCCTCGGCAGGCTTTGGTAGTCATCTATCAAGTCCAGAGACAAACCCAAGGAGACGTTATTCAGATATCCCAAAAGTTACAAACTGAGTGTCTGGTGATTTTAGTTTTAATTTCTAATGTAGATGCCGTCATTGACAAACCAGACGATGTAACATGAAAATCCAAATTGCTAGCTTCTGTTGGAAAATCAGAGCATGTGGCAACCTTGGGCATACATGTGGCAGCAATCTAGTTAGCAAATTTGGGTATGTGCCCTCTGCAATAGAAAAATGCCCTCCGCAATCAGCGGGGTTCCCAGCTGGTCCCAGTCATTCAGTCACCTTTCTACCTGACCCTGTTCAGTTTGCTCTCCCCGAGAGACTTCTTCATAGCCTCCAACTTCACCTTGGGTGGAAAGCTCCATCAGGCTTCCCTAAACCCCCTTTAGACTAAGAGAACAAATGCCTACTTGCCTCTTGGATCAAGTTGTAAATGGCCAACCTAAAACCACAGCAATTTAAGCAGAAGGCTAAACATCATATTTAGAAGGAGCAACTATATAATTAGGAAATTCTCTCTCCCTAAGCATCAAAATCAATTATCTTGATAAAATCCTAGTACAGTAACCACTCTTGAAATATACATTTATAAAAAGAAAAAGAAAAACCAAAACTAATTTTAGGTAATCAGGAGAAGGGCGTTCTCCAGGGACATGGATGAGTTCATTCTAGGACATCTGACAGTCTGTCTCTTGTTTTTTAAATGTGATTCCCAGACTTTAAGTCAAGAAAGAGTGGTTTTTGCTAGAGCTCAAAGGTGGGTAATTACTAACACTTTGGAAGTTTTCAAGGGAGTTAGGAGAAAGGTATGTGAAGATAAGGAGACACTGATTTCAAAGGAGACCCACGCAAGGGCAGGATCCCTGGAAAGTCTTCAAAGACCACTTCTCGACCTGTCTTAAAGGATCCCAGCCAAGACTTCCCAAGGAGGGCCTCCCATTTATCTGAGATGGTGGCAGGCACCATTTGCACTATAAACATTTCCTTCTAAACATGACTCAGTATAGAAACTGAATTAATAATATAAGTTCAATTCTTCCCTGCTGGTGGCATTCCACTTGAGTGAAGAGAAATACACATTTCATCTAAAAATAATTAGCTTTTGAATGACCTTTTATTTCAATTGACTTGAGGCTTTTTATTGATCCATTTAGGGTTTATGTGGCTGAGAGAATGGGATTCTTCTGGTGCTGTCTGTCTTAGCCTCTCCCCAGTGGATGTTAATCGCCCTTTGCTGTCATACACTCGCTCCTTGCAGTGCAGCTAAATCAGGAGCCACAAACTGGTGACTTGCAGACTAAATTGAGCTTTTTATTTGACCCTTGGTACATGTTAACATTTTTGAATTTGAGTGTTTTAAATATGAAATACAATTTCAGTTGGCCACAGTTCTCGGTATTTCTCTATCGCCTTATACCAAGCCTGATTTACAGATTTATGTAGTTTCTTGGTCTCTAGATATTTCCATTTAGAGATTCTGAAGTTAATGTACATGTATTAAATTTGTCAATACATGAAAAGTCCTAAAAAGAGCACCTGCCACACCATAAGCACTCAGTAAATTATGATTACCATAATTATATTACCATAATTATTTTTATGGTTTTATATTTCTCTGCAATTCAGAAGCAATATTTACTAGATTGGTTCTAGCCCAAGAGATGTTTATTCTCTCTTTTAAGCCAGGATATTTTCCTTACTCCAATTTTTCATTTGCTTCTCCTTTCTTATAGTATCTGCCTCTTTACAGAAATAATCTCATTAAATTAGACTGCACTTAATGGCAAACAGGAAAACAGCCGGCTGGCCAACTAAACAGATCCTAAACTGAAGAATTACATGGGGGCGGGGTTAGTGAAAAGCCAGTGTCTTCCAGGCATGACAGATGCAAATACGAAAAACCCAGTGAAGGCCAAGAAACAGACCAGGCTAACTGCAGCTGAGTGATCGTCCTTGTTTTCCACCACCCTGTGCTCCACCTATTAAAGGGGCCCCGTGTCAGTAAGACTTTATGCCATGGGACCTCCACTCGTTAGTATGTGAAAGCAACTTTGAAATCCTAGTTGGGCAAGAAAAATACACTGGAGTTATTTGTTATTCTTCTCTCAACACACAAAAGAATATTGGATTACTGAGATCTTCACCAACCCTGCTTTTATAAAGTAACAGTTTGGCCTGAAATGGTGAAGAGGGAGCCCTGGATTAGGAGGCAAGAGTGTAGTGGTCAGGTCTTGCTTCTGCACTTGACCCCACTGAGTGGGAGGCTTTCATTTCCTTACATAAAGAATGATGGTTAATAGGGTACTGATGGTTATAATTCACTGAAGGTTATAAAACAAGCCCCTTAGCTTTCTTAGCCCAGAGCATAGGTCTTCAAAATTCAGACCACCTTTTAGTATTTCAGGTAAGATGGTAACTTCCAGTTTGATGGGGTATCTCTAAACTATGATTAATAATTTTGGTAGAACCAAAATTGATTTCCTCATTCACAATCATTTTTATTCCCAGATATGATAGGCACCAGCTGAGTCTAACTAACTAAAAACAGAAAACTCCTTGGCCTTAATAGAAGACACCTGTAAGGGAAGAGAACTTCAGCGCTGACACAAAGATTTCAAGGCCTGGAAGACACACGCTAGCTAGGATGAAGTGGCTTATCGAGTAGCATAACCATTGCCTTACATTGTAGTGTAATTTGCTTTTAGATGCTGAATGGTTATGTATACAAGGCATCAAGAGTCTGGCCCCTGGGAGGTGGCAAACAATTTATTTCATGTCAAGGCCACAGAATTTCATGCACACTTTTGAGAGAAATGATGGGCATCATGGTAGAAAATGCTATAAGAACACTGGAAAACAAACACCAACTTCACTGGCACACAATAAATAATAAATATTTCTTTAGTTCAGCAGTTTTCAGAGTTCAGCTGATGTGGCCTGGGAGTAGCTGACCTTAGCCAAGCTTGTTCATACATCTGTGGTTAGTTACAGGTCAGGTTGATGGCTCTACTGATCTCAGCTGGACTTGCTGACATCTCTGGGTGCCAGCCAGCTGCTGGTTGACCTTTGGGCTGATGATTTGGGCTGTGTAACTGGCATGATTGGGGTGACTCAGCTTTGTTCCGTGTACCCTGTCCTCTACCAAACTAGTCCATCCGGGCATGTCCCCTTGACCGTGCCAGAATAACAGGAGTAAAAGCTAAAGCGTACAAGTGCTTTTTCGAGCCTCGGCTTGGGCCATTTGTGCTAACATCCTATTGGTCAGAGTAAGTCACATGACCACCTCATAGTCAAGAAATAGTGAGATAGGCCCTCCCTCTTCAGTAAGAAGAACTTAAAGTCATAAGGTAAAGGCTGTAGATACAGAGAGAGGTGCAGTATTGGGGCCACTGATTCAGTCAGTCTATTGCAGAGGAGGATCAACTAAGTTCTGGTTCTGGTTCTGTCACCAGTGAGCTGTATCCCTGAGAAAGCCACTTATTTTGGCCACCGGCTTATAGTAAGTAAAAGGAAAAGGTTTGACTACATAATTTCTAAAATCTCTTTTCTATATTACTAACTCTTAGAGGGGTTGACTACATAATCATTAATGTCCCTTTCAAAGGTTTCCACAGTAATCTCTAGACATCTTTAAGATAATTATAAAAGAAATTTTGGTAATACATTTTAAGAAACAGAATAGGTATAAATTATGGGTTAAGTAAGGAAACTGCAGCATTTCAAGAGAGTTATATTAGGGAAAGGACGGCAAAGAAGGGATGGGGTGGAGCTAAGAAAAAATCACAGGATCTATGTTCTTTGTTGTATTAAGAGCTAATTGCCTCTATAGGTAGTTTCATGAAGTATATGGATATATAGAGGAGTTTACACATAAAACTGTGTCAAGAGCGTTTGGCTTTTGACTTGAAATAAAATTCTAAAAACGTATTGCTTGTCATTCTCCACAGCATCAAACCCAGGGCCTTTCTCCAGTCAGGGTGTTTGAAGATAACATGAGCTGATAAATACTTCAAAATCACCAACGATCCAGAATGTAGCCCAGAAAGAAAGTTTCGCCCTAATGGTGTGGCTCAGTGAGGTGAGCGCCCAGCCTCTGAGCCGAAAGGTGGCCAGTTCGATTCCCAGTCAGGGCGCATGCTGGGCTACTGGCCAGGTCTCGGCTGCGGGGGGTGTGGGAGGCAACCAATTGATGTTTCTCTCCCTCTTTCTCCCCTCCTTCCCCTCTCTCTGAAATATAAATAAGATCTTTAAAAAAAAAAAAAAGAGAGAGGGATCTAAGAAGTACCACAACTGTGTTGCATTGACCTAATAATGACTCAAGTGGTATAATTGGAAAGAACAAAGCCCGTTTTGTAGGCAGGTTTCTAGATGTTTTCAGTTGCAAATTCTTTTTTTCCCCTCTCTTTAGAAATAAAGTTATATAAAATTAATTAATAAGCAAGCACAATATGCCAATTACATAACACGCATGATCTCCTTTAAACCTTTTAACAACAACCTGTGAAAACTGGCATTTTTATCTCCATTTTACTTATGAGATGATTTAAATTCCAAGGGGTTAAATAAGCTGCCAAGGCCATATTTGGTAAAATGTGCACACATTATAGAGAGAATCTTATCTCTTATTGAATTATCCACTTGTTTAAATCTATGGCAACAGTTTAATTTGTGGTTGAATTCCTAGTCCTTTGCAACAGGCTAGTTAGTATTTGTTTAAAAAATAAAACTTAAATTTAATATCATTTGCAATTAGGAAAGTCTGCCAAAAATATAGACATACACCATACTGTAGCACTTGAGTAAAAGCATCAGGAATTTACATCCATTGTAAAGTAACTATATTTTTCTACATTGGCAGCGCTAGCCAAATTCTTCCTGTTTAGGTCTCGAATGTTTTTTATTTTGCCCTAGAAATATACTGATCATTATTTTTCTCGTTTTCTTTATATTCCAATTGCCATTGGCAACCTTGAATTACAAGGTTGAACAAATGCTTCATTCTCCTTGAGTGGTTTGTAATTTTGAACTTTGAGTTCATGTTCAGTGAGAATTGTTTACCTATAGGGTTCACTCCTGCCTTGGGTTACAGAGAATCCAAACAGTCTGAATTTGCTGTGCTTCTACTGGGACTCCATGAGTTTTATCTATTTTTGAACGGTGTTTGCTGTGATTTATTGATCCTGGATACCCGTTTGCAGGGATAATGTGAATTTGGAAACTGTTCTCATTGGGTGTCTGATCCCTTACCACCGACATTTTTCCTCCAATGGGCCCTCTGAATCACTTGCTTCCTTGCCTCGTTCCCAAGATCACGGATTGAGATTTTCTTATCCCCATTCCCAGTGTGGACACCCCTGGCTTTCTGCAGGGACTTCAGGCTCAGCACTCCAGCAACCAAACTTCTTAGGCCTTTTCCCTACCCTCTTAGACCATGAAAACCCAGCTCCATCAAGATGGAGAATCTGCTCTGCCCCCCGAGGCTTTTAG
The DNA here is from genome assembly GCA_004026545.1 of Mormoops blainvillei. Classification (NCBI taxonomy): domain Eukaryota; kingdom Metazoa; phylum Chordata; class Mammalia; order Chiroptera; family Mormoopidae; genus Mormoops; species Mormoops blainvillei. The sequence continues at coordinate 417,817 of PVJD01000454.1, read as the reverse complement.
CTTTGCATTCTTTCGTTATTCCTGTGATTTAGGGATTTTCTTTTCTCATATTAAAACTCAGCTGTAAATTTAAATAAATGTATATGTTCATCTTACAATTTCCTTGTGTTTAGAGTAAAAGACAGAATTTCTCACTCAGCCATTTTGACTCAAACTCGCATTGCAAATAATTGTACGGAAATGTAGAAGAAAACAAACAAAACCTGGAATGGTTGGGAGATATAATGTAGTCCCATTTTCCCATGTGCTATTTTTCAGCAATCTTTGGGCAACCTGACCAATCTTACTCTGAAGTTTTTATATGATCCTGTTATTTCTGTTCTTGGTTGAAGTAAACATTCATGAGATTATTCTAAAAATAAGATGAGGCTTCGCAAGGTTGCTCAGGCTGATTTTGAAACCACCCATTCTATATATGTACTTTTTAATACTTTTCCCATGATTATTAATAACCTCTTAGCTAATTGATGATGTTAAGGTTAAAATACCACATCCCCGCAGTAATTCTTCATAAATTTTGGGGGGGACACTCTAGCCAACATTCAGTGTTTTGCATTTAAAAAAAAATTAGATTTTGTTTTTATTTTAGGATACAATTTTCATGCTAAAAATAAAATAATCACATTACCAATAATCACATTACTATTAAAATGAGAAATATAAAAAAATTAAAATACTCATAATCCCAATACAGTTTATATTTTAGTATTTCCTTTCAAAGTAATTTTGTATTCTTAGAAAACATTCTCATAGTTATAACCACAATACATATACAACTGTATATAGACTTCCTTTATTAATCATAGCAACTCAATCTTTTTTCCCTGTTTTTATAACGTTTTCTTTCTTTTTTTTTGGTTTACATTTAGGGGCTGCATTATATTTCATTAAGTGGAAACCTTATATTTTATTTTATGGAATCTCTAAGTTTTACTGATTTTTTGTCATTATTTTACTTGTTTGTTAGTCTTATTATTTTTCCTGATCTTTAGCAGTAAATTTCAAAATAGGTTGAGCAAGATAATTATAGTACCATTATTACCATCCCATTCCCCAAAGGCCGGAGATATTTTTAAAAGGGTTAAAAGACTGTGAGGAATTAAATTTTTAAAAATACAACAAGATGCTCCCAGAGAAAGAAAAAAAAAGTGAAATAATATAAAATGTTTAATGAGAAAACAAATGGAAACAAATGATCCTATGTGTATGTTAGATGTAACATAACTACCTGGCTGGTGTGGCTCAGTGGATTGAGCAATGGCCTGTGAACCAAAGGGTCCCCGGTTCGATTCCCCAGTGGGCACATGCCTGGGTCGCGGGCCAGTTCCCTGGTGAGGGGCGCATGAGAGGCAACCACACATTGATGTTTCTCTCCCTCTCTTTCTCCCCCGCTTCCCCTCTGTCTAAAAATAAAATAAATAAAATCTTTTTTTTAAAAAGAGAGAATCAACTCTTTAAAAAAAAAATAAAAAATAAAGATAACTATACAAAGAATATAATTATTTCTAGTGCTTTTTAGCAGTGATATCAGTGTGCATCCTTAGTGAGATATATTCTGTGAAAAATAAAGAACCTCAAAAATACCTTAAGTGTCATGTACTTATTTTGTTAATAGGTTATAACACTGAAACTATATCTGCATATTGTAATATAAAGCAAATAGGTAACTATGTTAATGTCATCAAAACCCAAACTATACAAAATTAATTACAGAATAAAAACAATACACAAATATAAAATCAAAGAAGTTAAGAAAAAATTCTATATAATGGCATTTAAATTCATATTAATATTGATACAAATACATAGTATTAATATGTCCTAATATTTTTCAAAATATGTCCTAGCTGTCCAGGAAAGGTGGCCAAAATGCAAATACCGTCCAGTGGCAGTAAGCACTTTCAGCACCCAGAGCTTGGTTTATGAACACCGCCACTAAAACCTCTTAGGAAAGGTGGCTGATTCCCGGTTCGAGGCAGGGAAAGTACAAGAGGGATCTGAGTTATCTTGTTGTACCTAGAAAATCAAGTGAGTGCTAAAAAACTAACGGGGTATGTCAAAAGGACCCAGAAAGCTTCCTTGAAGGGGCTTCCACTCACCACCCATGGGACCATTTAACCTCAAAAAAGAAGAATGGCTATAACTGAATTTTTAAAGAGGACTAAATAAAAATAAAAATGTATTGTCCTTAGTTATTTTCAGAGAAAGAGAAGAAAAAGAAAACTCATTTGCCATCTTTTGAAATAATCATTGCCACAAGGCCTTACTCAGAAAACTTGTTATTCAAGGAAAAGAATTAAATGCTTAACCTGCTTTTCTAGGAGGAACTCTAGTTCATGTACATGTGATAAATGTAAGCTCTTCCTTATAGAGTAATACTCGTAAAATAAGAAAGAATTAGAAAATTATCACTGACCATCAATGAGATAGACAAGAATCATCAATTTCATGAAAGGTTGCTGAGAAAAATTTACATAGATCCCGAGTTTTACCCCACAGAATAATTTCCAATTGCAAAAGGAAAAACATTTGACAAAATTGAGGTCTGGTTTTTACCATTTTTGCCAAGCCATCAAACTTAAAATCTCTGATAATGCAACACCTCACACTGTACATCCACTGATACGTGGAGATATGAGATAAAAATGAATACCTATTGACTGTTCCTGCCCAACAAATGTTTAACCTCCATGTAATCAAGCCTAACTTCTAGTCATAGGAAATGCAGGGTTTCCAGTTCAAACTTACCTGATTCCATAAGGAAATCATCGGACACATTCAGATGTCAGCATTTTACAAGAAAATTGAAAAGGACTCTTCAGAAAGTCCAAGTCATAAAAGAAGGGGAAGCAGTAGCTAATTCAAGTGAGAAAAAGGAGAAAAACACAACAACCAAATGTAACACATGAATTTTGAATTGTGATCACAAAAGATACTGTGGAAAAATTTGGGGCGGTTAATATCAGGGAAGTTTGGACATGAATGGATGTTAGATAACCTTAAACTATTATTATTAATTTCCTTAAAATGATTGCAGTATTTCCATGATATAGGAAAAGGTCCATATTTTTAGGAGATGTGTGGTGAAATATCTATAGACTAAGTATAATGATACACAAAATTTATTTTCAAACTCGTCACCAAGAAAATACAGCGATAGACAATAACGCGCATGGGGCATGAGGTTAAAATTAATTAACATTGTTTTTAGAGTTTTGGTTGTTGTTCTTGCTGTTATTTTGCTTTGCTCTTGTGATTGCTTTGTGCTTTATTTCGTTTTTTGTTTTTGTTTTGTTTTGTTTGTTCTGTTTTGTTGCCTCTGCCAAGGATGCTGCAGGAACTGTGCTGGGGGAGCGTCCACCCTTGGGTGTTGTTGGGGACCTCGGCCAGATTCCCAAACGTCGAAGGCTGAGTCAAAGCCATGCAACTCCCTTGTCCTGCTTATAGACATTTTCAGATCATTGTCACATGGTTGAAAATATTGGTTTCCACCAGGTGATAATACTTGCCTTTCTTCTTCTATGAATTACTTGAGTTTTGCCCATTATTTCGACAAAAAAAAAAGTTATTTTCATTCAGATGAATATGCCGATAAAACTGTCCTTTGTAACTTACTTTTTTTTCTGTCTTCCTTATGAAGGTCCCTATACCTCATGATTATACCTAGGTTTTTATTGCTTTGTGCTTTATATTAAGATCTTTAGTGCACTTCATTGAGCAAAATGACTTGAGTGGGACCTGAGGTAAAATTGTAAAAAATCTTCCTGAATATCAGTCTGTGCATTCTCTGTAGCAATTTTTTTTTTAAGTTTTAGCAGTTCTGTCTTTGTTTTCCCAGTGTAGCTTATTATTTTCTGGTTTTAAATTGTTGCTTTGGAAAATTGGCTTTGATTACATGTCTTTAGTAACTCAGTAACCTAGCTTATTTTATATTTATGCCACATTTACACTATAGTGAGGTTGGGTTGTTTTTTTTTCTGAGTAACTTTGCTTTCACCTTCATTTTCACTTATATTTATACCTCTAAAAAAAAAAAAAAACCTCTGCTTAACTAAACCAAACCCTGCTTTGCTTAAGACAGTTGAAAAAATGTCAGAGGCAGAAGAGCATCCCAAGTGCAAAAATTTTTGACAATATAGTCAGGCAGGGCTGAATACATTTGAACTTGAGTGTATCGCCTTTCCTTCTTATCTAACACCATTTACAGGAGCAATGAGTGGCATCGTCCTTTGAAAGTCCAATTGACTGAGAAACTTAGAAACTAGTCTAGCTGTCAAACTGGAGAGCCCGGCCTATAATAAAACAGACTCTGGCGGTGCTCTTCCTCATTAATACCTGAGTGTAATATCAGAATCTGCCTTGAAAAGACAGAATAAATTCGGCAGTTCTGCCTTCTTTTTTTGTCCATTTTCTAAATATATCTTATAAACTTAAGATGAAGCGAGCTTCTTGTGTGCTAATTTAGCAAAGCTCCGAGGCATATTCCACAAAATCAAGTTTTTCATGAAGATCTAGTCGTCCTATGGTGATTTTCCCTCAGGAATATGTTTTAAGGAGGGATAAATGATGAGGGGAAAAAATACAATAAAAAATAAACTACTTTTAAAAAAGAATGTGTTTTGAGACCACAGCAATGAAAAGATGGGGGCAGCTGGATTAAATTGAATTCTTGGTGAAGCTGGACCGTATATGACATGTCTTTGAGCCCTCCCACTGTATCATACTGCCACCTGTCAAACCACCACAAAACTCAATGGCATAGAACAATAAACATTTACTAAGGTCATGAGTCCATCAACGGGCCAGGCAGTTCTTCCGGTCAGGGCCAGGTGCAGCTCACCTCGGTAGCCTTGCTCATAACTGCATACTGTCCCTCTGGCACATTCAGTTGAACGAAGCAAATCAGAAGTCCTCCTTGGATTCAAGGAGATGAACAATACACTCCACTTTTGATAGGAGAAACTGCAGAGACCATGACTACAAGGAGGGGTGAAGAATTGCTGTCATTCGTGCAACCTGTCTACCATTCTCACAGAGCCTACAGCTTGAGTTGTGCATTGTAGAAACTCAAGTTCAAGTTCATGAACCAGAACGTGTCAATTCAGTGAGATGGCCCTGACCCCGCAGCAGACGAAGGATTAAGAACAATCCCTCATGCCCGGTAGAGGACCCTTTAAAGTTCAGGATTGTGTGGAGGGAAATTAGGAGGAATCCAAACTGAAATTCCACAGTTGGACCCAGTGCCTTGAGTCCTCTGATGAAGCCCGTTGTTAGAAGGCAAGTTAGACGCTCTGCACAAGCCCAGTAGGACTCGGGACAGTGGATGCAATTGCTTGCCAAAAAATTTTAAAATTGAGAGCTTACATGAAAATTTGGATTCCTGACTTCTCTTGAAAAATAAGAATCTGTCAGACTTCGGCGAGAGTTGAGTTTCAGGCACCTCTTTAGAGAGAGAATATCCTTTTCAACATTCCTACTTTCTTGCATATAGCCTACTTCCCTTCTTTTCATGACTTGCCTTTCCCTTCTAAATGTCTGAGGGTGCGGCACTTGGGCTGGTCTAGTCCCTAGATTCACGACGGCTAGGCTCCTGTGGGCCAGAACCAGGCCTCGCTCGGCATGCTTCTCATATTTTCTCACAATGAGTATGTGCTTCCTTCACCGGAAGAAAAAATAAGTAAAAAAGAAGAGCTCTACCTTGAAATTTAATCATAAATTAATTTAATGTATTAAAATACTTTAGAATACAATAAAATCTACTAACCCATGACAAAAGAAAGAGTCCACTAAAGTTATAATTTAGCCACAGCTAGGTCAATTATTAACAATTATTTAAAATAATTATTAAAATTATTATTATTGTTGTTGTGATACTTTTATTTATAATAAGGAATATATACTTGCTCTTTGACACAGTTCCTGGCACAGAACTCCTAAAACCCTTGGAATTTCATAAGTTATGATCAAGATCAATGTATCTTTTTTTATGTTAATGAAGTGACTTGTGTAAAGCACCTCGGAATGGGGGCTGGTTGCCAGGGGACCCAACCACATGATTAGAGGGTTGAAAATTTTAAGTCCCATACTCTGACCTGGGAGAGGAGAGGGCCTGGAGGTCATGTTCAAAAGCCAATGGCGTATTTCACTTAGTGTCATATGCTCTAGGTCCACCTATGCTGTCACAAATGTTAAGATTTCACTCATTTTTATGGCCAAGTAATGTTCCATTGTATGTCCATTCCACATTTTCTTTATCCAATTGTCTATTGATGGGCACTTGGGTTGCTTCCATATCTTGGCTGCTGTAAATAACACTGAAACGAACATAAGTGTGCATATGTCTTTTTTAATTGGTGTTTTGGATTTCTTCAGCTCTACGAGTACACCCAGAACTATAATTGCTGGGTCGTAAGGCAGTTCTATTTTTAATTTTTTGAGGAACCTCCATACTGTTTTCCACAGCAGCTGCACCAGTCTGCATTCCCACCAGCAGTGTGCAAGGGTTCTGTTTTTTCCACATCCTCACCAGCACTCGTTGTTTGTTGATTTATTGATTATAGTCATTCTGACAGGTGTGAGGTGATATCTCACTGTGGTTTTAACTAAATTAAATAAGTCAGGCAGAGAAAAATAAATGCCATACTATTTCATTTTATATGTGTAAATAAAGAACAAAATAAATTAACAAACAAAACAGAAATAGACTTATAGATACAGAGAACAAACGGAGGGTTGCCAGATGGGAGGAGGATGGGTAGGATACATGAAAAATGAGAAGGGATTAAGAAGTACCAAATTGGTAGTTACAAAATAGTCACAGGAATATAAAGTGCAGCCGAGGGACTATAGTCAATAATGTTGTAATAACTGTATGGTACCAGGTGGGGACTAGAATTATCAGAGGATCGCTTGGTAAATTATATAATCATCTAAGCACTATGCTGTACACTTGAAACTAATACAAAATAATACTGAATGTCGACTATAACTGAAAATAAAAATAAAATTCAGAAAATTAAAAAAAAAATTTAAGCAGTGAGTTCATGCTTTCGGTAATCAAATTTTTTCCTGACTTCTCTGAAAAGGAAATAACTGCAATGCTTTGTTGAACATGGCATCACTGAGCTATAATTAGCTCCAGCACAGACAGGTGCACAATGAAGCATTCCGTAAAATACATTTCATAGAGTAGTAATTCATGAAGTACTTCAATACTTTGCTAGCATATTGTGATGCTTAGTTTTATATGTCAACTAGGCTAGGCCACAGTACACAGATATTTAATCAAACATTATTATGGATGTTTCTGTGAAGGTATATTTTTTGGATGAGATTAGCATTTATTTATTATTTATTCATTTTTAATTGAATTTATTGGGGTGACATTGGTTAATAAAATTATATAGGTTTCATGTGTACAGTTCTATAATACATTATCTGTATATTATATTTTGGGTTCACCATCCCAAGTCAAGTCCCCTTCCATCACTATTTATCCCTTCTTATACCCTCTTGTATTACCTCCCCCCATCCCTCTTCTCCTCTGGTAATCACCATACTCTTGTCTGTGTCTGTGAGGATTTTTTTGTTTTTGTTTTTTGCTTAATCCTTTTGCCATTTTCACCCGGCCATCCAGCCCCCCTCCCCCTGAAAGCAGTCAGTTTGTCCTCTAATAAGTAACCTTTGAGTAAAGCAGATTACCCTCCATGACGCAGGGAAGGTTCATCCAATCAGTTTACGTATGTGCTATTGGTTCTGTTTCTCTAGAAGATCCTAGCACAGATATTAAGAATATTTAGCCCTGACTCATGTTGCTCAGTTGGTTGGGGGCCACCCACAAACCGAAAGGTTGCAGTTTGATCCCAGTCAGGGCACGACCCTAGGTTGCAGTTTCCGTCCCCTGGTCGGGGCACATACTAAAGGCAACCGATCAATCAATATTTCTCTCACATCGATGTTTCCCTCCCTCTCTTTCTCCCGATCTTTCCCCCTCTCTACAACCAATAAGCATGTCATTGCATGAGGATTTTAAAAAATATATTCTGCACCATTCTTATTTCACTAATAAAATTCCATTCTCATTAAAAAAAGAAAGCCAATGGCCAATGATTTAATCAATAGTGTCTATGCAAGGAGGCCTCCCTAAAAACCTGAAAAGAGGAGTTTGGAGAATTTCTGGGCTGGTGAACAGGTGGAGACTGGAAGAACAGCTTTCCTGGAGAGGTCAGGACACTTCTCACCTTCCCTGTGTTCTGTCTGATGCATCTCTTTCACCTGGCTGTTCCTGAGTTACATCTTTCTATAATAAACTGGTAGTCTAGTGAATAAAATATTTCTCTGAGTTCTGTGAACTGCTCTAGCAAATTAATGGAACTCCAAACTGTAGCCAAATTGGATAGGGCACAAGTGACAAACTGGTGTGTGAAGTAGGGTGCGGGTGGGGATGGAGAGCCGTCTTCCAGGATTGAACCCTTAACCTGTGGGTTCTGATGCTCTCTCTAGGTAGACAGTGTCAGAACTGAGTTCACTTGTTGGGCACCCAGCTGGAGTGACAGAGAATTAATTGCTTGGTGGCACAGAGGAAAAATCCCACACATTGAAATTGGATGCAGAATCATAATGATTAAAATTAGATTATTAAAAAGTATTAGAAAATGTTAGTTTAAGTATTTGAATTTTCTCACATTTCATGTTTCCTTTTTTTATATAAATTAAGAAAAGAAACAGCACTACCAAGCACCGTAGAGTGTTGTCTATCAATGACCTAAGAGAAATCAACTTCTAGGTCAGGCACAATATATCTGTGGCTAAAGGTCCTCCAGTATCACCCAGATAAAACAGCAGTCTGCTGTCTCCTTAACCCAGGGCCCCTTGCTTTTCTACCTTCCCTTGCATTCCTTGGAAGTAAAACTTTAAAGGCACGTGTTACTGAATTAAAATGGAGGCAAATTGACGATGAGGTCCCGACGGTAGTACATGGAAACTGTCAAACACCAGGCTGAGATTTTACTCACACAGAAGGGTGTGACGGTGTAAAAGCCCAACGTCCTTCTAAATTGCTGGAGCACCTGGGAAAGAATTGGCCGTTGTCTTCCTGTGTCTGAAGCTCCAGGGCTTCTCCTGTCCCTGACGCTGAGGGTGGGGCTGTGTACACAGGTGCCTGTGCTTATCACAGTGTGACTCTTCTGGCCGTTTGGGGTATGCCACCCACAGCACGTTTCTTCCTTTGCTGTTCGAATTCAGATGCTAGCACAACATATTCATTAATATCCCATATTTTTTTATATAGGAAGAATAGGTGACTTTAAATATGCCAGTCAAGTCATTCTTACCAGTCATTTTGATGTAAAAAAAAGAAAAGTTATTCAAATAGATCCATAATCCATCATGAGACTCTTGGAGCCTGTTACTTTTCATTATACATAAATTTTCTGATTTTAGAAAAGTGATATGATACATATACCATTGGCATAATATCCCAGGGAAAGCTGGGTCATCCTCATAATCAAACAAATTATATATACAGTCTCATGCATGGATATTCACATAAAATAGGATAAGTAGGGATTACAAATAACCTTATATCAGTTAACATCAGCGGGCTTGCCACAAACTTACAAAAGACTTCTGGATTTCAGAACTTTGGGGATTTTAGAATTGCAGATAAGGGATTATGGATCTATACTAAATAGCTAAGCTTTGGCAACATTTCTCTGACACAGGAGCAAGAGTGCAAAGGAGTTGAACTAGAGGATATTCTCAAACTTTAGACATCATCCAAAATGGGGTGAGGAAAGGTGGTCAAGACCCCAAGGGACAGACACCCTGAGCACTGTCCTCACCCTAGGGGGCAGGGTCCAGAGGTGACAGCAGCACCAGAGACGGCATGGAAGCTGCAGATGCAGGACATACAGCCAGGCTCGCGAGCAAATGTGATATTGGGAATTCAGTGAGAAAATCAGAGCGTCCACGAGTGAACCAGCAGCATTGGCATCACCTGGGAGCTCTGAGAAACGCAAGATCTTGGGCCCACGCCAGGTCTCCTGAATCAGAGTCACAAATTAAGGTCCCTTAAAGTTTGAGAAGCAGGAAAATAAATTCTTTAAAGGTTTTAAAGACATATCTTAAGAAAAGCTACCTCAGTGCTCCTAAAAAGATAAAAAGCATTTGGTCTTACGTGCCATTTCTAAGATTATGAGTTCACTTGTTGGACACCCAGCTGGGACAATAAGCAAAGAGAATATTAGTTAACATTCTGAGTTTCAACTGGGCTCTGCTATGCTGAGAGACACCTACCGCTGGCCCCGCCCCTCACCCCACTTCTCTGAAGACTCCAGTGTTTGCTTGTTTTGTTAGGGCCACCTTGTAAGACTGCACTTAAAGAAAAGTGTTGTGTGACTCTGAGAATTCTCCAGAGCATTAAAGAGATAAATTAAAAGACAACTTACACGGTAGCAAAAACAGTTTATGAGGCAAATAAAAATTAGAATGAAAAAGGAATCCAAACAAAGAGGACACAAAAAGAAGTCAAAACAGAAGTTAAAGTTGGTTATATCAATATATTTGGTGTGTAAAAATGTATCTAGCTCCTCCTCCTTTAGCAGGTTCATTTCCCAGCCTCTGGGTGAGGCCATAGCTCATAAAACCCATATCAGCTTCTTCAATCAAGGTCAGCTCCATTCCTGGCTGACCTTGGCACTCCCAGCTCTCCGTAGCTTCCAACCTCTATATTTAAAAATTTCAGATCACTGCTGATTAGTTCCGTAAACTTTTTCAGAAGATTCACCCAGTGTTGCGTGTGTGTGTGTGTGTGTACATATATTTATGTTATTGCAGGTCTTTAGCCCTGCTCTGCTACACATAACCTGAACTTGACTTTCAGCTCTGGACAAATGACGTACCCAGCTAAACTCTGTTTTACATCTTCTCTGTAGGTAACCAGTGGGTGATCATAAAATTAATGTATGCCTCCTCTGTCTGTATACATATCTTTCAAGAAGTTTCTACATGGGTGGTTATAGAAACCCGACTGATGCAAAATTATCCTCCCCTCTTGGTGTCTCCCAGCTGCAGGTAGAGCTGGAGCAAGAGTACCAGGACAAGTTCAAGAGACTGCCCCTGGAGATCCTGGAGTTCGTACAGGAAGCCATGAAAGGGAAGATCAGCGAGGACAGCAATCACAGTTCTGCCCCTTCCTCCCTGGCCTCAGACCCTGGGAAACTGAACCACAGGCCCCCCTCCAGTGAGGAGCTGGAAGGAGAACACCCAGGAAAAGAGTTTGATACTCCTCTGTGATTGTTCCTCCCAGGCTTTCAGAACCCGCATGACCACTCAAATCCATCGGACTCTCTCATTACAAAGATCACTGCCCTGCCCAGAGCATCTTCCTGAGAAGCAGCCCTTTGCCTAAAATCCATGTCAGAAGGAGAGTTCCAGAAGGACCCATGCAGACATCCCCATGCCCGTGCTACATGTGTGATGTGGAAACTACTGCAGGCCTACTAGCGGAGGGTGCATGTACGTGGGATTTGTGTTTTCTTTCCCATAGTAAATTCAAAGCAGGTAACTTCCAGGCTCCATGGACAATTTAATGAAGGACTGTGTCTTCTTTGAAGAAAATCAAGCTCATGTTTTTATTTGAAGCTCTGGTATGAAGTATTTTAAAAGTAATAGAAATAGTTTGAGAAATGCATATCACTATTTAACACTATTGAACAAACAACTTTGAACGTTTTTTTCCTACCTGCCGCTCAACTACCATATCTTCAAGTTAACGTGCATTTTTAAATTGTTTCATCCTTTGCTTTGCAAGCACTGGTGGCTTGCAGCTGCTAATTTATTTATCAAAAAGGCCTCAGTATATTTGTTGCTGACATGGCTTTATCAGATACCATAGTGATTCAAGTAAGCTGGTTTTCTTTCCTGAAAAAAAAAATCATTTGATCGTATCCTTGCCCAGTGAAGCTATTCCCAGACTTAGCAATATGGCTCATACATTTTGCTGCATGAGCAAGTTGGCCACACTCTTGCAGGCAGTGGGCTATCCGAATTGACTATTTGCACTCAAAGTCTGGGTATTCATTGGCATTGGTCTGAAATGAATAAATAACTACAAAGAATCTGTTCAGTCAAATGAAAATAGTTGAGCTGATATATGTTGAGCAGAGATTCAATCAGACTAAACAGGTTCGAGTCGTTCTTCTGCTGTCTGACACTTTTTTATGGTTCATTTATTTTTAATATAGAGATAAAGATTGAATATTTATCTAAAAAATACACAGACCCATATATAAATGATATATATTATTTCCATGTATATATGTACACACTCAGCCATGTAAACACGGACACATACACCACACACACATATTCATTCGAGTGCTGATGTGTGTTTCTTAATTATCAGTGACCCAAAACTCTTCCACAAGACTTAAAACCAAATTTAAGAACAAATGGATAGAGATGAAAATCGTCTAACATCTAGATTTTGTGGATAAATCATACCGATATTCTAAGGAACAATTGATGGAGTCATTGATGCAAATTGAATTACATTTAGAATTAGAATGTAAATTTGATATATATTTTGCAAGATCAGTAACTGAACTTTAAGCTTGTTTTAATAATCAGAATATACAAAAGTGTATAGGACAGAAATATGAAAATTTATTATTATCTTCCATAATTTTTAAGCCTGAGAGATTTCAATTTTATTCTAACATAAAAAACCTTTCATTATATATTTACTATGTACACTTAATTCATCTAATTGTGTCTTTTTGTTAAGTTCCTATGTTAGATGGCATAAGAAAAACTGTATAAAGGCAAAATTGATCAAAAATATTATTGAAAGGTCTTAAATAAGAGAGAATAATTATATAGAGGAAAATATAGTTTAGAGGGTAACACAAAGAACATCAAAGTTAGAGTCCTGAAGCAAAATGCTCACGGTTTTAGTTTACTCTAAAATAAACCTGTCTGATTGTAGCTTAGCAAAACATTTTAAAACAAAAACCAGTTGTGTCCTAAAAATTATTTCAAGAATTTAATATTTTTATGAAAATTACTTTAACTTTAAGCAATAACTAAGGATCACAATTAAGTTTTAACCAAAATGAAGGCTTAGTTCAAACATTAGGAAAGAGTGTTTGATTAAAAAAACACACCTAGCCAGACACAAAGGGGGAAATCCCATCCTCTTTGGAGATGATATAGTATTTTGATCTAAAGGATTTGGGGTGTTGATTAAACACTTAATAAAACTTAACTTCCACTGAAAGAGATATCTTTTGTAAGTCATTCTACTTTTGCACTTTGAAAGAAAGGCATTAATCATAAGGAAGGAAGAATGGTCAAAACTGAATGCTGCATTTTTATAAACAAAATTATAGACTGTCTAAAATTGCAGAAGACTGAACTAATAATAGCATTCATAACCAAACACAATAGTGATTGTTACAGAACATTGTATTACATTTAGACCAGAGATAGACTAAGGTCGAATAATCTTGACTTACACAAAACTGTTTTGGTAGTTGCATTTCATTATCTTAGTGACTCTAGTCATTTTACAATACATTTGTATTTGGCCATTCACTGTAATCACATTTTTATATCTGTACAATGACACTTTTTGCAGTTGTGGGGTAGTGTGTAACACTGTCCATCTTGCATCATTGAAACTACTACAGTGATACTATCATTTAATAATATTAATATTACTTGAAATAGACTAAGATAAGGAAAGGGGGTCTATATGATGTGCAGCTTTGTGCCTTTATGTATTTGCCTTGTTCTTTGTTGAATGTGTGAAATTCTGTACTGTGGTTTTTCCTATAATAGAGAGTAGAGCTGTGTATTAAATTAGACTGTGCCCCTCTGATACCTTTACACTACTGAGAATAGCGTGGTTTTGGCCGTGTAAACCAATTTTCAAAGTTTTAATGACATGCCATGTGATTTGGTTTTTAACATTTCATTTTCACATTTCAATATTGCCAGTTAATACTCCTGTAATAGCTAAGCAGTCATTAAATAATTCTGAAAGAAAGGGCCATTGCTTGCATTACTTTGAATTTAATGTTGTGCTCGTGCACTGTATATTGTTTGTGATGGATTGGATATTGTGACTTTTGCCTCTTCAGAAGAAAAAAAAAGATAGGACAAAGTATTTGAAGCTCTTAAAATGTACATATTTTGGTTCTTCTATCTCAAATTATTTAAAATGCATAATTCACATTTTTGTAATAATTCTATGCAATTTTGTGGCATGATGTTTCTTCCACTTGTAATTTTATGTGCTTTCATCACAAATCCAAAGGAAACAATAAAAATTTCTTAACACAACCCAGCTGTTATTTCTTGGTGTCAAAGCCAGTTTTCTTTCAATGGTCAGGATGGGGGGAGCAGGCATAATGCTAGTCTTTAGGAATGTAATGCCCACCCCGACAGGGCATATGTGTGCCATGGCAGAAACTTGAGATGCTGCAATGCTTGTGACCAGAAGGCGAAGTTGCTATTACTCTGACATTCTACCACTCCTCTTTGGGCGTGGCATTGTATTCGCCCTTTACTTCCACTAGATCCTCCCTTTCTCCCTTCCTTCCTTCCTTGACCAAAGCTAAGGAAGACAAAACAGTCAAAAATTTTTTGACCAATAGTGAAAGCGAAGAACTGACAGAATACTTGAGTAAGCTTTCTTGTAAAACAGATAAAAAAGAGTCTGCAACATTGATTTAAAAAAAGAAATATACATGCAAGTTATGAGAATGTTCCATAGCACCTCAAATACAATATATTACTTATTTATTGCTACATTACATGTTACTGCAAAACCTAGATGTTTAAAGCAATCATAATTATCTCTTATCCCCCACAGTCTTTGTGGGTCAAGAATCCAGACAGGGCAGAGCAGAGATGGTGTGTTTTCACTCCATGATATCTGTGGCCTTGCTTGGAAGATTGGAAGGCTGGGGGCTGGAATCCTTTGAAGACTAGTTTATTCAAATATCTGGGTGTTTATGATATGTCTGTCAGCTGAGAGACTAGTTGGGGTTCTGGGCTGGAATGCCACATGGGTCCTCTATACATGGCCTGGGCTTTCTCCCAATGTGGTGGCTGGATTCCAAGGGTAAGCTTCCTGAGAGAGCGTCAGACAGCAGCTGTGACAAAATTGATAGGACCAAGCCTTGAAGTTGCATACTATCACTTATGCTGAGCCCATTTGTTGGTGCTGTCACAAGCCCCTTCCCAGATTCAAGGGGAGGAAACAAGCATAGATTGCTGCATCAACTTAGAGCAGCACTGGCCACACTGAAGAACATGAGGGATGGAATAAATAAATACATGAGGGTGGGGCTAAATCAAGTTTACAGTTGTTCATATAGAAAGTAATACAATAATTAATAAATAATAACACAAGAATAAAATCTGTTTGGCCTACTCCCAACTGTAAACCTACTTTGGCCCCATCCTGTACAGAGACATGACCATCTTTGAAAAATACAGTCTGCCACATAGAGTATGCACCAAATTTAATTTGCGGTTACCCTCAAACCCGCTCCTTCTCTTTTTTTCTACATCAGTGAACATAACCAATATCAATTCAGTCGCTCCAGCCAAAATGTTGGCATTATCTTTGACAGCTCCCTCTCCCTCATCGCCTTTCCAACAGCTCACCAAGCTGGGTCAGTCTGACCCTGCGCAAGTCCTCAGATCTGTTCACTTTCTGTGCCTTTTGCTGGTACCCAAGCTCAGGCTACCATCCCCTCCCACCTGCCAAGGTTCTTCTAAACATTTTCCACGTCTCTAGGCCTACGTCATATAACCAGTTTACCACACCGTAGTTGGGCTAATCATACAAAAGCAAAAATGTGATTAAAAGCCTTTAACTGACATCAACTGTCTTTAGGATATAGTCTAAGGCCCTTAACAAATGTTTGAGGTCTTACACAATTTGGTTCCTGAATAACTCTCTTAGTCATCCTCTCACATACCACACTCCAGCCTTATGGGTAATCTGGCTCTCTCGGCTTCTTGAACACTATTCTTCGATTACTCAGACCCTTCCTTTCTGTTTCTCTTTTCACTGGCTAACATGTAAAGATGAATCTTTAGGTTTATAGCATAACTGTTAGTTCTTCGAGGAAGATTTCTTTGATCCATTCAAGCTCCCCCTCACCTGTGTTCCCATTGCATCCTATATCAGTTACCTGCTGCTGCTGTATAACAAACACCACCAACACTTGGTATCACAGACAACCATTTTCTATTGGTTGTGAGTCTACAGGTAGGCGGAAGGCTCTGTCGCTCCAGGCTGGGCTGGGCTTGGCTGATCTATACAAATGCAGTGAGCTATGAGTTGGCTAGAGGCTGATTCTGGCTGGACTCTCAAATCTCGGAGCCTTGGCTGGAACAACTGGGTTGACTTGGCTCTGCTCTGTATGATTTCTCACTCTCTAGCAGCCTAGCAATGGTTTTTCACATGTCAGAGGCAGGATTGAAGAATAAGCAAAAGTGATCAAGACCTCTTGAAGTCAAAACTTGGACTGGCACATCGTTACTTCCACCACATCCCATTGGTGAAAGTAAATCATGAGACCAACATTGATAAAGAATAAAAGGGCACTATGACATTATAGGGAGAGAATATAAACACAGGGTGGTTATCCATGGTGACCATAAAATGCAATCGATGCACCAAACACCTTATACTTTCTTCCACATGTAAAGTACATGCCAACTCTAATGTAATGACCCCCTTACATAAAAATGTCCTCTACTGACACTTTTGATACCAGGTGTCATATCTCATTCACCTTTGAATCCCCATCTCCACCGTAATGTAATCACTCAATAAACATTACATTTATGATGAATAAATGTATTTGATCAATGAGCTATTAGTGCTAAGTTAGAGAAAAGTAAATGATGGATATCTAAATAATAACTCAAAGCTACAGTATTTTTGGTACCTCAGAGTCAGCAACACTTAATAGCAAGGCTAGACCACACAGGGGGCACATCCTTTGCCTTTTGCTGATGGCACCAACCCCGAACATAGAGCAGCTAGTGAGCGATGAAAGTAGGTCAATAAATAAATATTAGGTTCTGGAACACAGGTGAGAAAACTAGGCTCCCTTGAATCCCAAGAGTACCAGCAGCCTCTTTTTGTCCACAGGAGATAACTCAGGAGCCATTCTTACCCTTGGCATCCATGAGCAGTCCAGTTATTTCTTTGAGCATTCTGCATATATTTTAAGTAGCAATTTTATTAAGCTACACTTCACATACAATAAAGTTCATCCTTTTAAAGCATACATCACAGTGGTTTTTAGTGTAGTCAAATTTGCTCATTAATTTCCACTCTGATTCCAGAACATTTTTATCTCTTGAAAAGAAACCCATACTCAGTAGCTGTCACTTCCCATTCCTGTCTTCCCCACTCCTCCTCTTCCTAACCATTGGAAACCTTTAATTTATCTCTGTCTCTGTGTATTTGTTGATCCTGGACATTTCATATGATTTGATTTATATAATATATGACCTCTTCTGTCTGGTTTCTTTCATTTAGTATAAAATTTTCAAGGTTCATGCCTGTCAGAGCATCTATCAGTACTTCATTCCTTTTAATGATTAATTATTATGCCATGGTATACATACTTTATTTATTCATTCATCATTTGATGGACATTTGGGTTGCTTCCACTTTTTGACTGTTTTGAATAATGCTGCTATAAACACTCATATAAAAGTTTTTGCATAGAAATACACATTCAGTTCTCTTGGGTATATACCTAGGAGTCGAATTGTAGGTTCACAGGGTAACTCTATGTTTAACTTTTAGAGGAACTGCCTAACCATTTCCAAAGTGACTGCACCATTTCACATTCTCAGAAACATGAAGTTTCCAATCTCTCCACATCCTTCCCAACACTTGTTTAATGTCCTTTTTATTACAGCTATCCCAGTGGATGTGAAGTAGCATATCACTGTGGTTTTGATTTGCATGTCCCTAATCACTAAGGATTTGGGGTATCTTGACCATATCTACATCTTCTTTGAAGAAATGTCTACTCAATCCTTTGATCATTTTTTATTAGGTGGATATTTATTTTAAAGTCTGGGTCCCATTTCTTGGCTTTTGTCATCCAGTCCCTTTTGTGCCTGTCCACCCCAAAGTCCTGTCTTAGGAAGGATCTCTCAATTACCATTCCTCCCAGTCCCCTGAATAAATGGAGGTTATTTCAAAAATGATGCTGTTTATTTTTATATGTGAATCCAAAAAGTATTTTGTCTGCCTTTATTTTTTTTACCAAATGTCAAATATTTGTTTATTTTTCCAGATTTCTCTCTTCCTCCTAAAAGCAGGGTACAAAGTAAGTCTCATAAATGTGTGTTGAGTTGACTGGGAATAAATTTTCTTCCGTAGGAAAATTGGAAGGAAATTTATTAAGGACAAGTGAAAGTTTGAATATCAACATGGAAATATTTGCTGCATAGCCTTTAAAAGTTGAGGTAAATTACGTATCAAACTTATGCTGCCAGAAAGTTTAATGAGTCAATGAGAAATGTATTAATGACAATGAAAAAATCTTTCCAACTGAACTGTGACTCCTCATCAAACATAGAGGCAAATACTCATCTCAGGAAGGTTAAAAGTAAAACTATATTTTAGAATCAATGAAACATCAGAATTTCTTTTTATATCAAAGCAGTATCTATTTTATGAGTCTATGTTTATATATTCATTTATTTAAAACAAATAGGAACCCCAGTCTCTAGGGAGTACCTGTCCAAGACCAAAAAGTAGTTGAAAAAAAGAGATACATTCTTACTGAAATCTCTAGAAAACCTTGTCAAAATAGAATGTGATTAATAGTGTACTGCAAAGTCTCCTTTAACTGTTTTTTACATCTATGTGCGTAATTGTCGCAGATATATTATAGGAGCTGCCCCCAATCTCCCTCAGATGCCAGCTTGCCTGAGCTCTTGCTTTTTCTCTCCTTCATCGTCATCTCTGGATTTATTCTGTTTTCTTTAACCGTCTTTAACCTTTTTAGTAATCTTTTAACCTTTCCAATATAAATTATTCTGTCCTTCCTGAATGCTCTAGTTGCCTAGTCAGCCCCCAAAAGGCTCACAAGCTAAGTAGACAAAAATAGAATTCTTCTTACACTGAGAAAGGCTATGGGTACTCCAATGTCAACATTTTTCTAGTAATGTATTTAATCAACACATATTTAATAAACTCCTACTGCAGTGTAGACACTGGTTCTGCCCCTGGATCAATCAAGTTAGAAGCCCAGGTTTCTCGGTCGAAATCATGCTCAGTGAAGTATGTTTTTGAGACTGCCCCCTCAAAATGGATCACGTTGCATGTCTCTACCCCAATGCAGTTAAAAAGGAAAAGTCTATTTCCCTTTTAGCACAGCAGTGCTAATGCTACCCACATGCACGCACACACGCACACACCAGACTGACGAGGGTCTTCAGCATGAAATGGCATTTAACACCTTTTTATTCTCCAAAAGTTGTTTCCTTAAGTCCCTTCCCACTTGCCTTCATTAAAGGGCAATCCCACTTTTTTGAATCGAGGATACGTTCCACATCCCACTGAGAGAGTGCTTATGAGTTCAAATAGTTCATTTGGGAGATAAATCTGTACTAAAGTTTCTATCGATAATGCCAAAGTAGGATTTGATTTACAACGCACCATAAAGTCTTTTAAAAATAACTTTCCCATTTATTTCTCTTCCTGTGTTTGATTGTCACAGATAAAATATCTTCCCCCCAAATCTCTCTAAATATTTGATTTAGTCTTTATTTCTTTACTTAAGACAAGGATGTGAATAAAGCCAAGGAAACTTACTTTGACCAGCAGGTTATCATTGTGAGCAAAGGGGCTCAAACTCCCTGGACACCCCCAGGGAGACGTGTGGAGCACCCCTCACAGCTAAGCTGCCTAGGTATGATCAGTCTGGGGTATTTATACACCAGTGCCCATCCGTCATTGCTGGAAGGTCTCCCCTGTGTCATTAATTCCTTAGCACTTCCAGCCTGTCCCATCCATTAACTAAACATGTTCCTGTGGCCAGAAACCATCCTCAGAGAGACAAAGGACTTTTTACGTAAAGGGAAGGTGATCTCATGTGACCTCTGGAGCAGGCTGAGGGCTTCATTTTAACACCCAACACATCCAGATAGGTCTAATTCCATCTGTAAGTAACATACACAGGGAAGAGTAAGGAAAATTGGTTTCCGTAACACTATCTATGAAGTAGGAATTATAACAGCCTACTCATTAAACTTCAAACTTCCCCTTGCCCATCTCTCAGACTTACAAATAAACATAATCCTATCTTAATCCATTTTCAGAGGGCTGAACCCAGGGAAGAGGCCTATGCTGGTTCCAAAATTGGTTTTGAGGGTAATTGCACAGGGAATTCCAGAATGCTCAGCATATCCAAAGGGGGATTGTGATTTTCAGGTTGGCAGGAGCCCTAGTCCCAGCAGATGTCTCTCTATGGGGGATGCAAGCCAGTAAAAAGGTCAGAGTTGAGCCATCTTACACATGAGTCCCAAGGCAGGGACTCACTCCCCTTGGCTAGAGCCAGAGTGGTACTATTTTCAAACATAAGCAGATGGATAGTTAGTAAAATATAAAGTAAGGTAGTTTCCCTTTCCCGCAGTATTTTCCCCATAAGATTCTTCCTTTATTCAAAATGCTAAGCCTCTCTGTCCCAGGGAAGTGGGGGCAGCAAGGTGGGAAGCTAGAAATGCGTGAGCTTCGTCTCCTGGGCTTTGTCATTCAGAACATACACTCAGCAGAATGAAGGGGGTTCCAGTTACAGACAAACGCTTGAGAGAAATAATAAATTAGCTTTTGCCTGAGATGAGAGAAGTAAAGAGATGAAAGGGATATGCTAAGAGTATAGGCCTTAAAGGATTGAAGAAAGAGGAATTTTTCCTTCTTATGCAAAATGCCAAAGAAATAACAAGACTCCAGGGGAAGCACAGTCAACCTTATTAAATTGCTCTTAGCTTCAAGAAATCCTTCTATCCTAGCGTGGCATGGAATTAACAGAAAAATTCCAGGACTCCCAAAGATAGAATAGATGAAGCAGAGAGAAACACTGGATTTAAATGGACCAGGAAGACAGAAACCAAACAGGACAATGGAGTCCTACATGGAAAGATGAACTGAAGATGAGGTAGGTCTACCCTCTGCCATATCTTGGTATTACACCCTCTGGGACATTGCTGCGACGAAAAAAGAGATTTACGAGATTTTTAGCAGATGGATGCTCAAAAAATAAACTAAATTGAGTTCTATAAAAATAATGCACATCCTACCCAAGGCTTCTGAATTCATAAATGATTGTGCCAGAAAAGCCTGAGCACATCCAAACTGTTCTTAAAGATGACTACACTTTTCTACGATACGCAAGATAAAAGGTTGTTCAACTGGCCAACAACCATGCTGAAGAAAGAGCTCCCTTGGAAATTCTCATGTTAACCATCCATCCTTATGACGTTATGACATAATGTCATAAATTAGACATAAATTAGACATTAATGTTTCTTTTAATGTCATAAATGAGACATTAAATGGTGATGTCTCATTTAATCCCCAGATTTTCCCTTCTCTGCTTAAATGACTGGGTGTACTTTGAATTTTCACCTGAATATGTCGATTCCACATTCTGCCTTTTCTATTTAAATGGCTCATGATGGTCTATAGTTCAAACTATTAGGTTATTCTAGTTTATCATGTGCTGGATCCTGATTCTGAGGATATAAGACAATGTTCTATGCTTTTTATATTTTTATATTGACTACCTGCCTAAACCCCATGGTACACAAAGGGACACTGGATAACCACGTGGCTTAAATTAGTTATTCCAGCTATCCATTCCCTCCCAAATCCTCTCTGCTCTTCCCAAGTTCCTTCCTGTCCTACCCAGCACATTGATTTTATAATGGCCTCCGAGAAAGCTATCAATTTCAACTAATAATACTAGTTCACAATTCTTCTGATCTCTCTTTCCTTTCATTGATCCTCTCTCATCAGCTGTGTCTAATCTGTTGTTAAGCCTGTCGAGTTTTTGTTGTTTCATATTGCTTTTTAATATATTTTTCTAAATTGTTTTAATTTAGTACTCTTTTAAAACTCTTAAGTCACTTTTCATAGTGCCTGGTCTTTGAAAATTATTTCAACTTATTTTTTCTCCCTTTATGTGTAATAAGTTGTCCTATATTTGTAAAGTTCAGTTTGGTTTCTGCTGGTTCTTGCCTAGGTTGCTTTATTTTCTTATGTGCTTAAGTATCTTTTTACTGTATAATACTTATTTTTCTTGAAAAATTATTTATGAACATTCCCCGAGAGCAATGATGGAGATCCCTTCTGACAGAGAATCTGTGTTTGTTTCTACATAGTGCCCAGGGAAGTATCCAACCCACATACCTTTAATGTTTTTTTAATGTTTTTAAATCATAATATGTAATGGTTCATTCTAAGGATGAAAAGTCTTGTGAGGCTAGTTTGTAGATATAGTCTAATTAGGACTATTTTCCCCAGCTGAGAATCAAAGAAATTTTTTTGCTCTATAAAAAATGTAGCATTAGAATTACTTCTAGTTTTCCTTTATGTTAACATTGAACTGCATAATTTGAATGGACTTTTAGACTTCAATTTTATTCTGTCTCATCCAGTGAGGCCATCAAAACTGAAGTTCAAATTTACCTGAATAAGTAGATATTCTCAGAATAAAATCAGCTTTAGGACTCCACTTATGTCTCTGGATTCTAGCTTTCCCTTCGATTTTGGTGTGGTAATTACTTGCTATCTTATCATCTTTCCATTACCTTTAAGAAAATATTTTGGTTTCTATTTTACCTGGAATTTTGTTGTTTTCTGCAGGAAATTTACTGAGTTTCCATTAAATATATTCTGCAACTTGAAAACTATTTTCCCAAAGAACACCTTTAATGCTGCCAAGGCCAATTCCTGTATCTGGACAACGTGAAACCATTACTGTCAATAACCTGAAAAAGCAGCCAATCAGAGTCTAACCATTAAGTGGCTCAGTTTTCATTTGAGAGCATTCGTGTATCTCAGCTGAAATAGCAATTAGATAGATAAATATCAGATTGAGACAGCAAATACTCTCCCTATAATATAAAGACCTTCAAACTGTCAAATGTATATATGATATCCTTGCAAGTTAAAATTAGCATTTGAGCTCCAATTTCACTCTGACATGTGTAAAAGCTCATCTAGCCTGACAGTTCCCCATTGGCCGGACCTCTGAGGAGTCAATTATTCTCACCACAGCCAATTTTAATTTCTGCACATGAAATTACTCCTAAATTTCTTATATGATTTTTTATAGAAGTTGTAGTATCAAATTAAAGGACTAATGGCTTCAGGATAGCAATATAAAACCTGATCCTGGGTCACCAAATTGCCAAAGAAACAGATGCTTTACCTATGCGATACCTTTCACAAAGAAATAAATATGATGTTTTTATTCTTTCTTGTATCCCCAGTGCTCAGTGTAGGACTGAGACAGAGAAAATGGATGACAATCAATAAAGGTTGACTATATTAACTTGTGGTAGATTTTAAAATGACATTAATTCATTTCAACCTCAATATTTCTGTCATGTGACACTAGATCTTACCATCAAGAAGTGATGTCTTTTCCCCACCCTTGAATCTGGGCTAACTTGTGGAAGGGCCTTGGCTAATAGAGTGAGATGACTCCATTTTTCTAGTTCCTAAACCTCTATCTTTTGGAACCCTGACATCGCAATAAAGACAGGCCTGTGCTAGCCTGCTGCAGGATGAGAGACCTCATTAAGCAGAGCTGGCTTCATTTTCTCAGCTGAAGCAGAAGACGTGTGATAGAGCCCAACCAAGATTAGCTTAGCCAGCTAGCCACCTAACAGCTGAACTTGACTGAGTTCAAGTTCATGACTGAGCCTCGGTGAGGTAGCAGACCTCGCCCAAAGCACTGGAACTGCCTAGCCAATCTGCAACCTTGTAAACACCAGTGAGTGGTTTTTGTTTCGAGCCCCTCAATGTGTAGGGTGGTTTGTTACACAGCAATAACCAACTGAAACATAATTTTTGTTACAATCCTTCCTGAGAGTGTATTAAAGGAGAGAATAGCAGGCTGGGAATAAGAAGCCCTTAGTCCCAGCTCAGTCTCTGCCATGAGTTTGCTGATCTTGCATAAAACTATCCTCCCTGTGTCTCAGATTGGAAATTCCTTTAAGTTCTAATTTTATATGTTGTGTGGAATCCCCCAAAATGCTTTAGTCTACATTCCTACCATCCACAAACAGTGAGGAAATTTGATTTTTAAAAATAGTTGAGCACTTTTTGAGTCTACAGGGAATTTGCTCATATATCAAGCATTGGAAGTTATAGAGAAAAAAAGAAAACTGAGCTGAATATGTTCTTATTCTAATCCACCACTGAAAGTATATTTTTAGAAGAAATCCTTATTGGATTTTCTTCTGATTTTTGTTTTCTTTTATTTTTGCTGTTCTTTTCTCAAAGTAGTAGTCAAACAAAATCTATTAAAGTAACGACTTGTTAACCCAGGTTTCAGTATACTTTATGCTTTACCATCATTCCAAAGAGAGACACGAAACAGATTTAGCAGTGGAACAAAATTACCATTCTAACATCTATTGGGTTTTTACTAATTGGTTATATTACTGGAGTAGAGACATGTAGATAATGGAACTTCACAGTCCTCAATTCTGTAAAGTATAATGGACTCATATACAAATGGATTCAACACACAAACTAGCGGTTGTAAAGAGAGTTCATGTGACAGTGATTCTTAATACGTGAAGATTAGGGACCTCTTTGAACATCTGATTAAATCTAGGAACCCATGATTCAGAAAAGTACATCTATATGCACATTAGCATAGTGGACTTTTTTGTGCTTTTTGCCTTCTCAGCACCTTCTAAACACTGCTGTTATACTTGAGGCTTTTTCCACCTTATTAACCTGTATATTCTAGACCAGATGCTAGAAATGCAGCTTGCATAGTTGAGAATATAGTACAGACACGTGGCCTAGTACTCAGCTGAGTACTACCTGAGTAAACACACACAAAACATTGGGAAGCAGGCAGTGCGCAGAACCACTCTGTCTGGGATGAAGGCAAAGACGCAGGTTTCAGGAACAGTGGTGGGCAAAGGGTTCGGCACATCGTGCTCCAAGCCAGATGGGTGAGGTACAGTGACTCTGTCCTGGGGTAGCAGGGGCTTGCCTGGAGCCATGTAAGTTTGGAGTTGTTCTTTGCTGTGTGGCTGCCAAGCCCGATTCTCAGACCCTTTCGGGAATGCTGTGAGCTAGCCGCCTATTGTCCTTTATAAGTTTTTTAACTGTTTATGCAACAGAGAACTCTGACTGATATGCACATAAAAAACAGATTTTATACATAATTCTAAGATTTTGTAAGACCTTCTGATGACCGTTCATGGGTTTGCTCTCTTAGAACACACAGGTGCTCACACCTTATGTTATCAGATTAGAGAGGTAAAAAAAAATAATGGGATTGAGAATGGAGGCAGATGGAGCTTCTTGGAATGGAAGAATAAACATGGAGTAGAATAAGCAGGCATGTCGCTAGTCTTCTCTTTGCTATTAACCACCTTAGTTGTTCAGTACTAGGTGGTATCTATGTTCCCTGCCCTGAATCCGGGTAGCATCATGACCAATAGAATGAGATGGTAGTGATGCTGTATGACTCCTAAAGTCAAGTCGAACAAGGGGCTACAGCTTCTGCCTTGTACTCTGGGACACACTGAACCACCACATGTCTAATACCAGAGGTCACCACGCTGTGAGCAAACCCAGACTATAAGGAGATGTCAAGGGTTCCTGAGGTCTCAGCTGAAGGCCAGTATCAACAATCAAACAGGACCCTATTGTTTATTCATGAAAATTGACAAAGTAGCTCAGGACAATGGGCCAGCGACCGTCAATCAAGATCGCCCTGGGCAAAACTGATGTAAGGTCATCCTACTAAGCATCTACTCTGAGCACTTAGGCATTTCTTTACCTCTTTGGATGTGTTTAAAATGGGGAAAGGGTTGTGAGCTAGTGCATGTTACAAATCTCAGTACCCACAAGAATAAGGCAAATAACAAAAACACATTAGACCGCTGAAAATGAGTAATAGAGCATGGCAGGGACTTTAGCAAACTGAAGAGCGCACACTCATTCCAGAGAGAATGAATACTCAGCTTCTGTGTTTATTATCAGAAAGAAATGCAGGCTCAACATTTTCTGACAGTCTGATTTTTTTTTTCAAGAGAAGCCAAAAATTTTAAGATCTAAGTTAAAATTTTCAACTTAAGTTAAAATTTTCAACATAAATTCAAAACTCGTTAGGCAGTTTTTAAGGGAGTCTCTGTGGGCTAGAAGATTTCAATGAAATCTTCAGGCTCATGGGTCAAAGTTAACTTAGATACTCCACTGCCACTCTTAGGTATCTGCTAATTCTGGCTCTCCACAGGCTCACCTGGGGGGCAGCTGTCGTCTTTGTTAAAGGGTAGCCCACTATGTCACAAATCATGCTTTTCAAGTATCTGAGAATTCCAGATTAAAGCTGACTGAAGCTCTCTTTGTATACCTTGTGTAAAAGGATACTTTGTATCCTAAAAATACTTTGTGTAAAAACCCTATCCTGTCAGTTTACATAAATGTCCACCCACATGCAGAAAAAAAAACAACAAATCAACTTTATGTATCAGTCGGCTATTACAATATTGCTATTTAACAAATATCCAAATAGCTTATAATGCCAAGCATTAATATCACAGTCACAGATCTGGGGGCTGGCTAACATAAACTGGGCTTAGCTGGATGTCTCTGCTTTAGGCTATGCGTCAGCTAGACCAAGGATTGAATTCAGTTTAATCTTCTAAGGGCAGCAGCTACCTAGGAGAAGCTCCTTTCACTACTGATCTCTAGTGACAGAGAGAAGCCGAACTGTACAAGTTTAGTTAAGGCTTCAGTCTTTCTCATATATACTGAAACTTCATTGGTCAACCCCAGTACCAAAAGGCCAAGAAGTACTCTCTACCCACCATATAAAGTGGAAAGAAGTAAATACTTACCCAAATAGAATCCAAACTCTCATACCCAAGATGTCTTTTTTAAAAGCTGGTTTCCTTTCTAAATAATCCTCCAAACAACCTCTCTCCCAGGCCTTGCTGGCTCCCCGTGGGGCTGCTGGGCTCTGGGACTTCACCACAAGTGGCCTTTGGCCTGCTACAAAGCATGTGGTGGGTGACAGCAGATGCTGAAGGCTTGGAACCTCTCAGGACCAGGGGTCTATATTAGGAACAAAGCATTCCTTGGGCTACGTCAAACTTTAAAAATAAACCTTTGCTCCACACACAGCTAATGACCTTGGTGAAGATATTCAAAATGCCCAATTTAAGATGTTCAAGTAATGACTTGGAAGCGGTTACCATAAGGTTTTCCCATCCCATCTGAGCCCTGCTTCAGCTTTCCCTGGATGTCTTGTGCGCCTGCTCCCATGCAGGCTTGTGTGCACAGAGCGCCACCCTGGGCCAGATCTGCAGTTGTGATCTGTGCAGGCAAACGTCTCGGCACATTAGCAGACACCGACCTAATGTAAGAAATTGGCAGTGGGTGGTGCCTTGGGGTTTCCTTGGTATGACTATTGTTTTCCACTCCACTGTCTGATGCCTTGTAAGGCGAAAAAGTCAACCATTGTCATGGTGAGTTATTATTTCCAGGTTGAGCTGCCAGTGGCCAGGAAATAGGGCACAAACTCCTTGAAAATATCCTTTTCTGAAGAAACCACGGAGCAAAGTGACCCTGTTGTCAATTCAAGCTTGAGTGGAAGCACACACACACACACAACCTAATGTTTCATAGCAGACCAGGAACCTAGGGGTATGAAAAACCTGGGAAGTAAATAACGGAAGTCAACTGGTACAAGGGATAGATATCCTCAGGCTCTCTGATTCTTTATTTGCTGTAGAGCCCAGAGAAAATTGGGTCACCTCATCACCAATCTTGGTACATGGTCACATTCCAGAGAAATACGAGTCCCTCATTTTTAAAAATTAAACTAATTTAAAAATCTTACAAGAAGACTCAAAGAGGTGTGAAAGGTAGGGGTAAATTTTATTGCATAACATAATGCACTTGTCTCCCTCATCTAGCTCCTTGAAGTCTGGCACATCATGGCAACTATTTAATTAATTGATTTCTCCCAATTCTTTCCATCTGTTTCTCTAAAAATCACAAAAAGGACCTGGAACCCAAGCAGACAAACAATAGATGCCCTGAAAGGGAGGCAGGCAGTGGATACAGATGAGTAAAATCTGTGCCCTAGTCACACTTGCTTTGGTCAATTGCCACACACCTTGGACAGGTGCTGGCTCTTATATGGGTCTAGAACACTTCAGGTCAACCATTATATTCAAAGACACATTGTGTGATTAAGAAAACAGGACTGAGACATTATGACCTGGGTTCAAATCTCAGTCCCATCATTTAACTAGTTGGACAAATTACTTTGCTTTCTTTAACCCATCCCCTCAACCATAAAACAGGGACAAAATTCCCTACTTTCCAGTATCATTGGCAAAATTAAATGATAAACGAAAATGAAATCTGGAGACAAGTCAGTATGTGACCAGCCTGTGGCAATTCTTAATGACAGACATGGCTGGAAAGGACTCAGATCATCTAGATAAGCCATTTTTCAAATTTGTTTTTTCATGTATGTTCTGTCCCCTAGAAAAAAATAGTAAAGCTTCCTGACTTGCCTAGTGCCAGTCTACTGAAGTGGTCTTTGGGAAATGGTGTAGTTTCTATAGGCAGGACATATAGTATTGGATTTCTTCCCCACATACCCTGAGTCCAAGTTAGAGTTAAAAAGACAATGGAGGCTGAGGTGAACCACGCTAAATCATCTTTCAAGAATGAGTGACAAATTTCAAGGAACCAGGTAGCTGCTCTCTATAAAAATATGCTCTTCAGCCCTCAGTCTCATTGTAGGTTGGCTATGCTGGGCTGTCAGAAGCTTAACTGAGCTTCAGTTTGTCCCTGCCTACTTTTATTGACTAGCTAAACCATGCCTGAAATGTCTGGTCACCTGAAAGCATTAACTGAGCTATCTGGAGTGCAGAACACATTGCCATTTATCCAACTGACTGTCCAATCTAAGAGGAAGATATCTAAATTGAGGAGATTTAGGATTGCTACGTGGGCTTGTGCAGTGTGTGGCCCCGGCCAATGGGGTAATAGAGCATGAAGTTAAGCCTGGAGTCATGACACAGGGCTACAGCTCAGTGCAAGGGATGTTGTGTTTGCAACTCAGCTGCCTAGAGGAGGTACAGTTTCTTCACTCTCACAGGGTCTCATAGATGAGGTCACAGCTCTGGGGAGTTTGATAAACCTTCTGGTTATTGATATGAGAATACCAGAGGGAGATGGAAATTTATACCAGGAACTCCTTAGAGAGAAGATGCTATTATGGGGAACAGAATCTGTAAATGCTTTCAAGACTTCTCAGAGAAGCCATTGCCCACACAGGAGAGTGACTTAGCTAATGTCCACAGGCCAAACTTGCATATTGAGTAGAGGGCCTCAGTGCAATAGAAAGAAGTACTTGATTTAAAAACAACCTAAGTCAGTTCTCACAAGAGATCCAATCTGGCAGATTGAATGTCAAGAATTGGTGGTTTCATTTCAGTGACTTAAGCTATTTAACATAACAGGAATTCTGACTTCTCAATGTTAGACAGTCTCCTCTATCAAGAAAGTAGCCATCTGTTGGAGACATATGCTTGCCAGGGCAGGAATTCTTTCTCATTTTTTACCTGCATTGTTGAAAGTTTCAATCATGAGTTTGTAAATAGAAATGTCTTCTTGGCTTGATAATGAGCCAAGACACTTCCTTCAATAGAAATACCTGTTATAAAAATTGCCACATAGCTTCATGTTTGCTTCTTGTACTATGCTGTGAATTATCATCCCTTCACCCAGGATAGGAATATTATCTTGTTTCTCTTACAATGCCTGAGACAAAATAGACACCCTAAATGTAGTTATTGATTTAATGAACGAACAAACTAAAGTATGTAGTTACTTTACATGGCCTTACTTTTCAAAAGTCAATGTGAGATTTGTTCTACATTACTCTAGCAAGGGAGAATAAATAGTATTTTCTTGCTAGATGAAAAATGTTTTATATATACACATATGTGTATGATATGTGTGTATTACACATTGGATATCATATACTTTATATACATACATATATTATATACCTTACCACATTTTATACTTCATACACATATATATCACATAGATGTAATAAAGAACATCTTCCATTCCTTTACCAGCGTCCATAGCAGCCTTACCTAGCCACAGCGAAGCGTTGGGAAGTAGATAGAATGTTTCACTGCTTCCAGCTGATGAGCCAGACGTTCTCAAGTATTCCCTTTCTCATCCAGGTAGACATAAATCTACACATTTAAACACAATAAGAATATTTCTCGAGACCCTTTTCCCCCAAGTGTGGTCTATGGATATTCTCTGTGGGCTAGTTAGAAATGTAGACTGTTGTCTCTCTCCCAGAACTACTGGTCAGAATCTGCATTTTAACAAGATTTTGGACTAGAAGACCATGGTTAAACCAAAGTTTAAAGGCTCCTGTGATGGATTGCACCCAGCTACACCTGAAGAGACAGCCAGTGCCTAAGAGAGGGAGTTCAAGTTCTAACAAAGAGGAACCACCCACAGTCTCTCCAAGCTCCTGTCTCTTTCTCCTCAGGTTTGACATAGATGGGAGGCCAGCCATTCCCAAACCGGTTCCCTCCTCTCAGAACTATTGGCTGGGGCAAAGTAAGTACTTTGGATAGAATGGGTCAGAAAATGTTCACTCCATTAACGTATGAAATTGTTTCATCCTGTGCTTTGTTTTCCGCGGCTTGTCAGCCTGGGCTGTCTTTCTCACAGTGAAGTAACTAGCTAACTCTACATCTGACCTTGCACAGAGCTCTGAGGAACATTTAGGTTTTTAGTGTTTTCTAATGATGATGACAATAATGATAATGATATTCTGAGTGCTTCAAATGCTTCCTCCTAATCATTCCTGCTAACCTACTCAGAATTCTAAGCAGCCAGTGATTTTCAAACCCGGTTCTGTGGAGCCCTCTGTTTGATGGTTAACACAGAGTGAGAGGAAGGTGGGAGTGGGAGGGGGATGCAGCTTGAATGGCTTGGCAAATGGCAGGGTTGCAGTCAATATCCAGAGAACGGAGGCACAAAGATAAGCTTCTATACTTTGACCATTTTTATATATTTAAGTCTGATGATTTTTTTAACTTACTTTTGGGGGCATAAGATTTTATTATTAAAGCAGCATTGGCCTAGGTTATTGCTGTGATCTTGAAGTTAGTGAATCTTGGAATATTTAGTATTAAGATATTTCTGGAACAGAAAGAGAAACATTTGTGGAATAAAAAACTATATTTTAGCTTGAAGCATATTGTTCAGTCCATGGGGGTTAATAAAATTTGCTTGCACATTCCAGATTCAGACCCAGCTTTCAACAATACCATGAGATTTTATGGCAAGAGAAATACCGATACAGATAATATTAAAAAAAATTTTAACGTCCTAAATTCTTTGAAGAACATGGAACACACAACCAAGAAATTCCATAGAAGAACCTCCTTATGTGGGGATATTCTAGGCAAGATGATTAAAAAATAAAAATCTCCTTGGAATGTGTTAAATCAGTTTTGTCTGAAGTCAAAGGAATGTGCCTGGTGCACCATGGTAATTCTATGATTCTGAGTTTATCTTTCTATTTCTGAGGCAGAAAACACATTCTGTTCAA
Source organism: Mormoops blainvillei (assembly GCA_004026545.1). Lineage (NCBI taxonomy): Eukaryota > Metazoa > Chordata > Mammalia > Chiroptera > Mormoopidae > Mormoops > Mormoops blainvillei. The sequence goes on along the minus strand of PVJD01000454.1, from coordinate 385,895 downwards.
AATCACAAACCTGGTCAATTAAATCGTATTGATAACAATCCCTTACTCTTAGGTTCGTATCTTTTCAATTCTTAGAAACACACCAAATATTTTAATTGTTCCCATGTGTGTGTATCCAATTATATTTTCCAAAGATGGCCAACAAATCCCATTTCATATGCTCTTCTTACAGTGTGACTGTGACATTCTTCCATCAAGCGGCAGAACTATGTCCTCCCCCCTTGAGCCTGGTCAGACCCTTCGTGCCTGCCTTCAACAGCAGAGTAGGGAGGAAGTGACACTGACACTTACAAGACTGGTTTATAAAAATGGCAGTTATTTCTGCTTCGGTCTCTTGGGAGATTTGTTCTCAGAACCTCGCTGCCATACTGTGAGGAAGTCCATGCTATATGGGGAGACTGCATGCAGGTGTTCCAGCTACTAAGGCCAGCTGAGCTGCAAGCCAACAACCAGCATCAACTACCAGACATATGCCCACGGAAACCCTCGGATGACTCTGCCCCAGCCACAGCCTGACAGTAACCCTGTGAGACATCCTGCCACATTGAACCCAGTCAATCTGCAAAACCAGGGGAGATAATAAGAAAATATTTGTGATTGTTTCTAGACACTAATGTTGGGGTTATTTTATTACGCAGCAACTAATGAGATACTTGCCAACCAGTGTTAAATAGAACAGAAGACCCTGTGATCCTGAGTGATCAACTAAATTTTCTATCCTACATAATTAATTCATCATTAAAAGTGGATGTTATTACCACTCTTTGCAGTGTATAATGCATATTTTTTTGCCCAAATTTTTAAGGGAAAAATAAAGATGTGCATTATACATGGGTAGTACTAATTCTGTATCTATATAAATGTTTTTCATTCTTTTATTTATGCATATGGGTTAAAAGTATAACTCCAGAAAGCAATAATAACATCCATATGCAAAATAATACCCTGGAATATGATAATTGGTTTTATATAAAAATAAAAAAATGAATTAAAAATTATAACAAAAGATTATTTTTCCTGAAAGTTTGGGCCAAAAAGCATGGATGCACATTATACATGGGAGCACATTATACAAGGCAAAAATACTGTAATTTTAGGCTATTTATTTTCTAAGGGAGAAGTTGAACTTTACTTATAAACCAAACACATCATTCTACCCTCATAACTCATTTGACTAATTTCTCCATTCTTATCATGAGTAACTGTCCTGTCATCAAGGTCTTCTGATACTTTATATTTGTAATGTCTTCTAAATCCCCTCATATCAAAATTTCTCTGGCAACCTTCAGCCTCTTAACCTCCAGCCTCTACACTCAAGTCACTCTATTGCCCCAACCTTCCCCCCCACAAATATCCCCACTACTTAACCTAGAGCTGCAAACTAATATGCTGATGGAGGCCAGTCAGGTCATGCAAATGAGTAAATTAGGCCATGTGTAAGACAATGGGGAGTTCTGGGAATTGTAGCAAATTGGATTTTGCAGCTCTCTTCTAAGGGAGGTAGAGCCACTCAAGTCCAATTGTTGTCAAACAGGAATACAGGCCAGCATTTTCATGCCATGTGATTTTTTTTAAAAGGGAAGATATTTTTCCAGATTTCTATGACAAATCACCAATTTAATTTAATTTAAGTGGCTTAAGGCAACAATCTTTTACTTACTGACAACTCTGCAAATCAGCATTTTGGGCTGGGCTCACCTGGGTAGTGTGACTCACGGAAACTTCTGTGTCATCTCCCCATGCAATTCCCCTCCAACACTGTTCAGAGATGGGCATACGACCCAAACTATTCCAGTAAGACTACTTCTCCAGGGTTTTGAATTGTTGGAAAATTGGATAAAGTGCTACATTTCTCCTTCCTGGTTCTTGGACTAAGCCCAGTCCTGCCACTGCCCATGCAGCCAGCCAGGTGAAGAAGCCTGCCTTCAGTGGGAAAGAATAAAACTAAAACCCAGAGAAACGCAGAGATGACAGGCCAAGAGAGTCTTGACGGTGCTCAGGTTGTGCTTCGGCTTCCTTCCCACAGCTGATATGAATGATGAGCCTCTCTTTTGTCACCTTCACCAGCTGTGTTTCTCTCGCTGGCAAGCAGAGAGCCCTGACAAATATGTTAGAAATATCTTTCAGAAGCCAGCACAGCACCAGACCCACAGAAGTTATTCAATAAATACATGTTAAATTCAAGTGCAAGAGAATAAAACGTGATACTACACAACCCAAAAAATGATTAAATTTTTTAAAAGATGAAAAAATTAATGTTGACAAAGATGAGGAGCAATGGGGGCTCTCAAATACTGCTGGGGAGAATGAAAATACAATGGTTATGGATATCTCTTCGGCAGTATCAGGTAAAACTGAATATAAATGTATGCATACCCTCAGACTCAGTAATTCTAAATATAGACTCAATAGAAATGTAAATATATGTTAAACCAAATACACATCTAAGACAACACTATTCATAGTAGCCCCAAACTAGAAAAAACTCAAGTGTCCAGAAACAGTAAGGTGGATAAATAAGTTGCAGTGTATTTATATAATGGAATACTATACAGCAAAGAGGATGAACAAACTTGAGTTAATGTAACCATTAGATGAACCTCACAAACATAATACTCAGCAGAAGAAGACAAATGCACAAGTGTGTGTAGTACATGATTTTATTTATAAACTACAAAGCGGGGGAAACTAATTGTCACTGTAGAATCAGGATAGTCACCGCCTTCGTGGGGGAGTTATGACTGGGTGAGCACATGGGCTTTCTGTACTAACTTCATGGTGTGTAAGCTCATGGTTTATACACCCATAAACTTTTATGAAAAGTTTAAAGAAATTAGAATAGAAAGCGTTTGGTTCTTCAGACAGTTGTATGCCAGTCAGGTTCCTCCTTTCACTCTGAGTGGCATGCCTGGCACACCGTTTCTCTGTAGTAGAAGCGGGGGAGGTGAGAACTGTGAGAAGCACAGCTATACTCATAAAGGAGCAAAACTTTCGAGAGAAAACACTTCTGTCACGAGGGAAACATGTTCCCCGACTTTGCCCATCTGTCACACCATATGCGGCAACCCCTATCAATACCAAATTTGCTGTATGTAGTTGAGGACGCTCCTTTCGTGAAGGAGAATAACTTGTCCCAATTAGATCTGAAGATTAAAATGTTTTGAGGTTGGACACTGTGAGTTAAGTTAGTATCAATTTCAAGTGGTCTCAACTCAACAGAAGTGGACCCTGGACTTTTCAAACCCTAGAATCCTACACCCAAAATCTTGAATTCCTGTAACAATATCTTGGTCTGCAGTCTTTCAACTTTCTTTTCTTTCACCTCATTTTTCTATACTTATACTTCGTTTAGACCTTGACTCTCAGGCCATTCTCCTTTGGGATGTTATATGAGCACCATCCATGCAGAGCAATTTTCCTAACCTATCCTTAAGGATCTAGTAATTCTGATAGTATAACCATTAACTTTTATTTGGATACTCTTTTGAACTTCAATAACATTTGCTTAGAAAAACCTCACTTCTACTAGTCTAGTTGTTTTAAACCCCATAACTAGTCTTTTGAGATTCAATAGTGGAAAATCACAACCATATTACAAAAACTGCATGGTCTCTGACCAATGCCACGCTTTCGTCCCTGTCCAGTAATTCTCTTTTAAGTCCATAGTCAGTTCTCTTTTCTATTCCCCACAAGGACAATTCCAAAAATGTACCCATTCTCTCATTTCAGCTACTCCAGTACCTCTTCTCATTTCCTGTTTCCATGAGAAAATCCACCTGGCGAGCTCTCCCTCCTGCGGGGTCAGCTTCTAGGTGCGACCTGTGCAGTCACTTTGGAATCCATGTGTGGCTTAATGCTGTTTTCACTGTCTTGTAATTCTTACCTTTTGTGAACACAGGGCCCCATATTTTGATTTTCACTGGACCTCCCAAACTGGATACAGCCCTCCTGCCGATACGGCCCTCCTGCCGAGTGGTAGCGCGTCATGCATGCTCTTCCTGGCGTCCCTGCTTCAGAGATTACGATAGCTCTCCTTCCCCTCAAGGTGCGTTCCCTTTTTCTTTTTAAAATTGAGATGTAATTTACACACTATAATATTTACCTTTTAACTTACATAATTCCGTGATTCTTAGTACATTTCACAAAGTTGGGCTACATCACTATCTAATTCCAAAAATCAGAAAATAACAACTGACCAGTACGATTAGCATCACCCCCCACTCTCCCCTCCCACAAGCTCCCAATAACCACTAATCTGTTTTTGTCTCTACAGATTTGCCTATTCCAAATGTTTTTTATAAACAGACTCATACAACACAATACATGACCTTTGGGGTCTAGCTTCTTTCACTTAGTGTAATGTTTTCAAGACCAAGGCGAATTCTTTCTCCCAGCCCCTCCTGCCTCCTCAGAACCTCTGCCCTAGAGTTCACCCCACCATTGGTCATTTCTTCCACAGACTCCCGTCTGTGAGCCAATGCTTTTAATTCCCTTCCAATCTTCAAAATGACATGTATTCATTCCATCCCACAGTTTCTCCCACTATCCCTTGCTCTCTGCTTCCCTTCCTAGTCAAGCTCCTTAGCTGTTTTTGCTTTCTCATCTCCCATTTATGCCCCAGACGTCTCCAGTCTGACTTCTGCTCCCCCAATCCGAAGAAACCAAAGTAAGTGGTTTTTGGTTCCACATAACCAAAGAAAATGTTCCTGCACCATCCACAGTACCAGTGGATTAGTTACCCAACCCATGATGTTTCCGCCCTTAGATTTCTAGACTTGGCTGCAAGGTTTGTCATGACTGACCACTCCCTTGTAGAAATCTCCTTTTCCATTGGCCTCTTGGCTCCCCACTCCCAAAGCTCTTTGACTATCCTGCTCACTGAATGTTTTCCCAGAATACTCATGTTTCCCTTAATCTCTAAATTCCAGCACTCCTCAGAACTCTCAACTTGGTTCTTTTCTTATTCCCAAGTCTATGTTTCTATGTCTGCCTTGTCTTCTGGGTTCCAAGCCCATATTCAAATGTCTACTCAATATCTCTCTATATGGATGTCCATTGGTTATCCATGGTTAACTTCTATAAACATCTTTATAATTAAACTCAAAATGTCTTCCAAACTTATTTAAGTCAATGAGACTTTGGTCTATTATCCAAACTATACCACACAGAATCTGGGACACACCATGGACTCAAAACTTCCTTTGCCCACACACAATTAATCTCCACATCCATTCTCCCTTCTCCATGAATATCTCCCAAGCATTTCATTTGTCTCCATTCTCCAACTTCCCATCACCTCATTACCATTGGTCAAGACTGCAGCCCCATGCCAACCCCAACCAATCCATCTAATAGTGCTTGTAGAATGAGCTTTCTGAAGCACATATCTTATTATACCTTTGTCTGCTTAAATACTTAGTTTTGCAAATGAGGTTCAAATTACCTTTACGACTTTACTCCCTGCTGCCCTATTCAGAATAGGTCACACAATATTTCACACAACTCCGTGTTTAAATACATATTATTTTCTCTTCTAGAATAGCCCCTATACCTCACCCTCATTTCTCAGACTATGTTTTGTGACTCTGTAAAAGATTTCCCTAAGAGCTTACTCTACCCAACAGTTTTGCCTTAACCATTTGGTATAAATTGATTCTCCTTTTTGCACCCAAAGTGTACATTTTTCTAATTGCACACAAGGCAGCATCTATTCATTTACCTGGTTTTTTTCCCTGCTTGAGTGAAAGCCCCTTGCAGGTTATTCCATTTTAGCCTTCATGCCTGGCTGTTTAGTTGTTATGCGCTGAATGTCTGTGTCCTCCCAAAATTCATATATTGAAATCTAATACCCAATGTGTTTATATTAAGAGGTGGAACCTTTTGGAGCTGATTGGGCCATTAATGGAGGCCTCATGTATGAAATAAGTACCATTATAAGAAAAGGCCAGAGAACTAGTTTACTATCTTTTAGCCATGTGAATATACAATGAGAAGTAGGCAGCCTGCAGCCCAGAAGAGGGTTCTGATTAGAACCAACCATTCTGATGTCCTGATTTCAGACCCAGCCTCCAGAACTGTGAGAAATAAATTCCTATTGTTTGTAAGCCACTCAGTCTATGGTACTTTTTTATAGCAGTCCAAATTGATTAAAACACTCATACCATAAACAAAAAGGGGTCCATGCGCAAGCTCAGGAGAAGCCAGCATAATGGTCCTTACAAACTCAGAGACCAAAAGTAACCACACAGGTGACCTGAACATAAAAATTCCTAACTAAAAGTGGGTCATTTTGTGTACTCATGTCCTACGTCTGTTGCTTCCTTAATAGAGATCAGTGTTTATCTCTGAAAGTATCTATTGTCTTTGTGCATCTAAGATAACATACCTTTGAAATGTCAGAGTAATTTCCTTTACCAGACCCCTCAAAGGTGCAAAGGCCAGCACCAGTGCTGAAGACTACATTCTTCTCTTGTTCCCCATGTACCACCTCTATGTAAATGTTAACTACCCTGTATCCACCAATGTAAAATGTGTCTCTCTATTTCTTTTTATTTAATCTCAGAGATTTCCCCACTTTGCTTTCTGCTGCCTTCTTAATCCACTGCCAATGGATTTCATGTAACCCTCCTCATGTTTCCTCCTTTGATCCTAATGTATTAAAATAAGCTACAAAACTGCCATTCTCCAAAGCATTTTCTCACTCCATTGCGATCTTACTTACTAGCACTTGTCATTATATGGCTCAGATAAACTCTCACAAAACTTTTCCTTAGGCTGGACGTTATTTCATCAATAGTACTGTGGATGGTGTAGAATAGGTGCTCAGTTAATGCCTAATAAATCACTTTTAAAGTTTCCAGATAATTCTGTCATTCTTATTTTAGCTGATTCTTAAACAATTTTATATAGAAAGCAGAGCAGTATACCCAATGGGTTTGAGACTATATGGAAAAGAAAGGAGCCTTATCAACTTAACTGCTTTGTGGTCATTGATCTTTTTAAGAATCTGGTTAGACTTCTGGACAAGATGGAGATGTAGATAGATATGCTTCACCTCCTCACACAACCATAAGAAAGATAGCAACCAATCTGAAAATGAAAAACAACCAGAACTGCCAGAAAATCAAACTGCATAGGAGTCCAACAGCCAAGGAGTTAAAGAAGAAACATTCATCCAGGTGGGTAAGAGGAGCAGAGACAGGCAGCCAGGGCAGAGAGGATGCACAGTGAGGTGACCGGAGAAATGAGCAGTCCCACATTTGTGTGTAGTTAAAAACTGGGAGGGACAACTGGGGAGCAAGCAATTCCAACCCCAGGACAGACTGCGCAACCCAGGGTTCCAGCACTGGGAAGATAAAGCCTTATAGCCTCTGGCTGAAAAAATCTGTCAAGGTTGCCAGGGCAGAAGAAACTGCCAGTGTCTCAGGAGAGTCTATCTGAGGGGGCCACAGGGTCCTAGAATGTACATTAGCCCATCCACTCCACGAATCAGCAGCAAGGCAGCAGATGGAAGGGTGCCAGTCACTTGTGAGAATGAGGGAAGTGAATGAAATCAGGGCAAGAGCCAAGCAAGCGGCATTGTTCCCCTCTCTGACCTCTCCCCTAGATACAGCACCACAATGCAGTGAAGTGGGTTGCCCAGCCTGGCAAATATCTAAGGCCCTGCCCCTTACAATGTAACAGGTATACCGAGACAAAGAAATATGGCCTAAATGAAAGAACAGATCAAAATTTCAGAAAAAGAACTAAGTGATGAGGAGATGGCCAACCTATCAGATGCAGAGTTCAAAACACTGGTAATCAGGATGCTCAGAGAGATGATTGAGTATGGCAGCAAAATAAAGGAAGAAGTGAGGGCTATCGATAGTGAAATAAAGCAAAACATACAGGGAACTAACAGTGAAGGGAAGGAAGCTGAGATTCAAATCAACACTTTGGAACAAAAAGAAGAAATAAACATTCACCCAGAACAGAAAAAAGAAACATCAATTCAAAAAAATGAGGAAATGCTTGGGAACATATGAGACAACTTTAAACATATCAACATCCAAATCATAGGGGTGCCAGAAGGAGAAGAGGAAGAGCAAGAAATGAAAAAGTTATCTGAAAAAATAATGAAAGAAAACTCCCCCAATTTGGCAAAAGAAATAGACATACAAGTCCAGGAAGCCCAGAGAATCCCAAACAAGTTGGACCCAAAAAGGTCCACACCAAGACACATAATTAAAATACCAAAGGTTAAAAATAAAGAGAGAAGCTTAAAAGTAGCAAGAGAAAAACAGATAGTTACCTACAAAGGAGTTCCCGTAAGACTATTAGCTGATTTCTCAAATAAAACCTTGCAGACAAGAAGGGACTGGCAAGAAGTATTCCAAGTCATGAAAAGCAAGGACATACGACCAAGATTACTCTATCCAGCAAAACTATCATTTAGAATGAAAGGGCAAATAAAGTGCTCCCCAGACAAGGTAAACTTAAAGGAGTTCAGTATCACCAAACCCTTATTATATGAAATGTTAAAGAGACTTATCTAAGAAAAAGAAGATAAAAACTATGAACAGTAAAATGACAACAACTATCAACAACTGAACCTAAAAGCAAAAGCAAAACCAGACTAACCAAACAACTAGAACAGGAATAGAATCACAGAAATGGAGTTCACATGGAAGGTTATCTGTGTGAGGAGGGGAGGGGGATAATGGGGGAAAAGGTGCAGGGAATAAGAAGTATAAATGGTAGGTACAAAATAGACAGGAGGAGGTTAAGAACAGTATAGGAAATGAAGAAGCCAAAGAACTTATACGTACGATCCATAGACATGAACTAAGGTAGGGTGAGGGTTGCTGGAGGGAATAGGGGTACTGGGCAAAGGGGGATAAAGCCAAGAAAAAAATGGGACAACTGTAATAACATAATCAATAAAATATACTTAAAAAATAAAATAAAATACTACAGTAGAAAAAAAGAGAATCTGATTAAATCTGGACTCTATCCCTAAGGAAGTGGTCACACAAATCCAGGGGTTTGTGTGCAATTTTGTTAAGTCCCTAAAACTTAATAAGGCCTGCTTGAGATCTTAGGTTTTAAACCTGAGTTCTACTTCCTTCTCTGCACTTCTCAACAGACAAAGCTCTAAAGAAAAAATTCCTTTTTACTACCTGAGATAAACAGGCTAGCTTAAGGGCATGAGAACTTGATTAAATATATTAAAAGGAAGAATGTGAAAAGCAGAATAGTAGTTGTTTAGCCCTGGAAACAGAGAAAAATAGTAGCATATAAAGACAAAACTGAGCAGTGCCCACCTTAGTACAATGGGATCAAAGTAGTAGTGGACTTGAGGTTTTAGCCCATCCCCCAGAGAGGAACTTCCCTGGTGTGAGATACAGACATCAGGCTCTTTCACACTTGGATCATTAATTGCAATTTTCCCTGACCATGTTTTTACATGACCTATTATGTCACTGCGCTAGGGTTGATGAAACAAAGGTGAAGATGACAGATCTGAACCCAGTTCCCCTGGAGTTTGACTACTGCTTGGTTTCCTTGCTTACTCAACTGACTTGTGATTCTGAGGCTACTACAGCCTTTACCAGAAACTTAGGTTATTAAATATTATAATTCAGTCATTTTTTCCTTTCCAATGAGAGATGTTTCTAGCTACCCTGAGTATAGGCTTAAAAATGTAAGATAGATGCTAGATTTAGTAAGCTGATCACTTCATAAGGTATATAAAAGTCTAATCAGTATGTACACCTAAAACTAATATAATATTATATGTCAACTATAATTGAAGTATGTTTTTTAAAATGCACTGTGAAGCAGATCTTTCTTTATCACAAAAACCCCACATAAATGATTCTCTTAATTATATAAATAGAAGTCTGTTGCCACCATTGTCATAAGAAATGGGATTTTAAAAAACGCTGTGTTTTGGAAACATTTAAAGGGGGGCTGGGCAGTGGGGAAGAACTCCTATATGTCCTTAGCAGGAGATGATAGAGAGGCAATGACGGAGACCCCAGAAAGAAACTAGTCCTTCTTTGGCATGAAGTAAGCTGTAATAATCCTTGGGGCTGAGACAGATCTAATGGTTCAAAGCAATTGGCCTGAGAAACACTAGACTTGACCTAAAAGCTAGGCAGTGGGGCTTTAGGTGCCCGACCACATTTCTAATCCAAATTATAATGGCTTTGTTGGCAAGGATAGAACCATACTCTAATAGAGAAACACACACAGCCCACCCCACCCTTATTCCTAAATCACTGCCCTCTCAATGAAGCACTCATCCATCCTAGTCTAGTGGCAGTGAGCACTGCATCCTTGCCCATCTCCCTAATCCCAGGGACTTAGTGCAGAGAGCTTGGCTGAGAGCTCCCTGCTCAGAGGTAGACCACTCTCAGGGTAGCTATTGCTAGAGCAACACTTTGGCACTTGGGGTTAATATTGCAACCGAGACCTTACTCATTCTGCATCAACTTATGCCCCCTATAACAATTCAGCAAGAACAGCTTCTACTGAATAAGCATGTTCCCTCCATCATAGCCTGGGTACTAATGTGGCATGAAGGGGGACGGTATGATTCTTCCTAGATACAGCAGAAATCATGCAGTGCCCACTGGACAAACCTGGGGAAGAGCATGGAGCCTTGGAGGAGGAGAGAGGTAGCCATTGTTCTACCTACTATGACTGGCATTTGGAGGTTTGAAGCAAGGTTCAAGAAATTTTTTCTTAAAAAGCAAACATTTTCAGTTTTGTGGCCATAAGGTCTCCATTGCAAGTGGCAAATGTGCTCTGCCTTTTTTCGGGGAACACCCATAGACTGTGCCTGAGGGAATGGGTGTGGCTAGATTTGGCTCTGTGGTGAAACAACGGTGAAGATGGCAGATCTGAACCCAGTTCTCCTGGAGTTTGACTATTGTTTGGTTTCCTTGCTTACTCAACTGACTCATGATTCTGAGGCTACTACAGCCTTTACCAGAAACTTAGGTTATTAATGACTATCATTCAGTCATTTTTTTCATTTCCAATGAGAGCTGTTTCAATGCAGTTTACCAGCCCTCATTAAGCATTGCATTTGAGGAAACTGCTTGAAGACCCCACAAGATGAGCTTGATGACACAGGGACTCACTCCATCCTTCCGGCCACTTAGCCTCCAACTTCGTTGTGCACAGAGAGAAAGTGGAAGTCAATGCTAATTTACAATGTTCAGATCTCTGTGCCTCTTAAATGAACAAACTTGGCTAAAGTGAGCCCATCCTTGGGTGATGGGATTCATTCTGATTGATTTCTGGAGAGCTTTGGAGCCCAGGGCCATTTTGAATTCTCCAAAGTAATGAACGCTCACATGTGAGACCTCTTAGGAGGGGCCTGTTTTTACTTGTTTGCCTGTAGTGTAGTGTTGCCAGTAGTATTTGTTCGTCTTCTTGGTGGGGTAGAGCTTCTGGTGTAGTATGTAGAGAGAGAATGAGATCTAAGACTAATGTGGTATGGTGCCAAGTCTCAGCACACTTGGTCCGCCATCATTAGCTGCCTCACCTACTGTCAGGGATCAAGGCCCAGACCCCTGGGAAGCCACAGAGCATCACAAAACTCCAGTTAAGAGCACAGGGAAATGCTCTACGGGAAGGAGAATGATGATTCTTACACCAGATTACTCAGGATGTGCTACACCCACAGTGTCTCACCTTTAACGGAGAGGTGGTGCGTTCCTCATAGAACAAGTGAGGACTAAATAAGAAAGCTGGGTGAAGGCTGTGGAGTGGTCTCTGGAATATTTTAAGAAGTCAGTAAATCCTAGCCAAGATTATTTTCTGTTCCTTTGCCCTTTCTAGTTTAGAAGATCCCTCTGCCTCACCCCATTTAACACAGTCATAAAGGTTCTTCGGTGAAGGCCAACCAAGCTATGCCCAATCTGCAACCAAAACAAGTTTATGCCCGGTAACCATCCTCACCCATTACCAACTGCTGGGTCTACTCAGCTGAAGCAGCCGTAGCCCACCAGCTCCTTGCTCAATGGGGCTGTGGCAAAATGATATAATACTATCTATACCCCTAGCTAGTTCAAAAAGTTGTGTTAGTTTAAGAGGTTTTCTTAAAGATCTTTGTAAGGAGAAATCAGAATTCTCAAAATTGTGACAGGGACATCTTCTTCCCCAATAAAAGTCCTCCCAGGGTGAAGGGAGCCCTGTGGCAGCAAAGAAGTCTACACTAAAGAAATTCGGAAAGAAAGGACAAGAACAGTGTGCTTTTACTCGTATTTGTGGGATATTAAATAAAAAGCAACAAACAAACAAAACAAACAAAAACCTCATATATACAGACAACAGAAGGGTGATTACCAGAGGGGTCGGGGGGAAGACAGAGGGTAAAGGAGGTCAAATATAAGGTGACAGAAGGAAACCAGATTTTGGATGACGAGCACACAATTAAATATACACATATCAAATTGTAATGTGGTACACCTGAACTTTATACAGTGGTATAGACCACTGTCACCTAATAAATTTAATTTTAAAAAGGAACTAAGAAAGATTATGGGTAGAAAGAGTTTAATGCCTCAGGAAATATACCTCAGGGGCAGTTTTTGTAACATATGTATGTGACATCTACTATTCTTGAACCTTAAGTTCTCTGCTCTTAATTCCGTACTGGAACAAAGAGTAATTAGGTTCATTTTGGGTGACATTGGCAAATTTGGCAAATCCACACAAGAAAGCTCTTGTTTCAACACAGCGAAGTTTCCCTTTTCTCCAACATGCTACAGGTACTGTGCCAGTACTGGTTGGGACAGTCCAGGTGTTTGTCCCAAAACAGCTGTTAGGAGGCCTAATGCTAAATGGTATGTGTAGGGAAACCATTGCCTCAGTTATCTTTACAGAAACTGTGGAAAAAAGAAGAGTGGAGGAGGCTTTTTTGGTCATATTGTTCTTGCTCTTTCTTTCTGAATTTCTTTAGTGTAGTGTAGAGTCAAATCCCAGTTGTGTTCAAGTGTGGCCTCAGCCTCCCCTGCGGTAGGTTCCCCGAATTGTCACACAAATCTTACAGACTGGATACCACCTGAAAAGTCTCTCTTCCAGATAACCATAGTGGTGGTTTTAAAACATGAATTCTTTGGGATTCTTCCCACAGAAAGGTGGGTTCTAGGTCCCTTCCACTTGAATCTGAGCCATTCTGGATAACTTCCTTGTAATCGGTATAATGCAGCAAATATGATCCTGCCTCCAAAGCTGGCCAAAACAAGCCCTTGGGGAATGCCTAGGCAGCTTCTGCTGCTTCTCTTGCTAATTCTGGGAAAGCCAGTGTTCACGTAAGAAATGTGACTACCCTGAGACCACCATGCCGGGAAGGCCATGTGAAGATGTTCCCATCAGCAGCCCAGATGAACTCCAGGCTGATGGCCAGCAGTCACTGTAGCCGTGTGAGTCACTGTGGACACTCAACCCAGTCAAGCCATCAGAGGACTCCAGCCCCGCCAATGGTTGACTTCAACCATATGACAGGCCTCCAAGAGACCCCTTCCCAAATTTCTGACCCAACAAAAACTAAGTGGCTATTTTAGGTTGCTACATGTTTGTTACTGAATTATTGAGACAAAACAAAGTTATTATAGCTAATGAGTTAATAATAACAGGAAAAACCTGCAAGCTCTGTGAGCCCAAAACCACACCCATTATGTTCCCACCTCTAGATCTGGCGTCAGACCCGTAGCAGGTGCCCAGTGAGTCAATAAGCAAACAGGGCCCCATAAGAAATTTGGAAAATACTTTATTGCTCTTGTACTTTCAAATACAGGGTCCATCTGACAGAAGTAGTAATGCGTTCTTGAGTGTGGTTGGTAGGGTACATGAATGTCTTGCACGAGATGGATGGTAATTTGAATATTTCTTCTAAAATGTCATATTATGCGCTTCAGTGTGATATTGTTGTGTTACAGAATTACATGCTTATGATTTTGTAATAAAAAAGGGTGTTATTTGTGCTAGGCCCTGTATATTACCTTTGAGTTTTTTTTGTTTTAATCCCAGAAATAAATTTTTACTAAGATATGCTGAGTGGCTTTAAGTGGTAATGTTTTCTGGTTAAAGCTAAAATAAAATACCATAAGTCAAGGCTCTTTCTAAGCACAGAGACCTTAGAATAAAACCATATCTATAAAAATGAACTGGCTATTAGAGTCATGTTTATACTTCTGCTCTAAGCTATAGTCATTTGTTTATTTGGACAGTACTTCCTTTGTGGTCTAGATTTATGGGGCACAGTGTCAGGCTCCTCCCATTTCACATTGGGACACACAAGTTGACAACTAAAATTTGCCTCAACACTTACAAAGTGACCTGAAGCAGTTTGCAAAATGAAAGAAGTTGTCATAAAGCACAATTAGAAGAGCAGAAGCCACTTAAAGGGAGCAAATGGCAATGTTTCTAGAAGGGCTAATTGCCACCTTTGGGCAAGGACTTGGTCCTGAGGTTAATGGCAGTTGAGACAAAGAGGAAAGCATATTCAGTTAATGATTTGACACCAGTTCTGTCTCTTCAGGCAAAACTCTTCCTAAGACAAAACTCGACTGTTATCTGGATATTTGAGGAGTGGACACTGTCTCTAGCCACCACGTTGGACAAGACATAGAAATGTGTATATAGCTCAGATGAGTCATTCTTGCTCAGTCATTTAGAATGGTTGAGCATGTAGCCCATGATCCAGACTTCCAGGAAAGTGGGAGCAATGAGGGCATCTGAACTGGTGCCGCTGTGATCCTGCCCCGATGCGTTGTGTCCACATGCTAATTCCCTGGATGGGTATCCATGAAGATGTTTACAAGGGCACAGTTCCCTGGCAGGAAGCTCCATGTTCCAGGGGACCTTATCAGACACCCCTCTATTTCTTTATCTTCAGCCCTCCTGCTGCTGTTATCTCTCTGCCTCGCTAGTGACTGGGATAACAGAAAGATGGCTCTAAATCAGGATCCTATCGCACAACTGACTCAAAAATTCAAGTACCTTCCCCATGCTCAAGGGGAGGTGGGGCTGCTCCACTTCCCCTCCCATCTCCCACCAATGGCTCTAGCCTGCTCTAAAGGTCAAGCAAGCAGAAAAAGTGTGCAGAGCAGTCCAGCACAAAAGGGAGTCCCTCTTTCTTCAGGTAACCAGTCCTGCAAGCCCTTCTCACTTGGCTGGGAGGAAGGGAGAGTGTCCCCTTCCCCATAGCCTACAGAAAGGAGTGATTTTCTATCTGGAAACTCAATCTCAAAGTCTCCAACCAATTTCACTAACTCGTTTTATATAGGCTGGCAGTAGGGGCAGGATGAGAAGGTCATTGGAGGAGCAAAGCTGGTCCTTTAGTTTCTGTGTGGTATTTATTTCCCTTTGGTCCACCACTCAAAGACAGCCGCAAAGGTCCCGTACGACATTCTGCTTATTGCATGTGTCCCAGTGACTCTGTGTATTGGTCTGGCTATCTGCCTCCTCTTCCAGACTGTGACCTCCTTAAAGGCAGACATTGTGTCTTACCATCTAACATCGATAAAAGTTTCAGTGAGCAGACACAATTTAAGATTGGGATTTCATTTACTTAGAAATCTTTACTGCCAGCTTTCACTTTAGCAGAGCTTTCATGATACAGGTTCTAAGAAGAACTAATTACACAGGTATTTCTGAATTTGTTGAAAAGCTGAATTGGGAGAACTGTGTCCTCAGGAAACTCAAAGTCTCACTGTGAGGCACTGATAGAATCAGAGGAGACAGCCTCGTCTGACCTCTTCCAGACTACTGTGCCAGGTGCTGCAAGAAAACAAGATTTGACTTCCTGAGCCTGCAGGAAGGGGATCGTTTCCTAATAGGTATGTCTCCTTTTCTCCTTGTGAAATGGGATCAGTTAACAACCTCAGAGGGAACAGAGATGAGTCGTATCTGTCTGTGGGGACTTGGCTGTAAGTGGTCCCATAGCAACTGCATATGTTTTTCTCGTGGCTTAGAATGGCCAGATGTAGATCAGGAAAGTACAAAACAGCTGAGGTCATTGCAAAGGCAGGCTCGAAAGGACCCAGGCATTCCCTACAAATCCTCATGGTATGTGTTTCTAAAGAAGAGTCTGACAACTGTTACCAAGAGCCTAAAAACATACACTTTAGACCCAGCAATGCCACTTGTATAAATTGTTTCTAAAGAAATTATCAGGAATGGGACACATGTATATAAAAGGAGGCCCATCTAAGCGTACTAATTAATTAAATTACTATATTAATTAATACAATGGAATGTTATGTAGTTGGAAGTCATATTATAGTTAACAAAACATTAGAGTGTTAATGATATATTAAGTGAAAAAAGGCAGTACCAAACAGTCCTATGGCATGATCTAATTGCATGGAGGATGGATGTGTGAAAGAAGATAGAAAAAAATGTTAACAATGGTTATCTCTAGGCAGCAGAGAGGTTATGGTAGTTTCACTTTATTTCCCATACTTTTCTGTCTTCCTTTTTTTTTTTTTAGTAAATGTATACTGCTTTTGCAATGAAAACAGTAAATGATATTTTAAAGAAATAAAAATAAAATCCATATGAGCAATTAATTTATTATTTATAACTGAAGACAATAACTAAAAGAGATTTGGCACTAAAGGAATTTGTAGGGAGCAAAAAGGATTACCAAAAGGGATCACTTTGTTTATTACTTTGCTTAGATAAGAACATTCTTTAGGTTGTAATCTAGAGGTAGGTCAAGTGACATTCCAATTGCATGTGTGCATGCATGTGTGTGTTCACAGGAGAATTATGAAAGAAAAGGATGATGATGATGATGAATTTATTAGGATTTAACATAACTATAATATCAATAGGTTGACTTTGTGGCCAACTTAAGGTATATTATTATCAGTCAGTATTTATCCATGCACCCTGGGATTTATGATCTTGGGCTCCTGACTGAGTTCAAATTATAGCTTTTTACTCATCAGCAATGTGATCTTGGCAAATTGTTTACTCTCTCAGGTGCCACCTTAGTAAAATGGGAGTAACAACAAAAAGATAGGAGGGGGTTAGAGGATGAGTGAGAAAGAGGAAGGGATTAAGAAGTACAAAATGTCAGTTACAGAACAGTCTCAGGGATGTAAAGTACAGCAGAGGGAATATAATCAATAATATTGTAAAACTGTGTGGTGTCAGATGGGCACTAGACTTACTGCGGTCATGAGTTCATTAGATATATAAATGTTTAATCGCTGTGTTGTACACTTGAAACTACTATAATATTTTATGTCAACTGTAATTGAAAGGTTTTAAAAAGTATAAAAATAATGATGATAACACCACTTCATATAAATTAATATGTAAAACACTGAGAACACAGTCTAACATATAATAAAAGCCCAACAGAAGTTATGTTACTATTATTGTTACAACCACAAGTTCCTGTAGCATACTGCAGTGGAAAATCCAGGCCCAGGAGTCAGAAAGCCTGAGCTTGAGGCCAAACCCCACCACTTTATAGAAATGTGACTTGAACCAAACACTTTTCAGAAACCTCTTCTCAAAGATGGTGATAGCAACATCTGTCTCTCCTTCACAGCACTTTTCTGGGAGGGTCAAACGAGATACACTAATTAAAAATCCTGATGCATAGAAATAGATTGGAGAGTTCCCACCCTTCTCCACATGTGGATATAGGTTTTTAAGCCCTGCACCCGGCCCTAGTGTAGAGGATTATAGCCTACAGAGGTTAGGATGAGTTGCAGCTCTGAGATAATAACCAGTGTGTCTGTTATAATAGCTTTTCAACTCTACCACCTGTATGGTGGAAGTATCTAATGCAGTTAACAGTAGCTCATTTGTAAGGATCTGTTGTGAAAATATGGTACCTGGCACTGTCTCCTTTGTTTACAATCATAACAAACCAGAAAACATTTAGGTGCTTGACAAAAAGGCTCAGTCAAATAAAATTCTGTCCATATGTACAATGGGATGTTTTGTTGAGACTAAAAAAGAACATTTTAGACATAAACTTAATGGAAAGGGAAATTTCTCAGTATTTATTATCAACAAAACATGCACATAAAGACACATCATAAATTACATGGAGGAATCAGTAAACAAAAAAGATGTGGTCAAGTAACAGAAAGATGTACCAATTGAAGCTATGCTGTGTGGAATGATATGTTTTGAGTGGGCTATAAATCAAGATCATTCACCCACCAACTTAGAGGCAATTAAGGGAATCAAGTTAAGTAAGAAAAACTTGATAATGAAACCCAGAATAGGTAGAGGTAGGTGCTCTTTAAACAAACATGGCCAGAGTAATGTTTTCACTAAAAAATGTCATAGTGATATTACCAGAAGGGTCACAAATCCAACAGACAGACCAGATAGGGGTTTCAGAAGGAAATTAGCCTTGTAACGTGGGGTGTGTTTTATTTCAGATATAACATGCGAGAGTCCGGAACGGAAGTCCCTCATTTCCTTTCCCATCCATACCACGGCTTCAGAGCTCACCTAACCCCATCTTCATGTTCGGAGTGAGCATAAAGGTCAGGAAGTGAGCACGGCCTGTTAGAACCACGAGGGTGTGCTGCCCATGCTTGAGACTGTGCCCCATGGGAAGTACAAGAGGAAATGGGTAGCTGACCTAGATTGCTATTTATGGAATTTTTCCCTCTGAATATAGAGGTGCTCAAACCTTACTTAGAGACAAGACAGTGAGGGTGGGTAAGATAGACAGACATGGATAATCTACTCATTTTGGACATTTGGGTAGTACGGGACTATCTCTAGTTAGAAGGCAGCCCCTCTACACTGACAGGTGTCCATCCCCCTTTCCCCTTTCCAGAGAGTAGCTATGGGGCAGAAGCGGAGAGGCTAAAATAAGTCTATAAAATTAATTCCAGAGGGATTGTTAAGTGGGTTCCATGTTTTCATATGCCCAAATGCCTCTCAGATTGAACTAAAATTTATTGTTCATTATGGAAGACTGAGCATGTTAATGGCTCAATTATTTTTCCTCTCTATATCCATGCCCTTTGCTGTGTGACTTTGTAATTCCTTCTACTAAACAGACAAAAGTCAATTCCCCCATGTCCTTAAAACTGGACTAGGCTACGTGACTTGCTTCAGTTAACAGAATGCGGTAGAAATGATGGCATGCTACTATCAAGCCTCGGCTTCAGAGAATTTACATGTTTCCATTGCTCTCTTGTGCATTTGTTATCACCACTACTACATTTTTCAGGCTAGTGGATGAGACATAAAAGGAACAGAGCTGAGTCACCCAGTCACCCCAGCCAAGGCCAGCCTAGATCGGCTGAGAGTCGGTCTAACCCCTGAGTTCAGTCAAGATCAGCTGAGCTGCCAGCTGAACCCCAGCTGAATCCAAATGTGAGTGCAGTCAATTTATTGTTGTGTGTCCCTGTAGTTTTGTGGCTTTGTTACACTACAGCACATTGTCGCAACTGCAGATAACTGACATAATTACATATATTCTCGGTACTCAACTAATTAACATCTAGACCTCCCAATCACCTGTGAGAAATGTATCATTATTTCACTCTGCAGATAAGGAAACGGAGACATAGTGAGATTAAGTGATCTCCCCAAAGTCATAAATTTAGTAAATGAGGGGGTTTTCATATTCCATGCACAAGGCCCTTTCTAATGCACTATAGGTGAATTAGAAGAAAGCAGAATATACGTCATATTTATATATTTTTAAATAAATACGAATGTAGGCTGCCTGCCTGGATAAAATCTTGATCCTCCCGTTTACTAGCTTTAGGAATTTGGCAGGTTTCTCAGCCTTTCTAAATCACAGTATTCACTTCCGTATAATAGGGATTATATCATTTGTCTTGAAAGTAATTAATTCAGAAATATTTACCGAGTGATGACTATGTTTAAAATTGTAAGTGCTGGGAATCCCTAACTAAACGAAAGTGCAAAGGTGTAAAGGCAGTGCATATCTTGCATGCTTAAGAAATAGTCTTAATTTCTGGGGTGGGGAAAAAGAGGATTTGGGTTTAGACAAAACATCTTGGTCAAAAACACGAAAGAAAAGTTTCTCTTGTTAAGGTTTCTAGCTAAACTTCTCCGTTTGAGGTTAGCATTAGCGGAGTCGGGCTTGAGGAGGACACAGGACCTCAGAGCAAAGGGGAACAGTGCCCTATCACCTCAGGGCCTATTTTCTAGAGGGTCGATTTGTGCTAAGATGTAGAAAAATTCCCATCCCCTGAGAATAGAAATCACTGGGACCAAAGGGCATGACTTTTGCTATAGGGGACAACTCATGAGGACCTATGTCAACAAATGAGTCGATGCCAAGATTCCTGCCCTGCCCCTCAACATTGCAATAATTAAACTAGAGTCTGGCATAAATTCTGGGAAGGGAATACCTTTGAGACCCCCAATTAAATGAACCTGCTGCTGAGGGATAGAGCTTCAAAATGCAAATTGTTTCAGGTTATAGGAAATAAAATTATATGTTTTTGCACAGCTAATTTTAAATCCTTAGGTTCTCATACTTTACTTAAAAATCCAACAAACGTTATTTGTTGTTATTAACGGTGTCCTGCAAAATAAAGGAAAATGCAATATCCAGCATGGACCGTAGAAGAGATGGCTAGCACTCCGCCAAAATGCGTGCTCCCGATCCTGTGATATGGTGCTTGACTGGAAAGCAGCTTCCCAACTAGAGCCCACATCTCCCAGAGTCCCTAGCGCCTAGGCAGGACCGTGTCATTAGGTTCCACCCAGTGAGTGGGAGTGATGTGTGTTCTTTCCAGACAGACGTGTCTTCTCTATTTTCTCTTTCTATACTGGCCGCCTAAATTGCAAAAGACACTGAGGCTTCAGGGAAGCGGAAACACAAAATGAAAGGAAACTGGGCTGCCGATGGCCGCCTGGAAGGTCCAGCTTCTTGACCAGAAACACCCCCATTAGACTGTTACGTGAGCAACGAATAAATGTCTCTTGTGCTGAACCACTATTATTTGAGGACTTATTTGTTACTAGAGTAAACATGATCTCATTTAGTACAAAATTTTCCCCATGAATCATAGAATGACCCAAGCAAAAAGAAATGTCGAGGTTTTGATTAACTTCTAAAAGAAGGAATTCACCTTGTGGCAACATGTAGAGTTGACGCTGGATCAGAGGTTGCTGGGGTAAAATTCTCCCTAAAATAGCACAGCAGAAAGATGTGTTAAGGAGTCTAAGCAAAGAATGGTGTTGAGACAATCATTAGGTTTAACACGAAGTCCTCAAATTTCATGCAAAAGAACAGTGTCAGGTGGAGGTCTAAGTTGTGGCCAGACCTTCACATCCTGTTCCCACCCCAAACCCTTGTTAATACTAGATCTCCTTTGTTTGTTGCAGTCATCATTCCTGTTGGAAAGTTGAACTTGCTTTTTTTCAAACAGGTGTGAATTGCATGTATTTCATTTCCTAATGTGAGTCTAGTGTCACTTGATATTTTCACATAAAGAGAGTTGCTTTTTAACGTGGCTCCTGAAGCTCACATGAATTTAACTTTCACAAACCCACAAAACTGCAAACGTTAACTCAAAAGTTCGATGTGAATACTTTTGTTAAACATCACATGCTCAATGATTTCCTTAACTCACTGTTTTCTTTATCATAAACTTCCCTCAACAGGAACCACAGACATATTTAGGACTGTGTTCCAATTAATACTGAGCCCAAAGGACTTAGATGATTCACCCAGGATTATTAACATGGTAGGAATAGAGCCAACTCTGCATTTTTTGGCCAATAAAAAGTTCATCAAAGACAGCGATTGCCATCCAATATGTCTTGATAGTGGGAGATCAACGATTCGATCATAGAACACACTTACTAAAAAAAAGCTACCACATTAGATGCTCCAGCTCTTCAGTGGACTGACTCAACTTAGAGCTGCAAAATCTTCATTAAGTTTAATGAAATAGTATAAATAAATTGAGGCCATCAGTAGAAGAATGGATAAATAAATTATGGCATTGGCACGATGGAATGCGGTAATGCAATGAGAATGAAGAAACTCCAATTACTTCTGGCCGCATGTACGAAAACCACAAATGTAATATCGAGTAGAAGCAGCCAGAACGGGACAATGCACGATTCTCTGTATACAAAGTTCAAAAGCAGGCCAAATTAATCTATTGTGTTAGAAGTTAGAATGGTGGTTACCTTTGATAATTGGGTAGTGCCTTGAAGAAAGTACAAGCTTGGCTTCTGGAGAGCGGGGAATGTTCTGTTTTCAGACCTGGGCTCTCATTCCCCAGGTATTTTCTACCTGTAAGAAGTTCACCAAGCCATGCTTAGTGCACTTTTCTGCAGTATATAATTTCATAAAATGTTTACTTAAAAATCAAAGAAAAACACTTAAAACCCCTGTAAAGATCCCTCAAAGTTTCACAATATTTAAAGTGGTGACTAAGGTTCAGGTGTGGTCTGTGCTTCAAAGATAATGTATAGAAAAAAAACCAGACATTGACTGACAGTGTTAAGCGGTCATGGTTATATGCCCAAGAGATTCAATGCTGTACTTAAAATATTATCTCCCTATCCCAATGGGAAAGGGAAGCAACCAAGGCTTAGATCTCCACCCAGTGCTGTCATTATACTTCTCATTTGATTCTGTCCCAATGATACAAATAAGTCACAATCAATGTGTGTAAATCTAATATTTTAAAGCCGTGTTGTTTCACCCGCACCACCAGCAACTTTATCAACCACCCTGGTATTGTTACAGTAATTTTTACTTGCTATGGTTACTGTAGGTTCTTCTCGTTATTGATGACCGTATTGCTACTTAACAAATTATGCTCTGAATATCACTGCTTCAGTTTCTTTGTTGTTGGTTTCCTGGGTTAGGAATTTGGAGTTGACCCAACTGGGCAATTATCTCTTGGGATCTCTCATGTAGTTGCAATCAGATGTGGGCTGGGCTGTAGTCAGCTGAAGGCTCAACTGGGCTGGGCATCCAGGATGTTGCTCAGCTAGTTAGCAGGTGGTGCAGCCTGGTGCGGCTGTCGGCTGTGCTCAGCTGAGGCCGAGCACTGGAGCACTGACAATTACTTCCCCAGTGTGGTAGGCAGTCTCAGGGTAGCTGGTTTTCTTACATGGTGCCTAACCTCTAGCTTCCCCACAGTGACCACCCTGAGAGAACTGTTGTCTCAGAAGTCATGCAGCACTGCTTCTGCTGCATTCTGTTGACTACAGAAGAGACACAAGCCCACGCACATTTGAAGGGAGGGAGTTAGATTTCACCTCTCAACCAGAGGAATATCAAAGGATTGTTAACCATTTTTAAAAACTGCTTCACTGTGTGACCAGTGCAGTAACTAAAGCACATTTCATTGATTGTTTTCCTTTTACTGATGTTCTCTGGGGTCTTCATCCAGAATGTTACAAACCATCATGGAAATGCAAATCAACTAATCAAATTCCTCTGCTAGATATATTATCAAAGAAGCCGTTAGATGCTACCATTTAATGAGAGGAGGTTTCTGTAAACATTGAGCTTATAATTCTGTAGCAGAAGCCTTGTTATCCACCTGTTTCATTTGAAGAAACCAAAACCTAAAAGGGCTCACAGTCACCTGGCTGTCAAGTTGCAGGATTAAAATTTGACTTTATATTTTCTAAGTCTAATATTTATAACTATGACTCTGAAATTTTGAGAGTAAATGAGTTTCAGTCATTTCTATGACATATTTTGCACCAAATACCTGAATGTTTTGGAGAGAAATGTATCTTACATCTTAGCACTGTATCCTGGGATATTCTGACCCATTTATTTAAGCCAGCATCTTACTGGTGCCAACTGAATGAAGTATTTGCTACTCTTCTGAACAAAGGAAATGAAACAAACAATCTTTAGATTCTTAGATCTGTAGTAGAACCATACACCCAGGAGGGAAGGAAATTTTATTTTGAGCGTAGACTATATCAATTGGCTAGCTGAAGGAACTGAGGATTAATAAGGATTAAAACAGCAAGCAAAATGAAACTAGATGGAGTTGCTAAGGACTCAAAGAACCAGACTAGAATTCACTAATATCCTGGATGAATTAAAAGGACAGCTTATTAGAAATGAGATAAAATGTGGTGGAAACAAATGTAAGATTGGCTCATCTCAATAAAAATCCACATAACTGAACAGGTGGGTAAGGCTGGCTGGGTACAACCATCGTAGACACTCACACCAGGGTCCCTGAGCCCATGTGATTGGTGGCAGTCGGCAATATTAATTTCAGCTGTGGAGCTCATGGCAGAGACCAGAAAGTACTACCTCGATATGTAGGGGGTTTTTCTGGCCACCTTCCCAATCTAGTAATACACCACCTTCCCAATCTAGTAATACATATTCAAAATTCCTTTGTCTTTTCTTTAATGGCCTTTGTCACTATTGTAATTTTTGGTGTGATTATTTCATTAATATTGCCTTCTCACAGATAGTTCAGTGAAAGCAAGGTCTGTATGTATTTCCATCGATCAGGGCCTGCCACAATGCCTAATGTAGAGCTGGTGTCCTCTCAATGTTCATAGAATGAGTCAAGTAATCTCAGAATGAGAATAATGTAAATAAGAGGTCGGCAAACTACAGCCCACTGACCAAGTGTGTCCGCCACCCATTTTGGTATGGCTTGTGAGCTAAGAGTGGTTTTTGTATTTTTAAATGGTTGAAAAAAATCAAAAGAATAGCATTTTGTAACATGAAGATTATATAAAATTCAAGCCTCGGTGTCCATAAAAAAGCTTTATTGGAACATAGACATGCTCACTTACTTACGTACTATGTAATGTAGCTTTTCTGTTTTGGGGATTTCACACGACAATGACAGGACTGAGTAGTTTTAACAGAGACCCTGTGGCACACAACATCTGAAATATCCACTCTCTGGTCCTTTCTAAAAAAAGTTTTCTGACTCCCTGATATAGACAACCTGACTTCTCTCATCCTTGAGGGCCCATCTATGGGCCCTACGCTGTTAGCTGAAATGTAATAGTTAACTTGACTTTTGTGGTTCCTGCATTGAAACATCGACTTAGTCACTCTTATTTTCTAAGGCTAAAGGTTATAAATAGAAAACTGCTTAGGTCTCCAGAATAGAAGGAACAATTATTGGAGAAATAAATTAGTATTCCAATTAAAATAATATAGGCTAAGGGTTGGCAACAGCTTTGGAGTCATGTGGACCTGAGTCCACACCCTCTAGACATATAATCTTAGGAAAAATAATTCACGAAACCTCAACTAACCTTTCTGTAAAATGTGAATAAAAGTATCTTAACTGTAGGATGCTGTAGTGACTACATTAGATATATAGAGATTATATTAGATAGATTATATAAATTTCTACAAATTCATTCATTTATTAGAGAAAATGCTGACTAGGTGTCTACTATGTGCTCTGTGTTAGGAAAATCAGACCTGCACAAGATAGACATAAAGTCCTTAATCTCCTGGGACACAGAGTCTGTTGGGAGGACTGCTTGCAGATGAATGTATAATTGCTAAGAGTGATAAGCAGAACAGCAATGGTAGAGAGGTATGCTGGGATTCTTTAAGTGCTTTATGCCCAGAAGCACCCAATGGCAGGTTGGCATGGTAACTAGGAGTTCAGGCTCTAGAGAGAGATTTTGGGTTCAAATCCCAGTTCAACCACTCCCTTCCTGGGTGACCCTAGGTTGGTTACTTAACCTCTCTGCCCCTCTGTAAACAGCGTTGGTAACCGATAAAGTAAACATGACATTCACCTAGCTCCTTTGCCCTCTGGCTTCCGGTTGGATTTGGCCAGTTGGAAGCACATCCAGGAACCTGGAAGTCCAGAGCAGTTTTTTCCTCTCTAGTGACCATCTCCTAGAACCCTTACTAGCCTTTAAACCCCTCCTCCTTCAGGCCGATAAATGGTAAGTAAGGCTGTTGTTGGCAGGGCAATTTCCCTTGTAGGTTTCTCAAAATTGTCCCTTTACTAAACACCCTTCACCCACCCCTTCTAAGTGTACCATGTGTTTTACACTAGGGCCCTGGCCAGATCACTGGAACACAATGCCTGATCATAGATAAGCACTCGATAACTAAACATTAATGTTATCCAAGTAAAACTTTATTTTGGATTTCAGCCATTTCATAGAAAATGTTTATGACCCCCCCATATTAAAAACATATTGAGGAGAGGTAGCTCATCTTTTCCCAGATTCTCTGGGAACACATCAAAAAAGGGTAAGAAAGTTAGGACCCCACAAAGTGCTAACATAAAGTGGCGATATGTGTGTGGAGCAATAATTTTGATCACTTTCAAACTTTGTGTTGGGTCCAAAGGTCACACTGTCATTGTAAGAAATAATAATGCTGTCGGCTGTTTGACGATGATGAGAAAAGGGAAATTTTCCAGCGAGAGAGCCCCAGCCAAATTTGAGGCCGTTATTTACCCACTTAAGATAGAAACGATCCTCTCTGGACTCCTCGTGATCTAATCCCTTAAACCTTCTGCTGGCACTGGAAACAATGTTAAGCTTTTGGATCAGGCCCTTTGGTTTTTATAATCCATGGGAATTTGAACAAGATAAATTTCTGGAGAGCCTGAAAGTTCCTAACATGTAAATGGAGCCCAAGAAGGAAATCATTAGGACAGAGCAGCAATTTTCAACCAGTGCACCCCAAGAGTTTTTAAAAATACAATACCTGACGATTTATTCGTCACCGACCTCTTTTCCTTTAAATCATCGAAAGGAAAAATAACAGCCAACACAACAGTAGGTATGTGGTGTGAGTGAATCAAAATTATACCTACAATTATACCTATACAGAATTCTAGTAATTGGCTCATGTGTGCCATGAGATGAAAAAGTTGGAAATCGCTGGGATAGAGTAATGTAACTCCATCAGTCCTTCTCAAAGGCTCTGAATTATATACATCACTTGCTGCAGCTTCTCTCCTTCGCATGCCCCGTTTCGCCATGGAACAAGAAGAAAGGCAGAGGCAACAAAGGGTAGTGAATAGAAAGACCTTCGCAATATGACCACTTATCAGCATCTGCTGTGAGCGGTGTGGTGGAGAAGGAGTTCAAGCCGAAGATGCAAACGAGAGGCAGGAACAGATTAGAGTGAACTTGCTCAGGTTTCCACGCCTACCCCCAACCTTGACCTTGGTCATCCTTGTCAACGGTAACTGACAGCTAACAAAACAAAGAACCCATCTGATTTATTCTGTTAATCAGATTTGTGGGGCAGCTTAAGTCCTAATTTATGGTAGCTTCGGCTTCAATATTTAAAGTAAGAGGATAAAGAAAAAGTTTCTTTCATTTCAGCTGTAACGGTCACTGTAAATAGGGTATCTGCTAAGAAAACGAACTTGTGTGGGATGTTCAAGCAATGGTTACGAACGCTTTGGAAAAACCTCAGAAAATGAATTCCTATTTCTCTAATTGTCAGAGGCACTCACCTAAATTTGCCATCACACTCATGTCAAGCACAGAGACCCTGGGAAGAGTGGGGTGGGCACCTTTGCATGTCCTCTGAGGGCCACTAAGGGGTCGTCAGTAGGAAGGAGTATTGTGTCAGCTGGAGTCAGAAAAGAGGGACACCCTGTCAACATTGGCTTGCTTTCCGCATCATCTCTTCTCCTGTCGCCTACAGTCTGGTGAGACATTATCTGACTCATTTTTATTCCAACAGACTTGGGAGGAGGCCACAGTGAGCCAGAAAGGAAAGATCATTGAGACCCACACCTGACTTTCCAGCCCAAATAGCTCTGATTCATTTCTGGCACAAAGGGTGTGCTTCAAAAATGTTCACCAACTCAAATGAAGTCAGTGGACAAGGTTTAGTTGTGGAGCTGTAGCTGTTGATTTGTCTTAAAATACCCAGCATCCTGGTGGGCTTTTAAGCTGTGGGAACAGACTCAGCCATAAGTAAAAGTGGAACTGGTAAGTTCAGGTATATGGTACAATCTGAAGAATTGTTGGGGTCACCCTCTTTCCAGGCTCTTGAAATTCCAATTCAGCAAATTACCTTTGGGGGAGAAAGTTCGCCTTCCCAAGAGGACTCCTCTGGGGAGAAAATCCAAAAACAAGCTTATATTTTTACAACTCTGTGGATTTTTCTGTTTGTTTTCTCATCCTTTAACATGTTTAATTCTTAAAATTGTTTTATGATCTAGGTAGGATCTTTACTGGTAACCACTATACAGATTAGGATATTGAAGCCATGCCATTCTGAGTCTGAGGGAAATGCCCTTTAGAAATTCGACTCAGACACTCCAGAACAGGTTGCCTGCGGAGTGAGAACCTCATTTTTCAAAGCAATTTCATTCCTATCTGGAGAGGTTGAGCAGTGGAGAGGTCTTAGGCCCCTTGGGTTGGGAGCCAGAAGTGGAATCCACCCAAATGCTCCAAAAGCATTTCTGGATATTTTAGTAAATTATTCTTAAGTTAAAAACAGAGCCTAGATCACAAAATAATAAATGGATGTTAGGAACACCTCACTTGGGCAATGTCTGTGGACTCTGACCGAAGTGCTTTGGAAAACAGCTTCCTTTTCAACCGGTTGGCAACAGGAGTTCGCATTTGCAGTCTCATAGGGGGGACTGATCCTCGTGCCTTCTGCTGATCCTACCACGTGGCAGACAGACTTCATCTACTGGCTTGACTGAACATTCCGATTGGGAAGTCTCCTGGAAAGTTTCACGTGGAAATTGTTTTCCTCGACGAGTCTTGGAATATGTGGCTTCCGGGTGAGTGTCCCTGTTGACAGTCTCACAGAGACCCTCAGTACCCTATCCCCCCGACCATAGCTTTTTGTTCTCATCCTGAGCTCATCAGTTGGCACTTCAACAGCCTATGTCACCCCTTTGGATAACATAGAACGAACCAATGAGATGCAATTCTTGGTCATTTGAATTTGTACCCAGAAACACTAAGGCACGGAGCAGCAGGGTGGGCGCTGAGAGAACTCAGCCCATGGATAGACTCGGGGCTACCGCAGTGTGTGTCCAGGGAACCCGTTTCATTGAGTACATGTCCCATAATATTTTTACTCCACCCTTCCTGAGTGTGTGACATAGAAGAAATGCAATCAAAATTACCTTCCTGGTACCTTTTCCCAAAATCACCTAGCCATCCCCGTGCCCTTTACTTTGTTTTTCTGGCTATATTGTATTTTTCTGCGGGAAAGATTTGTTGCTTTGGGGAATAGTAACCCACCCAGAGCGCTCTTTGTTTCTAGAAAACATAAGGGCGGCTTAATAGGTGCTGCTCTCCCTCCTTGAAACCAAGGGAGAAAAAGATTTTTTTTTAAATCCAGATACCTAATTGTAAAATAGCGCGAACTTGGCCCCACCGCTGAGGAAGAGGTAAGGCAGGCTGGGTGTGAAACATGCCCCCAGCCACGCCTCCCCCAGCAGAGGCCTGCCTTCTGTTCCTCTGTTTCCGCCAGGCAGAGGGATGCCTAAGAAGGAGAGGAGGGAGAGAGGGATGGGATACTGTCGTTTTTGGGGTTTTTTTTAACCTTTCAGTTATTTTTCCCTTTCCTGGGAGCATGAGATATACTTTGCAGGTGGCAGAATATAGAGCCTAAATGTTACCTTATTTGAAACACTGGGTACAAGAGTATTTTCCCTAGCTACGTCCATTCTGAGTGTAATCACATAATATTGCGGTTGCTGCGTATCCCTCTCCGTGGCCCCTCGGCCTGCCACTGAGTCATCTGAGGCTGTGGTGGGAACAGTTTCTGATTGTTCCATTAGCTCCCCACCTAAAGCACCTGCTTCTCTCTTTTTCTCTGTGTTAGGCCTTTCTCCAGAGCCTCAAAAGCTTGATTCCAATTTCAATCTTGTTTTCCTAAGGATCAGCTTGGCCATGCTTCCTGCCCTTGGATTACAGTGAGAATCCCTACGGCATTCTGTCCGCCTTTAAACAGAACTTGCGGGTATCGCTGGCCTTTAAAGCGGCAACAGTAAAAGTGCTCAGTCACCCCCTTTCAATTACTGTGGATAGGGCAGGGCCCAAGGGGCCAATGGTGGAATCAGTAACTAGCTTTAAAATTTGTTATATGAATATTAATGAACTCTACATAAGAAACCAGCTAAATAACTTAGATCAAACTTAAGTATACCAACTAATTACATAGCACACAATTCCGTAGAATAGGTTTTTAACAGTATTTTTTATAAAAAACATTTATGTTTATTAGTCCTCTGATAATAAAGTGACATAAACAATTTCAAAAATCTCATTGGCTCAAAACAACAAATATTTGTTTTACTATCACAGGTCTGCTGGTTGGCTATGGCTTGACCATTTTTGGCTGAGTTGCGTGGGACCCAGCTGGACCCCAAGCTGTGAGTCAAGTGCATGTTTGCTCTGCATTCTTTCCGGGAATTACAACTGAAGAAACAGCAGCTATCGCGAGGGCAGGGCGTATTCTTCTCACAACAGAGGGTGGGAATGTGAGAGGCCCCTGCAAACCAGGGAAGCACAGCTAACAGCCCTGCTCATCCCACGTCAAGTCCACTCACATTCCATTGGTCAAAGAATGTACTTGGGCTGAGTCCGATGTCTGAGGAAAGGGGATGTATGCTATGCCTAGTAGAGTGGGAGGAACTGCACGGCCAGCACAGGGCGTGCATACATAAGCCTACTACCTACAGGGAGTGAAGAATTGGAGAACTACCACAATAAGGAAATTTTTGAACATATCCAAAGTAAACAGCATGTCACAATAATCCGCAATGTACCTATCACATAGCTACAACAGTCATCTCACTATTAATCTCGTTTAACGCCCCCTCACTCCCTCATTACTTTGAAGCAAATCCTGGATACTATGAGTGTCTTTTAAGGGAAGAAGGTGAATCAGTATTTTTTTCAGGGTATGGGAGATTATTTAGACCTCAAAGAGTTTATAAACCAATAAAAGGGATTTACTAGTGAGTTAACTTGATGTGAAATACAGCACAAGGGTATGTTCAGCCACATCGAGAGTCAGTTCTGATATGCTGTCCTGGACCATTTACACTGGAGGTTGATGAGCTTCATATTTAACTGCCCGGCCGAACTGGAAGAACGAATGCTGCAGAATGCTAAAAGTAAACACCTACTCTTCATCTAGTTTATTAAATGTAGTGACAGAAGAGGAGAAAGGAGAGGAGAAGAAAATCTGAAGTAGCGGAATTTTAAGCTGTAAGCCAATTCTTATCTGTGGATGAGAATTGTACTGCTTTTGTCCAAAGCCTCACTTCTTTAGGACATTTTCATCTATTGGAACATTTTACTATACAGGACACTTACAAAAATAAACTTCAGATGAGTTACAAACATCAAAGAACGAGACTTTAAAAAGTACAAAAATAAGGAATATTTCAGAGCGTGTTTAATAAAAGGATTCGCCAGATCAATTTACTAAATATCATTTTAAACTCATATTTAAAATGACATCTCAGTTTCTGAAGCAGCCAGTGGAGATGTATTTTTAAAGTTATGTGGGTGACGGCTGCATTAGTTTCTTAGGGTGATACTAAGCACAACAGGCTGGGTGGCTTACACAAGAGAAATCTATTTTCTCAGTCTGGAGTCTGGGAGTCCAAGATCAAGGTGTCAGCAGCTTTGGTTTCTCTTGAGGCCTCTTGCCTTGGTTTGTAAATTGCCTCGTCCTCACTGTGTCCTCACATGGCCTTTTCTCTGTGTTTCTCCCTGTCCTTATAAGAACACCAGCCATGCTGCATTAGGATCTCACCCGTATAACATCATTTAACGTTACTTACCTGTTAAAAGACCTTACCTCCATATACAGTTGCACTGGGGATTGGGGCTTCAACATGAGAACTTTGGGGAACATAATTCAGTCAGTAAGTGTTACTAAGACCACTTAGAACCAATACCACTACTAATAACATTTAATAAGCTAATAATATAACAATAGGTAATAGTTAAGGTATAGTAATAAAATACTCATTATGCGCCAGGAACTCATACGTTTTATTTAATATAAATATTAAGTTATTTAACTGTAAAAAACCCAATTCTATTATATTGGTACTATTATTTCCCCAGTTTTACAGATGAGAAACTTGTGGCACTGAGAAATTAAATACAGAAGCAGAAGGAGAGTAAATAGGGACAGAAAGAGGCTTGGCTTTGGGTGGTGAGCGTGCGATGCCATGTGCAGGTGATATTTATTGAGCTGTACACTTGAAACCTGTATGATTTTATTAACCAATGTTACCCCAATACATTCAATAAGGTAAAATAAAAGACGTACAGGTAGGGTTGCCAGTTAAATGCAGGATGTCCAGTTAAATTTGAATTTCAAATCAATGACAAGCAACGTACTAGCGTATCTCTGTTCCACATATTGCCTGTGAATGCTTAGAGTAGAAAAGTACAGGTTTTGATCGGAAATCTAAATTTAACCAGGTGTCCGGCATTTTTATTTGCTGAATCTTTAAATCCTAATTAGAGGCAAGGTGTATTTTCTGTTATACTGAAGCAGTGGATTTTAAATTCCATTTCAGAGATTCCCAATACTTTCTAGAAACGCATTAGGAGGTTGCTGAGAAGGTAAAAGAGTTGAACAGTCAGGTCCCCCTTTTCAAAAACAGCAACTGCTTTTTAACCTCTTTTATATACACTGAGATTTCCCTTAAATGTTTATTTTAAGAAAGAAGTTTATCCCCTTGACTTAGAAATAGGTTTGCAAAACCACTATTTTTCTCATAAAACCAATATAACTTTTGGCATTGTTTTGGTTGGTTGTTTTTGTTTTGGGGCTTCGCTTTTTTTACATAATTTTTATCTTTATGTTTTCCAATCTTAACATTCTCTAACCCCTTCTCCCCACAAACACCTTCCAGTTCTGGTTTTTTACTTGCAGGTGTCTGAAAGAAGGGTTTACAGCTGTGGCCCAAAGCCTACAGGCTGTCCCAGTTTTTATAAATAAAGTTGTATTGGAGCAAACACCACCCGCTCCTTTAGATATTATTCACAGCTGCTTTGGAGCTACAAAGGTAGATTTCTACAGTTGAAACAGAAACCAGATGACCTACAAAGCCAAAAATATGCACTATCAAGCACTTTACAAAAAAAAAAAAAACTTTGCCAACTCCAAATCTCTATGAATCTACTTCTGATGGTTGCTGGCATGGTTTGGAAATAAGTTGCGGTGAAGATTGTTCTGAGTTTAGAAGAGGTAAGATTAACTGGGCAGATCGATTTTATGTGATAACTTTTAATTACTTTATGTCCCTCGGAAAAATCGTCTCATAAAATAGCATAGCTATCAGATCAAGTGTTCCTATTAAAGATTGGGTCACATGGATTGTCACCGGTAATGACCTGTAATTCTGGAGAGATGAAAGGAAGATGAAGCTTTTACTGGGACAAACTCTATCAATACTTTTTACACTGTTTATGGCTGTTTTCAGAGTGAAGCATGATGCAAAAACCTGATAATTTTTTAAAAATTATTTATTGAGGTGTAATTGGCATACAATATTGTATTAGAGGCATACAACATAATGATTTGATGTTTTTATACATTACAAAATGATCACCACAACAAGTCTTGTTAACACCCGTCACCATACATGGTTACCAAATGTTATTTTCTTGTGGGGAGAACTTTCAGGATTTACTCTCTTAGCAACTTTCAAATACACACTCCAGTATTACTAAGTATAGCTTTTATACCCATGTACATTATATCCCCATGATTTATTTATTTTATAGCAGAATGTTTGTACTTTTGACCCCCTTCACCTCTCGCCTCCTTTCCCCCAAACCCTTTCGTCTGCGACCACAAATCTGTTCTCTGTATCTGTGAGCTTGGTTGTTTTTCCTTTGTTTTGTTCTGTTTTTGTTTTGTGTTGTTTTTAAGATTCTGCATATAGGTGAAATCATACGGTATTTGTCTTTCTCTGTATTACTTATTTTACTTAGCTTAATGCCCTCAAGTTTCACGCATGTTGTCACAAACAGCAAGATTTCATTCTTTTTGTTCTTAAATTATAGTTTACATTCATTATTATTCTGTATTCATGCTGGGTGTAAGGATTTCATTCTTCTTTATGGCTGAATAAACATACATCACATTTTCTTTATCCATTCCATATCTTGGCTTTCGTAAATGATGCTGCAATGAACATGAGGATGCATATAGCTTTTCGAATTAATGTTTTTGTTTTCTTTGGATAAATACACGAAATTGCTGGATCATTTGGTAGTTCTAGTTTTAATTTTTTAAGGAATCTGCATACTGCTTTCTGTAGTGACTACACCAATTTACATACCCATTGATAGTGCACAAAAGCTCCCTTTTACGTACATCCTTGCCAGCACTTATTTCTTGTCCTTTTGATGACAGCCATTCTAATAGGTATGAGGAGATCTCTCATTGTGGTTTTGATTTGCATATACCTGATTATTAGTTAGGCATCTTTTCATGCTGGTGACTATTTGTATATCTTTGGGGGGAAAAATGTCTGTTTATAGCCTCTGCCCATTTCTTAATTAGATTGTTTGGTGTTTTTTTTCTATCGAGTTGTATGAGTTCTTTATATATTTTTTATATTAACCACTTACCAGATATATTATATGCAAATATTTTCTCCCATTCTGTTGGTTGCCTTTTCATTTATTGATGGTTTCCTTTGCTGTACAGAAGTTTTTTCAGTTTGATGTAGTCCCACTTGTTTATTTTTGCTTCTGTTGCCTTTGCTTTCGGGATTCAAGTAAAAAAAATAATCATCACCAAGATGGATGTAACGAAGCTTAGCATTTAGATTTTCTTCTAGGAGTTTTATGGTTTCAGGTCTTACATTCAGTTTTTAATCCATTTTGGGTTAATTTTTGTGTATGATAAGATAGTGGTCCAAAGAAACATGATTTATTCCAATTCCAGAGCACTCTCTGGGTCAGCAATTTTCAACTTGCGCCACAGGAATTTTTAAAGCATGTAATATCTGACTACTTAGTAGGGACACTGACCTCTTTTTCCCTAAGATGGTCACATAAAAATACGACAGCAGTCAGCACCCAATAGCTGCCTGGTGGGAATGCCCTGTCTTGAACCATAAATATCTAGGCCATATAATAGAGTTGCATCCTATTGGTCACCTTGCATAAGGTTGAGTCTGATTGATTAATTCTTCCTACTGGAAATCTTTACATACAATATAGGCACATGATTTTCTTAGTAAGTCACTCTGGAGCAAAACGGGTAGGTAATTACTATTATTACTTTCATAAATCAATCAAAATTACACCAATTTTTTTGTCAGATCAGAAAAAATATATATATTTTGATGTGCCACAGAATTTTTGTAATTAGTTTATGTGTGCCGTGAGAAAAAAGATTGAAAATCGCTGCTCTAACACATTAAAGTAATCACCAACATTAGAATTCCAGACAAGACATTTAAGGATGCTTAAGATAATCTGAAGGGGTTTAGGTCGATAATCCCAGAATTAGCGTTGGAAAGTTTAATAGAGTTGCCGTGTCTTTGAAGTCACATCTCAGCTGCATCTGCATCCTCCTTCATGGAATGTTGTCCATAAACACATTACCCTCCACTTGACCCTGAAGAATTGGTTCATGATTTGCTGCTTCACTTAGCATTTTTAACAAATCTTTTCAGTAACTTCCCAGATTTGTCCTGAATAATCAAATAGCTGTATTTATTTTAGGGCCATGATGAGCTTAGGGGGAGTAAAACCATTTTTCTAAATGTGTTTATCGAAGGTTCCTCTCTGAAGCTGAACACTATACTTGATATAGGCATCCCCGATTTTTGAAAATTCATATTAGGTCCCTTTGTTTATATAAAAGACCTATATTACTATCTGTTTTCCCTAACTGAAAGAAATCTGAGGAGGATTTTTGCTTTTATGAAAAAAGGTGAAAATAGCGCGAAGCATTTCTTTGGCATGAGTCATTGTAGAGGCAGCAGGCACCCTGAGCAATGAGCGCCCCGCCAAGCTCCTTCCCCAGAATCACACTCAATGTCTCAGCATCAAGCCGCCCCCGGGCTTTGAACTGTGCCTGTGAGCATCCGTGCTTTAACCTCAGCTTATTTTGTGCATTTTTAAGCAAGACATGCCCTAAGGTAATTTCTTCTTTGCTTTATGCCATTTTGGCTTATGCAAAAGGTTTCATAGGAATGTTCTCCTGTTGAACAGTGGAGGAAAACTTCACTGTAAAAATCAGATGGTCAATCTAGCTGGTATGTTTATTGATATTACTTTTTCTTGCCTTTTGCTTATATACATTTTCTTGTGAAGTGATTATTTGCAATTAAAAGAAATGGAGGTGTCCAAACAAAATTTTAGATTATTTTAAAAGAAAGATGCTATGATATAATTTAGTTTTTTAAACTGTGTGAAAAGATAGGCATATAGTCCTATTCATTGAAATATTAATTTTTGCACTATTAGCACAGGATGGATTTCCTTCCCTTTGAAGCTTTAAAGGAGTTACTTTAATAGAAACTTTCAAAACATAGTCATTATAAATGAATATAATCCCTTTACATCATTTATGATGTCCACAGAAATAGGTTAGGAACTACCTCCCTAGGAATGAGATGTCTTGGTCCAAACAAGGTGCAGTCACTTTAGAGACTTTTTGAATGTGCAAAAATGTTTTAAACAGATGGGGTAGTTAGGGAGGCCAATGTGTGCCATCTTGTTCATTCGGTGCTCCCTACGGTGACCTCATTGCATCTGCCATGGTGATTCATCTGGGATTGGCATTGGTCCTAAGATGCCTCCTCAGAGTGAGGTAAATTGACCTATATCCGGAGCTTAAAGAATAATTTCCCCCAAGGGTTACAGTAAGATGCAAGTAGATTTCCAGGTAGAAGTTGGGAAGAAGTTGCCTTAGGAGGCACATAGGGAGGCTGGGTGTTTTCCCGACAGAATGAGTCTCCACTTTCTTCCTCTAATAGACATGGCAAGAAATAATCAGCTTTGTGAAAATCCACACTGCAATAAGGGCATCCAAACTCCCGGACTCCGCCCTAGCCAAGCCAGTAAACTGTACTAAAGACAGAGGGGGAAGACTCAGTCTCATCCTAAGATGTGTGTGCTCAGAGCTGCTGCACACAGTTGTGTGGTTCGCGCACTGCACGATGGCACCCCGCCAAGGGAGGGGGTAGCCTGGGCTGTTAACATGGCCTGTTGTCTACTCCGAATGATAACCTTTTGCTAATTTCACATACTATTCGAGAGATTCTCCAACCTTCTAACATCCATTTAGAAATCCCTGGTTAAGAATCGTTTGTATGGAAAGAGGTATTTGTGCCAGAGTAACTTTTAAAAATATTGGTTGTTTTCTTTTGTTCTTTATGGAAAAATCATTCATTCATTCATTAAACAAGATGTAGATTTTGTGCCTTCTATGTAGGGAAGTTCTCGGGATATCGCATCGGGTAAATTGATTACATTAGTGGCCTCAATACTACAGCCTTCCCTGGGCCCCCGCCCTTAGCATGCAGGCATATCTTGTTCTTTTGTACTTTGTTGCACTTTATTGTGCTTCACAGGTATTGTGCTCTTTACAGACTGAAGATTTGTGGCAATCCTGCATCAAGCGAGTCTATTGGTACCATTTTTCCAACAGATGGTTAGCATTTTTTAGCAATAAAATATTTTTAAATTAAGATATGTGTACTGTTTTTTAGACCTGAGGCTATTACACTTTTAATAAAGCCCCTGCTCCAGTATGACTGGTGCCCTTATATAACTGCTGTCCTTGCGTGACTGGTGTGAAAACAGAGGCCACAGCCAGGGAACGCCGGGGCTACCGAAGCTGACAGAGGCAAGGAAGGAAGCTTGCCTCCCCTGCCCCCCCAAAGCCTTTGGAGGGAGCACGGCCTTGCCAACATCTTGATTTCAGAGTTCTCCAGAACTGTGAGAATTAGTTTCTGTTTTAAGCCACCCAGTTTGTGGTCCTTTGCTACAGCGGCCCTAGAAAACTAGCATGTTTTGCCCTGTATCACGCGCACTTTCTTGCCCAAATTTATGAGGGAAAAACAAGGGTGAACATTATACATGGGTAGTACTAATTCCATATCTATATAAATGTTTTTAATTCTTTTATTTATGCTTGTGCATTAAAAGTATAACTCTAGAAAGCAATAATGATATCCGTATACACAATAATACCCTGGAATGCAATAATTGGTTTATATATAAGTTAAAAATGGAATTAAAACATCAAAATGAAAGATTTTTTTCCCTGAAAGTTTGGGCCAGAAATGTGGATGCACCTTATACACGGCAAAATACAGTAATGTAGTGCTTCCAGGAGACCTTGTTTGTTTGTTAAGATAAAATAAACTAGAAGGTGTTTGTGTGCTGAAGTGAATAATCTAGTAAATGGGGAGAAACTGGTGATGCAGGAGAGAGGGTAATTTCAGGCGTCAAATCCTTAAGACAGGGGAGAGGACATGGAATCCAGGGGACACTGGGTCTCCTCAGGAGGGAAGGCCAAGAATGTGGCACCAAAGCCTTGCAGATTTGGGAATAGTAAAACCAATGTGTTTGGGGTGGGGGTGGGGGTTTGGGAAAAAGTTTGAGGAGAGAGAAGAAGACTTGAATGAGTTGCTTTGGAAACCAGGAAATGGAACATTCTCGGGAGATATTGAAAGATTCCAGACCCACCGGAGTTTTGGGGCCTTACATTGGAAGTAGGGCCAGTCTGCACTGCCGGGCATTTTCCACACAAACACACTGTGGTTCTGGTGCTGGCGGGGGTTATGCAGGTATTTAGCTGAAAGGGAGGTTCTGTGTTGGTTGTTTTCCTTTTTTTTTTTTTCCAGGTGAATGTAAAGAAACAGGAATTAACTAGCTTGTAAGGGATTGACTTTAATTATTTACCAAAGTGAATGATTTTTTTTTTTTTTGATGGAAGATTTTTCTGAGTGGCAAAGGGGCAGCTGAAGTTGAGTCCTGGAGTATACTCCCAAGAGTCCCCTTCAGAAATGACCTAAATATTCCTTTGTCCCAGGCCAGGCTCCAGAGAATTTGTTGGAAGAACACAATCTCATTCCTGACTTTTGTAAAAAGAAGGGGAGGGGACACCGAGGCAGATTCCTGAGGTTGGAGGGAAACAGGGAGGCGATTCCCCCTAGAATGGGAGCTAATGAGGCCTGGGGGCCCCCAGGACCAAGGGTCTGGGATGGAGCTGTGAGAAGGGGCAAAACCTCCAGGCAGTTGCAAGGACACCTAAGAGGCTTTCTCTAGGCACCGTGGCACTGGGCCCCGTCAGAGAGAAGTCCCTCACCTAGCAATTACAGGGGGCTCAGTGGTCTGTTTCCAAGCACCGTGCTGGCTCAGCGGGCGGACCAGAGTAGAATGAGGGGCGGGGGCCTCAGCAAATGCTTCTGTGCCAGAGACCATCCTGCCTCCCTGCTCCAGGTTTGCCATGACCTTGCAGCTGAGGCCGAGCGTGAGGACCCTAACACTGACTCAGAGGAATATGCAGTCACAGAGGATCAAGGTCAGGCAATTTGTTTTTTTTAAGAAAATTAAAGGGGCATCTGAATCTCAAAAATGTCATGCTGAGGGAAAGAGGCCAGGCATTTACATAGAGTTTAAAAACAGGGAAATGTAATCTGTGGTGATAAAGATCAGAACAGTGATTTCCTCTGGGGGCAGGGGTGGGGACAAGTTACTGAAAAGGCAATGGAAATGTTCTTCTCCTCATTATGGTAACAGTTACACCACCATCAAATAGAACACAAGATTTGTCCCTTTCTCTGTATGAAAATTATGGCTCACTAAAGTATCGACTTGGGGCTCCCATAAAGGTAGGAGGGAAAAGGAGGAATGGAAGAAAGAAAGAAGGAAGTAAAGATGCCACCAGTCGCTTATCCCAGGCCACCCTACCGGTCTCAGCTGATCCATACACATTACACGCTTGGCGCCCATTTGGGCCATAAACACGTGCCAAGTGAACAGAGATTTAAAAAAAAAAAGGACGGTGGGGGAAGCTAATAGGTAATCAGACAGAGCTCAGACCTGGGCGGGGTTGAAGGAGCTGCGCTCTTGAGACAGGTTTGAAGAGGAGGCGAAGGGGCATATGCGCTGGAGGAACTGCGGCTTCTCTGTGCCAGAATCCACCTGTGCTTGCATTTCTTTTTCTCCCTAAAACCCTGAACACAGAAACACAGTCTGGAAGCCCATGGCTTCCCTGCCACAATCCTTGTGAAGGAGCTTGTGACAGACGTGGATGTAATGCTGAGCCTGGGAAATGATTCTGATTCTCAGGGAAGCCGGCTGCTCCGAGCCCCGGCCACCGCAGTGCAGGTCCTGTGCACAGGGAGCTGAATTTCCTGTTGTCACTGGGGAAATGGAGCAGAGGGAGAAGGAAACACTCTCAGATATGTTATTCTTTTCAGGGTACAAAGGGCTGCCCTGAGGAGACTTGGGTAAGTGACATGTCCTCAGACTGGACCCATCCTGGGGTGACTTTCCAAAAACACTGAGTTAAATTGGCCTGATTGCTTATCTTTTCAGCTCTCTTTAGGGAAAAAACACGTCCTGCTGGATCTTGACATCAATAAAGAGAAGATGCGAGACCCTTAGAAGCACTGATAGGCATTCTGAGGGGATAACAGAAACAGTAAGACCCCACATTGAAAGCGGCAACAAACAGGCCCCCTGAGGGCCATGTCTGCCCCTGTTCTTGGGCTGAGTAGCTTGTTAACTCTAGCCTCGGGGTACTTTGCTCTCAGTGGGAGATCTCAGGACCATTGTTTCCTATGACACATCCCAAGATGCTGTTCAATGTCAGTTTGGAAGTAAAATTTAAAGGTGTTCAGTAAGGCAGCATTTGCTGACACCCCACAGTCTGGGTTGTGACACTGCTTTGTCAAGTGGCACAGTTTTCTGTCCCTCTGCCCAAATGAATTGGAGATGTTTGGAGACACGGTTCTCAATGTAGGGTTCCAGGACCAGCAGCGTCAGCATCATCACTGGGACCTTGTGAAGCAAATTATCTGACCCACCCCAGACCAGCTTAAGCAGAAACCCTGAGGGCCCGCTCAGCCATCTGCATTTTAACAATGGCTCTGCAGCTGCCTGCTGAAGTCTGAGGAATACTGCTTTGAGCAAATCAGAAGCTAGGCTTTCTCTGGTATCCACTCAGGGTTGAAATCAGCTTCTAGTAAAAGCTTTCAAAATAACAGCGACTTCAACCAGGCCCAAGTTCATTTCACCAACACGTAAAAGAAGTCCAGGGGTGGATGTTCAGTGTAAGCATGAAGGTGCCATGATGTCAGATGACACCTAGGTTCCTTCTGTTTTTCTGCTCTGCCATCCTTAGTGTATGCTTTCCAATCTCAAGATTTATTCATGGTTTAAAATGGCAGCTGGAGCTTGGAATATACATCTCTGCTCCAGGTAAGGATTAGGAGAAAGGGGAGAAAGAAAGTAAGAGTCCACTCTAGCTGTTTGTACTCTGTTAAAAGAATCTTTCCAAAAGTCCCACCCAACAATTCCCACATATTTTTTTGGCCACCCATAGTTTTTAAGAGAAGTTTGAGAATAGAGTCTTTGCTTGGACTAAAATTACTGTTATTGGTAGGAACCTACAGACATTTTTCCTTATAGCTACACACAATTCCAGATATAAAGCAAAGTCAAACGCTTATATCCCAAAGAAAGATCCAATATGATTATGGCAGCATTTTTATACCTCTTATGAAAGAATATTACATCATATAGTTAGAATCTCACAGATTATCTTACTCATACCCTTCATTTCACAGATGAACAAACTGTGACCCCAAGAAGTAAATTTTCATGTCTACAGAGGACAGAGCTGATTAGGATCAGACATGGGGCACTAGAGCCTGCAGGAGACAGAAAAGATCTATGATGGTTAATTTTGTATGTCATCTGGATCATGAGGTACCAGATGTTTGGTTCGACATTATTCTGGATATGTCTGTGAGGGTGTTTCTGGATGAGATTAAGACTGAGTAAAGCAGATTACTCCCTTCCCAGTGTAGGTGGGGCTGAATAGAATAAAAGGCTGAGTAAAAGAATTCTCCCTCTTTGCCTGACTGTTTTCAAGCTGGAACTTTGGGCTGCTCCTGCCTTTGAACTTGGACTTGGACTGGAATCATTGACTTTCCTTGTTCTCAGACCCCCGGACTCAGACTGGAACTATACCATCAGCTCTCTTGAGTTTCAGTTTGCCAACTCAGATCCTAGACTTCTCAGCAAATGTAACTGTAGAAGCCAACTCCATATAGTACATATCTATCTATCTATCTGTCTATCTGTCTGTCTGTCTGTCTGTCTATCTATCATCTCCTATTGGTTCTGTTTCTATGGAGAACCCAGACTAATAAAAAATCCAAGGCATCCCCAAATGTATTCTGATGCAGTAATCTCCTAAGAGACTCCATTAAAAAAGAACTCTCTGGTCAAGTATTATCGATCATTACAGGAAAGAATCTGAGAATCACTATAATTTTCTAAAATGGCTGTTCTTTCTAGAAAGGACATCTACCTACTTAACAGACATGCTGTTTACCACTTAGAGTAAGTTTCTGGAGCAAAATAAATAAATAAATTGTCACATCAAGATTAAGTTTTATTATAAATTCTGAGGACTCAAGTCTGAATTCCTGGAGTCTGCTTACACTATTTCAGGCTCCAGTCATAGAATGTGGGCAAGCAATTATGGTACCTGCGTTCTCAGCCTGGGGTGAGTAGAAAGGGTGCAGAGGGAAAAACAGGATGGGAAATGAGTGAAAGGGTAAAGAAAAATAGCGTGCCTGCCTCAAGATAATTTTGACATAAGGACCCTGATTAACGTATGCACTAATTAAACCATTTCCAGGTTTTGCAGGCTGACAGGCCATCTTCCCCAGCCCCCAATCACTCCAGGTGATTGCGGGACTTGCAATCTCCATGTCTGAAAGCCACTTGACACTCAAGGGTGCCTCCCTGAGCGGTAACCGTGAACTCAGGGACCGTGCTCATTAGATGGCTCACTCCCTTCCTTACTGTGAACTCTTGCCAAGGCAGCTGTTTAAATAATCAGCTAGAATGATAAGGCCAAGGCTGTCCTTTCCTTATTTCCTTGGGACTCTGTGTTCAGGAAAAAGCTTCCCTGGACTGGTGGGTGTGGCCAGGGCAAGACCCCATGGAAATCAAAAGTGGGAAGGAAGAGAGCTGCCCCAGGAACGTCACCTGAATGAGATGACCAGTGAGCTCGGCACTGGGTGAAAACCACCAGATCCTGTGGGAATTTTGTTTTCAAAAGCAGAAACCAATGGCTGTCCACAGTGGCCATGTCCAGCAACAGTTTAGAAAAGAAAACAACATCAGTACTTATTGAAGAGATTAAATCCAACAGGATACGACCTCTAAGTAACAAAACAGTAGTGTGGGAAGGAAGGTCAGTGTTAGCTATTACCACGGAGGCCACAGTGGGTACTGTTGTAGCCCACCTGGATCTCCTTAGTGGGCTGCTGGGAGGATTTGCTACGGACAGAAAACTTCCCTTTATCCAGAGAATCTCCCTGGGATGAAAAGGAATCACGTGACCCAGATGCACCAGACAATCTGGGAGCAGCCCCTAGTCAATGACTGGCTCACACTGGGGTACAAAATGCCAGCACTCTGGCCTCAGGGTGATACAGCTCTGTGGTGTGATCCATGCTCCAGAGCTCCCTGCGAATCAAGTCAAGCCTAGACTTTCCCTAAGGACACATCCTTGCTCAGCTCCCAGTGCCATCCTGCTTCCTTCACTCCCCTTCTCTTTGGAGGCCCCAAATCTCACCCACCCAAATCCTTCCTAGAGGCTCCGCTTCTAGGGAACACAGCCCAAGACAGTCACTGACTCCAGATAGCTTTCCTGGAGCTATTCTAAATCCCTTCTGCTTTTTTTTTTTTTTTTAATCCTTACCCAAGGACATTTTCATTTCCATTTTTAGAGAAAGAAAGTCAGGGAAAGAGGAAGGGAGAGAAACATCGATGGAAAAAAAGCATTGATCACCCACAACCCAGGTATGTGCCCCAACCGGAAATCGAACCCACAGCGCTTTGGTCATTGGATGACGCTCCAACCACTGAGCCACACCGACCAGGGCTAAAAATCCCTTCCACTTTAGTTGAAGACCTCACATGAATTTTTGTTTCTATTCTGTGGTAAGTACCCAGAGTTAAGAATTCAAAGGTCTTTTCTAATTATATTTCTGCATCCGTGTATTTACCCTATTAATCAGAGCCTATAAAACTCAGGGGCTTCCCTGTTGAATAACTTCCTGATTCACTTTACATCTGCTTTTCAGTCTACAGCAGCAAGGTGCTGGGGAATAGATACAAAGCCATGAGGAATAGAAGAGTGCTGCATTTTCCCAAAACCTCAGTTTTCTTTAAAGATTTTGGAAGTAAAAAAACAAACAATTTTATGTTAAGGTCAGTATTGCTATATCATGAAATAGAGTGCCAAATTCACATAAATATCTAAGGAGA
The DNA here is from genome assembly GCA_004026545.1 of Mormoops blainvillei. NCBI lineage: Eukaryota > Metazoa > Chordata > Mammalia > Chiroptera > Mormoopidae > Mormoops > Mormoops blainvillei. Next base: position 341,420 of record PVJD01000454.1, on the reverse strand, counting down.
AACAAAAGACTTTAAAGAAATTATGGCCCTAGCCAGTGTGGCTCAGTTGGTTGGAGCATCGACCAGTAATCTGAAAAGTTGTTGGTTTGATTCCTAGGCACGGCACATACATGGGTTGCAGGTTCCATCCTGAGTCTAGGCACATAAGGGAGGCAACAGACTGATGTTTTTCTCTCACACTGATGTTTCTCTTCCTCCCCTCCCCTCCCCTCTCTCTAAAATCAATAGGTATGCCTTCCTGCAAGGATTTAAAAAAGAAAAAAGAAATGACTGGCTTTCTATGAGCTTCTTTTGGTTGTGTCCAGAAAATCCCTGGACAGCATCCACAGAGATCTGAGATGTGTTCTATCCCAATCATGGCCTTGAGAGAATCACAAGGGAGGGAGTCATAAGCCTACGTTGTTTAGACAAAATAGTAAACACTCCTAAGGTATTGTTTAGTAAATGTGAGCTTCTGAGATTGGGATGTGTGTAGAAATTACCCCCGGGGTCCTGACTCAGCAGGGCTGGTCTGGGTTCCAGGTGTCTGCATTTCTGACAAGCCCCTGGGTGACCCCAGGTTGATAGTCCCAGACCGCTCTTTTGGTAGCAAGAGTATAGAACCCAGTCTCCCACCTGTGTATGCATTGGGTTTCAAATTATGGATTTCCCAGGCTGCAGGAAAGGGATGAGGATGAAAGGGAAATAAACACCCCACTCCAGAGTGTCTGTCCTTATGGCATCAGGCCCTGGAGCTGCCAGGTGAGAAACTAGCGCTAGCCCTGCCCCTCCCTAGGTACAGGCAGGATGTAACCACACCCTCATGTCAGACCATGGGGCTACTAGGAAGAAATGCTCTTGGATAAGACCATTTATCCAACATAGCTAACCTAAAGGTCTAACATAAAGGTCAATATCCCAATAGTTCCCCTGTAGGCAGAACTGATGCTCAGCCAGTATACCTCAGGAAGACTGTCCAGTTGTTAAGAAATACTTCCCTACTAGGTGATAAACAACCCCTGTCCTAAACTACCACAGCCCCCTGTCGTGGCCTTGGCTGCCCTGGTGCCCCCGGTCCAGCCACTGGAGAGCGGCTGCTCGGAACCTGCTCCAGACCGTCTCTCCAGCATCACGGCTAGTCCGCATTAAGGTTGCTAAATGTTAGAATACCAACCCTGCCTGCAGGAAAAGTAGCGAAGGACTTTACCATTTTGGCAACACATACGTTAACACACATATATTTTTAATTGAGGTAACATTCGTGTAAAATAAAATTTACCATTTTAAAGGACACAGTTCAGTGGCATTTGATACATTTACATTATTATGTGACCATCTAGTTCCAAGGCATTTTCATTACTCCAATGCCCAATACAATTTCCATAACCCAATACCCATTAATGCTACCCCACTCTCACTTCCACCTACCCCCGAACAACCACTGATCTGCTTTCTTTTTCTATGGGTTTGTCCCATTTGGATGTTTCATGTAAATGGAATCATATGATGATTCTATTTTGTGACTGAGTTCTTTCACTTAACATAACATTTTCAAAGTTCATCCAGTTGTGGCTTGTACCAGTGTTCTTTCGGGGAGCTGAGTAATATTCCATCATATGCTTATCCATTCATCACTTGAGAAACATTTGTGTTGTGCCCACCTTTTGTCTATTGTGAACTAGATAACACATCCTTAGAATTCTCCCTTGGAGCTATTTTTCCTCCATAGGAGGAAAGAGAGTACTGTCACCTACCTGAACCCACCTAGCTTTTTAGACTTGGCCTGAATGAACTTTTTTTAGTTTAAAACAATTTGCTTAATGCACAGGCATGAAAGTTTCTGGAGATCTGAACCCAACATTCCGTGGGCGCTGAGGCAGTTCAGAAATGGGAGTTCCCATGATGTCTGAGCAATGGCAGAGCTAGAGGAGTGAGTGGACAAGGAGCCCGCGCCCCAGTGGGTCTGCTTGGCCCTGGGTCTGCTGCTCCGTGAGTCCCTCTGCTATCCACCACCCTTCCACGTCCATTGCATTTGGCCATATCACACATGCCCACCTAAGCCAGGATCCCCCTAAATCCAACCCTGAGACAAGAGCCTGAGTGCAGACTTATTTGCAAGAGGATTTCAACAAGCACAAGCGAGGAGTGGTGAATCAAGAAGGGAAATGAAGGGAAGGTCATAGAGAACATATTAATGAACAGGTCACCTACCCTTTGGGCCCCTGAGGCTCAGTCCTTCTGGGAACACGTCACAGAATAGCGGCCCTGAAGTGTGAGGAAAACAGGGTATTTCTCCACAAACTCATGTCCTTCCTTCGTTGCAGACTGCTCCTGGGATCAGGAAACCCATGGCTTATGTAAGCCGAACACAGACAGACTGAGCACCCTTCTCTAGGCAAGAAAACCCTTCAGACCTATAATGTAGCAGGTGCTTGAGATGAGAGGATATGCGCATGTGTAGAAAGTGCCCTCCGCCCCGCCATGCTGCCATGGAACTCAGGCAGGGCACCAGCAGCAGCTGCTGCCACACTGAACAGTGGCTCACCCATGAGCTGTGATAGACGAGCTGGGGGACAGAGGCAGGCTGGACTCGGTCATCAGAGAAGTTTTCTTGGAGGACTTCCTGGAAGAGGTGAGACCACTGTTGGGCCTTAAAGGGTGAGGAAGACGGCAGGGAGTACTTCGAGGGAGAGCTGACTAAAGCAAAGTCACCAAGAAAATGCCTATGTTTTATTCAGGGCTCCCCAGCAACCATCCTAAAGGACAAGCTACAAAAACAAACTCTTTGCCAGTAAATAAGGGGACAGAAGAAAAATTTCTTCGCATTGAACAGAGGCATCTTTGTGGGGTGAGGGACAGGCTGAAAAGGAAAGAGAGTTGATGTTTCTTGCTGCTTCTTGTTGCTTCTTACCCCCGTGAAGAGCAGGCTTCATTGGAAATGTGGAAGGAAGTTTGATACCCCAGAATAAGGAGCAATAGGTCAAATGGACTCTAAGCCCCTTGCCTTGTTCATCTCCAGTCCTCTAGAGTGACCCAGGAAATTTTCTCTGATAATCATGTTCCATCCTGTCGGTTCTGCCATACTGGTTTATTTCATTATATAATTTCAGTTATGTAACTCACAACGGCTAACAATTTTTTTAATCAATTATTTTTTAACTTAAATCGGAACCTGTCCACACACTCTTGATCCACCACAACAAGAGGCAGGGGCTCTAAGCCTTTGGACCCCACTGGCAGTCTGGGGAAGCCTGTGAGCCCCTTCTCAGAGGAACATTGTTATTGTTTTAACAGTTTCATTGAGATATCATTTCCATACCATAAAGTTCGTGCATCTAAAGTGCACGATGCAATAGTTTTTAGTATATTTACGGAGTCAAGCAATCATCATCAGAATCTAATTTTAGAACATTTTTATCACCCCCAAAAGAAACCTCAGATCCCTTAGTAGTCTCTCCCATTCTCCCCTCACCCAGCCCCTTGCAACCACTAGTTTGCTGTCTGTGTGGATTTGCTTATTCTGGACATTTCATATAAATGGAATCATAAAATATGTGTTCCTCTATGACTGGATTATCATTTAAGGAATGACCAGCACTTTGTTCACAATAATGTTTTAAACGTGGAATAAAACACAGGATTACAAAATAAAACAACTTTTGAGGTGCAGTTAAAATAGTTTTAAAACTAATTTATGATCTGTACTTTATTAATGTTTTAAACAACACGTAGTGGTGGGTGAATAGTAACTGCTATAGTTACTAAGTAATCGAGAATGTAGACAATATTTTGAAAGAGCAGCTGTGACTGTCACATGATAAGAATGTATCTATGATGCCTACAGATGGCAAAGACACAGACCCTGCAAACACTGCTATGGTTTATTGCCTACATTCACAATGGAAGGAAGTGTTATAACTCAGTTAAAAATTACTAGAAGATGGGATGTTTTTTTCCTCCCTATATCAGGCCCTCCCACCCCTGAATCCTACCCATGGACTTGCCAGGTGAGGAAGCCCTGATAAGATTAAGAGCCAGACTTGGAAGCCACACGAGGTGCACTGCCTGGTTTGAAGCCTGCATTAGCCATCTCCTGGCTGTGTGACTCGGGCAAGCTATTTAACCTCCTTGTGCTTCATTCCTTATTTGCCAAATACGGATAATAAAATGTTTGAGAAAGTTCAACGAGTGAGTGAAACATTCTTGGAATAATAGGTAATCTGTACTCAGTGCTCAATAAATATTACCTATTCTCATTCTTTGAGAATCTACACTCTAAGCTGAGCATTGCCTTGAAGAAGCTCATAATGTATTTGTAGGATGAGACCATAAAGAAAAAACTCCAGGCTACATGTTGCAAAGTGTAGTATGTCCATCTAGCTGAGTTTGGGGTCGTTCTCAGAGTGGGTACTATTGAACCATGTCTTAAAGGATCAGTAAGAGTTCTCAGTCCAAAAAGAACAGGACAGAAATTCCCTGCAGTAGAATGCATGTCCAAGGGCATTGCTATGTGAAAACAACATGCATTGATGAGAATTCTAAGTACAGCCTTCAGTTTTAAAATGTCAAACAGAAAAAACTATACTTATATATATTCATTTCTTTGGGTCTGTGTTTTGGAATATTTGTCTGAGCTGTCACAGTGGGCATTTCAGGTGAGGTGAGGGAGCAGAGGGCCCGGGCAGGTTGTGACCACACAGAACTACAGGGCCCCTGTGATACAGTCTCTGGTCCCCCTCACTGGAAAGTACTATTTCCATTGCAATTTAAAACAAAAAACAAAAAACAGTTCTATAACTTTTAAACTAAAATATCTTTGCCCCGATAGACCACAGCTTTCACAGGACAGGGCTGGGTCAGGTTCATGGCTATACCCCCTATTCTGAGCATGGTGATAGATCCAAGAGGTGCTCAATAAATGTTTCTGGGAAATGCCAGAGAAAATGGGGGATACCCTTCTGGTCTGCTTAGATGCCAGGAAGGGACTGGTTTCCAGAATATTAGAGGCCACAGAGGCACAATAATAGAAGCCCCTTGGATGGAGCTTCTTGGTCTCAAAGTGTGAAAGCCACTGATGGCTGAACCATTTCAAGCTTCGCTGAAATGAGACTGACCCTTAAATGAGCTAACATGTCCGTTATTCCTCAGCTCTGTAACTACTCTTCTAAAAGCCACCATTCCTTGGTGACATTCCCCTCGGTGCTACTATCAGAATGATGAAGGGGAGAATTAGTATGTTGTACCCCCAAAATTAATATAATGTTGTACTATATTGAAACTGAAAAAATAAATTTAAAAAACAGAACTAATAATGAAGGGTCATCCATCACTTTTTGTGGTCTCTACGATTGCCCGCCCCACTTTGCCCTGAAATTTTCACTATGAAATGAATGCATAATCATCATAAAGATTACCATGGCTATGGAGGCAACAAGATGAACGGAAAGGAGGGAGAGTTGAGGTCTGGAAGGGAAAGTGTCCTGGTTTTGTTTCCCTATAATCAGAGCCTGGGACACGGACTCAGGAACCTATGATTTATTGTGGGATTGTTCTCAGGAGATGTGGCTACAAGGGTCATGTTGGAGAGGAGAGGAAACTGCTGAGCAAGGGTTTGGGCTCGGCTAGGGTTCCGCTTCAGCCTGGTTGCACAGGCGCTCTGGAGTGTCAACAGCATCACGGAGGCAAGAGGCTGGCCTCAGGCCTCCCCGTGTCAGTCACCGCTCAGGCTGCTGGAGGTGGGGGTGGGTGGGAGGGGCGAGGCTACTCCCAGAGCAAATCTCCAGAAAAGAGACAGCAGTGAGCCATTGCCAGTGAACTGTCACAGCAGCGTGGAGAGGGGACAAGGCCTGGTAACAGAGACACAGGCAGAGCACCAATCATATCCAGTGGTATTGTAGCTTCCCAAGCTTTGCTGAAGTGAAACTGCCAATTGGATGAGCTAATATGACCACTCTTTCTCATTTCTCAACCTCTTCTTTATATACAATATAAATATATAAACACAGGTACAGTAGTGATCCAAACAGTGGTTACAGAGATGTTGGTTAGGGATCCTTGGCTACAGGTAACAGAAACCAACTCTTTATGACACATTAAAAGACTATTCATCTGAGTGATGTAAGGAAACTCACAGATTGTGCTGGACTCTTGGAGAATTAGGCGGGAAACAGAGCAACACTGTGCTTCTAAGCAGCACAAACCACTCACTTACTTGGTTGAAATGGGCTCTACCAGTGGAGTAAATGTGGGGTGTTGTGATTGTAATGTTTTTTGATTCGGGCTTTAGATTCTTACTTTTCTCTACCAATTACATCTATACTCTGAGCCACACCAGCTCTGAGAAATGTTTTGGAACTTACGTTAGACTACCTTTGCTATGATTAGGCTGTATAACACGCATCCCCCAAATCTCAGTGGCTTTCAAAAGCAAACCTTAATTTCTCATCTGTGGTGTTGCAGATTTGCTGTGGAGGCTCACTCCAGGCTGAGAATAAAATACGCATGCTCCATCTATCTTTCCTTCCAGGCTAAAGGAGCACCGAATCCCTGGAGCGTATCTTATGTTTTTGACAACAGAGGCCAGGGGTGCAAGATGCAAAGCCGTTTTGACTATGGAAGCTCATTTTGAATGAGAAGAATGCCATGTCTGCTTCTGTTCCACTGGCCGAAGCAAGTCACACAGGCAAACATGAGCCCTATGGGGTGGTAATGTGTACTCTCCCATGGAAGCGGCAGGGGGACTTGCTGGACAATAATGCGATAGAACACACAGGACTGCTCTGTGGTGAGATGGGCGTCAGGGCTCTGGCTCCCACTCAGACCTCAGCCAAAGTAGTTTTATTTTGATCTGTTTTCTGTCTTGGGTTTGAGTAATAATTTATTTGAAAGATGTTTTCCGTAAGAGTTTGGGAACTACTGATTCCAAGCCTCTTATTTTTCCAGTAAGAATCTGGGGTCAGAAGGTAACTGTCTTGCTCTTTGTGTTTGTACCATGACTCAGGCTAAGGGATTTGAAGTCAATCAGATGCGTATTTTTTTTAATCCAAGTTCTAGCATCACTTTAGCAGGGCACCCTGGACGTCCTCCCATCATCACAAGCAGGGCCCAAAGTCATAAAGTTCTCCCTTTGCTGACCCTACTGAAGGGATGAAACACATGACTGGGCCCTCCACTTGCCATGATCCACACTCAGACAGGAGAAAGCTCTCTGTGCTCACCGTGACCCTCCCGGGTGAGAGGGGAAAATGCACTGTTCCTGCTGCTAATATTCCTGTTTGTAATTCTACTAAACTGCCGGGTTTCACACCTTGCCCTTCTCTCCCCTTTCCCTTGAGGAAGTCCAAGGCATGACTTTGGTGTATACCGTTCTTCCCAGTGGAGCGCAGGCATTTTTGATGGTTAGGGTGACTCTCCCTGTTTAGTTCTCCCCATGCCTACACCTCACACCTCTTTCCCACTAGGCAACACCCATCCTACCCTCATGCAGCAGGGACTCCGTAAATGGTTATAAATTAAATAATACATTTTCTTTCCATGACAGAGAGACAGCTTTTTAGAAAAGACGTGATTTCAGGAATGATTTCCCAGAAATTTTGAAAGTACTTAAAATTGGAGACTAGAATCTTGTGCTATCTACTAAACCTCATTTGCAGAAACTAGCCTAGCCCACAGATGCAGAGACAAAGAAACACTTAGGTCCAGTCAAAACCATAAGGCCTCTGGCTCTGATATCAAATAAGCAGAATAAACAAATTTCAGTGCAAGTAGGAGCTGGTTATGCTGTCCTCTTCTTTTCAGCTTTCCAAAGCCAAATTACAATGTTTGAATGTTTCAGAAATTTCTGTTTAATGGGTTTCTTTTTATTATATGTTCCAGATGGCCAGTGGAACCTAGAACAGTAAACACACATGCCCATTTTAAATTCTGACTTAATTTGTTTAGCAGTTTTCTGGCATTGCTTGTGTATATTGTAGGAGAAACAAGGTGTGGCTGTTACATTGTCCTGTAATAAATCCAGCTGTGTTTTACCCATGTTGTTACTCTAAACATTGTGACTTCTGGCTATACACTGGTTGACAATAAGGGCAGTAGTTGCATATACAAGATGAGGCGCAAGCAGGTTTACAGTTGTTCATATGAAAAATAATACAATAATTAAAAAACAATAATACAAGAATACACTGTTTTATGTACTCGCAACTGTAAACCTACTTTTGCCTTACCCTGGATTTATGTACACAACTCCACCCAAAATGTCAGGTAAGTAACCTTGTCTATCCTCCACCCTGACATTCAACAACCGCTGGTTAAAATGGATGCTTTGAAACACATTGAAAGATTCATGTCAACCACCCTAGTTCTTAGAATTCAACACTCATTTCACTTTTCCATACCCAGCGTTCTTCTTGTATCTGTTTTTCTAAGACCAGGATAGCTGAAAAGCTGTTCCCACTTTATAAGTTTAAATTTTTCAATGTAAGCAAGAGGGAGATCCAGTCATCAGTGGGTCTTCTTCAGCTCAACCTGCCTGTCTCTCCATTGTAAATGTAGAGAATGCTCAGGTAACCTGTTCACAGCAGCCCAGTCCTGGACAATGTGTAATGCCTTCCAAGAGGGCCTTGTCACTGAACAAACTGTATTTTTTAAAAGTCAAGGAACAAACCCAGCCAATGGGGGGTGAATTTCAAATACCTCAGCAACCAGGAAAGCAGAACACACATAAATGCCCACAACTTAATCGTTAACAGCTAAGCCAGCAGAAGACAAGGGAGCCTTGAATAACCGAGCCCTCTGTTGCAGCAGAGAAGGCTCATCTCCCAGTTCTCCTTACATATCCAAGAGGGTGAACCGAGGGCCATCCTTCAAGAATAGTCAGTTTAGGAAAGTGTTTCATCTCTGAACTTAGACTTCAAATTCCAGCTCAGCCCTGGATGGTGTGGTTCAATGGATTGAGTGCCAGCCTGAGAACCAAAGGGTCGCAGGTTCAGTTCCCAGTCAAGGCACATGCCTAAGTTTCAGGTCAAGTCCCCAGTAGGGGGCGTGCGAGAGGCAATCACACATTGGTGTTTCTCTCCCTCTCTTCCTCCCTCCCTTCCTCTCTCTAAAAATAAATAAATAAAATCTTAAAAAAAAAATCCCAGCTCTGATGGTCCCTTCTTTCTGAAGACTTTCTTGTCTTACCTCCCTAGATATCCTAATTATTTCTTCTATGTTATGTTATACCTAAGAACCTTGTACATACTTCCACTGCAGCGTCAATTACATGGTTTTGTCATTACATTTCATACATCTGTATCTTCTACTAGCCTCTGACCTCCTCATGGGCAAGGACAGTGCCAAGCTACACAAAGTACACTTAGTACACAGTGTACTTTACAGTAAGCTACATAAAGCCACATAAAGCTACACTTGGTCCCATGCCTATTCCTTAGTATAAAATCATGGGTTTTCAGGTAACTCACATCATGTCGTGTTAGTAGGTTATATTTTGCTTCTGCCATAGGAATCAGCAATTGTAACGTCTTCTGGGGGATTAGAATCAAGTAAAATGGACCAAACTTATTAATGGACAATTCTATGGAACCGAGCTACTATTTTACCTACTTCTTCTTAGCTTATCCTGACCTCATCCTCCTCAAATAGATGAAGGAATAGGCTCCTGTTACCATGGGTACCATATGCCCCTGCCCTTCCGCTCATGGACTGGTGAAGTTATTTAACCAACAAGGTGGGAGAAATTGAATTATATGACAAGATTTTGAATGAAGAAGGCTAGAAGTTGAGCATCATTTGGCAATAATCCCTGTATCTAAGGTCATATAGACTCAAGGTGAAGCAGCCATTTACTGCTTTATAGCAACATGAAATGAAGAGTGATTACCCAGAGATGTAGGACAATGAAGCAGGAATGCAGAAAGAAACAGAAAACTATCTATTTCATGTGTCTCCAGAGAGAGACCAACATTCATAAAGAGAGACATGTAGAAAGAGGTGAATATCTATAATTTTCTTTTTTCCAGTATTTTCCCCATGAGAATCCTACTATTCTTACTTTGAATTCCCTGACCCACCTTTCCAACAGATATTCAATATTTATTTTAACTAATTTTTGTGGGTTTTAGTTTCCCCTACATACTAAGTCATCCTGCAAGACAATTTATCATTGACCTCATACATCCATTAATTTATGTGTATTCATAAATTGGGGCTTGATTAATTATGCTCAGAGCAGGAAAATAATCTCTCTGCAAGGCTCACTCATGGATACTCTACCTTAACAACTAAAGGTCATTTATTTTGTATCATACACTTTGAAATGTAAAGTTTACCGATTTTTTCAGCCAAACTAATATGAGTTCTAATCCAAGATCTGCTCATTTAATAACTAAATCAATTTTTAAAAGTTCTATAACCTCACTCTGCTTTACTGATTTTTTAATCTAAGTACAGTTGGTCTATAATATTATATTAGTTATATTAGTTTCAGGTGTAGAATATAGTGATGTGACATTTTTATACTTGACAGTGTTATCACCCCACTAATTCTAGTAATTGTCACGGTGCAAACTTATCACAATATTATTGACTACTTTCCCCTTCACCTTTTTTACCCATCTCTCCACCCCTACTCTTCTGGTAACCAGTTCTTTGGTCTCTATTTCTATCAATCTCCTTCTATTTTGTTTTGTTTGTTTTATTATTTTTATTCTACGGTGCAAATTTTCAAACATGCCCAAAAGTAAGGAGAACAGTACAATGGAAACCTAAGTATACATATCTCAGCTTTAATAATGATCAACGTGACCTCAATCTAATCATCAGAAAACATCATGCAAAACCAATATAGAATCTACAAAATAACTGGCCAGTGTCAGGACGTGAAAGGGCGTAAATGTGGCAAGGGCATGAAAGACAAGACAAAGGGATTGTCATAGATTAACGGAGACTAAGGTGAAATAACAAATATAATGTGGGACTCTGGGTTGGATCCTGCCACAAGAAAAGGACACGAGTGATGGAGGGAGAGGAGAGGAGAAATTAGAATAGTGCTACGTCTGGTTCTGATCACTGAACCATAGTTATATAGGATGTTGTCAGCAGGGAGGGGCAGTGCAATATGCATTCGTGGCCTCTGTGTTTCATAACAAAGTTTTTAAAAGTAATATTTATCAACACTTGATAAATTTTTGTTCTACTTCTCCCCTACTTCCCCTTTTTTTTCTACAAAGTTTTTGTAGAGTATTTTAAAGCATATGCTCGCAGGATATAATGTTACCAATTGGTCTCTGACTGATAAGAACTCTAATTTACAACCTAATTGCTATAACGTTACCACACCTAACAAAATTAGGAACGACTTTTTAATGACTGATACTCAGTCCACAAATCATTTTAGCAAAAGTCTCAAAAATGTGTATTTATGGTTTGGGTGTGTGTGTGTGTGTGTGTGTGTGTGAAATCAGGTTCCAAAAAAGATCCTGGTGTTGCATTTTTATTTGATCTGTCTCGAAGTCTCTTTTTATCTATAACAGTTCCTGCCCTTCCTCCTTTTTCCATGCCTTTTATTTGTTTAAGAACTAGGTCACTTTTCCTGTAGAATCTCCCACATTTTGCTTTGGATTGTTGTAAACTTGTGGTCTAGTTTTTTTTATTATTATAAAATGGGAACAATAAGGCTCTCCTCAGAGGGCTTTTATAATCCTTAAATGAGAAAAATATATGAAAATAAAACCCCAGTGCATAGTAAATGTTCGTCTCCCGCCTCTGTTCACAACTTTTTCCTTTAATCCTTTCTGAAGGTTTATCATTTATTTCATTGGAATAGTCACCACTCATTTAACACTAAATCTTTATGAGACTCACTTTCAGTACTCACATGGCCTAACAGACTAGTTTTCATAAATGACATATAATAGAGAGACAGACAAGAGAAAATTCTATGTGACCACTACTCAAAGTGTGGTCCAGGGGCCAGCAGCAGCTCATCCCTGCATCCTCTGGGAACTTGTTAGAAATGCAGACTCTTGCCCTGGTTGGTGTGGCTCACTGGCTTGAGGGCCTGTGAACCAAAACGTTGCAGGTTTGATTCCCAGTCAGGACACATGCATGGGCTGTGGACCAGGTCCCCAGTAGTGGGTGCTTGAGAAGCAGCCACACACTGATATTTCTCTTCCTCCCTTTCTCTCTCCCTTCCCCTCTCTAAAAATAAATATATAAAATTTAAAAAAAAAAGAAAGAAAGAAATGCAGACCCTCAGGCCCACCACAGACTTGCTGAATTAGAACCTGCATTTTAACAAAACCCTCAGGGGGGTTTGTATGCACACTATAGACTGAGAAGCACTGGTCTTTAGAGCACTAAAAGGCTGTTTGGGGCGTTCTAAAGGTTGTTTTGGGACTCCTGTTCTTTACCGTGATAGAGAAGGTTGTAGTCTCCCCTCAAATTGTGGCTGCTGGCTTAGAATGTCTTGTCTCCTTTCTTTAAACTCCTGCCTCTCTTTAAATACCAACATGTAGTTGGTCAAGTAGAGGAGTTCTATGAGCAGCCAACAAGAGGGGGGTCCTTTCTTTCCTTTCTTTCACCATTGACTCTTCAAAAGGAGTATAAGGAAACAGCGCTTCTTAGGGGCTGCAGGCAGCATTGGGGTAAAGGGGCAGTGAGTTCTCACATGCTCAGTTATGCAAGGATGGCCTTTCAAAAATCCTTAAAAATAGTTGTTGTTTTGCCTTTGGGCTTTGCTCACTTCAGAGCTTTTAACCCCAAGAACTGTAGGATAGAGTTGACCTTGTGTTGATTTGAAGAGATGCCTCCAAGTGGGACATGTCGGGTGACTTTAAAAGGTTTGCAGGGCACAGGGGCCATTCTGACCCCACAATGATGGTCTACCCCCAGGGGAAGGGTGGAGTGTTTCAATTATATCTGAGTTTGTCAGTCTGCACACTTTTTTATTTTACAAAAATTTGCTTTTGTTTTAACATAGAGTCATAGTAAACATATAAGAGGAATTTTATTCTTACCCCAGACTTCAGAGTGGAACTGATACCTCACTTTAAGCCCTGCCAGATTAATGACTCTGAGTATTATAGTTTTTATTAAAAGCATAGCTTCTAATTGCACAAATAGTATATGAATGTATCTGGAGCATTTTGAAGTAAATCTCAGAAATAATATCTTTGCACCCATAATTACTTAAGTATGACTCTCTAAGATATAAAGATATTTTAAACATAACTAAAATAATAGTTTCATACCAAAAAGATTTCACAATAGTCCTTATTATCTACTCATTTTCTCAAAATTTGTTTCTTTTTAAAATTGGTTCATAAACCAGGATCCAACCAATGTCCTATAGGTTGCATTTGGTTATTATGTCTCTTAAGTCCCTTAATATATAATAGTCTCCTATATTTTTTTAATGCCATTTATTTGTTGAAGAAACAGGATCATTTGCCCCCCAGGATTTTCTCAATTCTGGAGAAGGTTTATGGTCGCCTTATGACATCTTGTACCTTATTTCTCAATCTCTATTTCTTGTAAATAGCTAGATAGGTAGTATATGGTGTTAAATTAAAGGGGGAAATCAAACATTCTAGTACCCAGGGGCCACCTGGGCAGGGTGCAAGGACATGAGCATGGCTTCGGAGCTCAGCAGAACCAGCTCTGCTCAGGCTCTGTGAACTTGACACCATCTCTCAAGGTCTGTCACGCCATGTGTTCTCACGGTACGCACCTAGTTTTCGTGATGAACAATGAGGACGCAGGGGGTTACTGTGAGATTTAGATATTTACAAAGCACTGATCAGTGTACAGTTGATGCTATGTACATGTTTATTTCTCCCTTCTTCTCTGAGCCTCATACTTCTCAACAGTCAACTGAGATGACTTGACTATTTGAACTAAGTTTCCTCTCCAGCTACAAAATGCCATGACCTCTGTTACATTTTAGTATCAGAGACTGGGTCAGTCACATTGGCATAGAACAGTACCAACTGTTTCCTTATGCTCTCTTTCTGATATAAGTGGTTTAAAAGCATATTTTTCACTATTTGTTTTACTCAATAAATATTCCTTTGTCATAGATACTCCTCTGGGGAATGCAAAGATAATCAAGACACAGCTCTCCTGCACAGGGAGCTCACAGGCTGGGAGTGGGATGGGGATAAACATACAAGGTGAAGAAGGTAAATCTGAGGGAGGCTCTTTCTCCAGAAGGGCAATAAAAAACGACATCATTTTACATAACCAGCACTTTCAAAGCTGCAGGAAGATAGCAAAGTCAGTATAAACAAGCTCAGTTACACCAAGAAACGTTTGACCTTGACAAGTAGTTTCCTGCTTTAAGGTCTTGCCCTCAATTTTGTTTGCTTCTCCCACTCTGTATGACATAAACATACCTCCCCACAACTACAAACACATAGAGTTTACACACCCATACACACACACACACACACACACACACACACATATACACTAAGGCTACTTAATATTATATTATGTATTATAATACCAATAGTGTAATATATATAATATTAAGTACACTAGAACCATATGACTATGCTATATATGTATTAGAGAAAATATCTTTTTAAGGAGACTGGAGCCCTGAGATTTTTTAAATCTTAGGTGTTTCCTTAAGTGTTTTCTACATTTCTTCAGTCCCCAATATTCACCAACTCTTACAGATGACTTGAGACAAATGCAGTGCACAGAGGCATCATAATGGAACTTTCCCTGAATCAAAGAAGAAAAATCACAATATAAAAATGTCATGAAATAACAGGGCAGTCATCTCAGTGACAAATAATAGCAAAATAGCTGCCTGCCCTCCTTCCACATGAGCACACCAAAGAATGCATTGAAAAGTATTTCTTGATACTAAGTAGAAAACATGAGCAAAGTGCAAATCTCAGGAGAGCTTTCAGATCTATTTCAAAGTTTGATAAATTTTTGACACATCATTTAGCCCTGCAGAGGTTGGGGCTGATCTGAGCCACACAAACAAACTCTTTTCTTAAATATTGTTATGTATATTGGGTGCATAGGTTCAAGGTCATGACTAGCTGCATGTTTGTGCATGACCGTGATTAATGTTAAGCCATAATGTTCAAGCTGTCAGTTTAGTTACAACACATGTTAGGTGCTATGCATCCAAAATGAGTCACTTATCAAAATATTTTTGCAAGTATTGTGCAAAGTATTTACATCTTGGGCATAGCAATATTGTCTGTGATGACTGTTACAAGTGTTTTGCAAAGTCAGCTACTGAAAATTCTGATTAATTAATGTTAAAGACATTTTTATTATATTTTTTAGTAATATCCATGTTTCCATTAATCGAAAAGAGAAATATTTATTCTTTGTTTTTATATTTCTTTGTTTAATAGTTTCTAGATTGTAACTGAAAATAAATTTAAAATCATGTATTTTATTGTATAAATAAGATAGATGCAAATTTGCAGTTTTTAATTTTTTTCTCATTTCAGCACATGCTAGTAATGAATGTATCTTTCAAAAACACACGACCTGTAACTTTTTTGACCCTGACCTTTGCAGCGTTAGGGAGATATAATTGGGTTTGAGATAATTTTATCAGAATACAATGATAAATTTAACCAAGATCCTCCTGCAACAACCATGTAGGGCATAAAGAACCTGGATTTATCCATTGAGAAATATAACTTCCTCTCCCTCAACCAACGGGTTGGTTCCCATGTAGCTGAAACAAAAACCAGATCATTGGCATTATGGCATGTTCAGAAAATTATCAGAAATAACTACTACAGCCCTGGCCAGGTGGCTCAGTTGGTTGGAGCATCATCCCATACATCAAAAAGGGTTGCGGGTTCAATCCCTGGTCAGGGCACATACCTAGGTTGCAGTTTCAGTCTCTTGTCCGGTCGTGTGTGGGAGGCAACCGGTTGATGCTTCTCTCTCACATCAATGTTTCTCTCTCTTTCTCTTTCCCCCTTCCTTTCTCTCTAAAATCAATAAAAACATATCCTCTGATGAGGATTAAAAAAAAGAGTACTGCAACTCTCATCAACATGAAACGAACACTCAAAGTGTACAGTCAGAAAAAAGGATACAGACTTGAAGTAACGGAAGCATGCATTTAAATATTTGAAAGACCTCGGGAGTGACATCCTACTTCCCCATATCTCCTGTATTAGGGGTCAAATTATATTTCACTTGTAAAAGGCAGATAAATATTTTTCAACTTTGTAGGCCATAGAGTCTCAGTTGATTGCAGCTATTCGAGTCAGCTATTGTATTATGAAAACAGCCATAAAATATCTAAATAAATGAGCACGCTGCGTTCCAATATAATTTTATTTACAAGGCAGGGGGTTTGGCTCACAGGCTGTCATTTGTTAACTAACCTTCTATGTAATTTTCTATATTTTCCTGCCTAATTGAAACAAAGTTTCTTCTTTAATATGCACACACAAGAAAAACTTTAAAAAAGCAAGCAAAACTCAATACCGTAAGTGGGATTGTATTTGGAATAAGCAGGTTCCTTGTTAATTACCTTTCTATTATTTTATTTGGGGGAATTTTAGAAACATGATTTCAAGTGGACTCTACTCCCTGGTTAGCCACATGCTGAAACTGGAATTGAACGTAATGTCCGTTATTCTTGGAGAGCATTTCTATTCTGGACATTTGCTCCTGTTCCCAATTTTAGATTTATAATACCAAATAGGTTTTCTTCTGAGGTAACGGAAGCAAAGTTTATATATGTAATTCATAAAATCAGTCCATGAGGTGACAGTTGTACTTGGATATCTGGGTGTACGATAACAGTCACCTGCATGAATATTGTACCCTATTGGCCCTCATATCAAGCTTATAAAATCTGAGAACACTGATCTCTGACTTTACCTTCCACTGTGATTATGAACAAACACTCACAAGGCTAGGACCTGCCATTTGCACGATGACGATATAGGACATAATGTAAAGAAGCTGGTTTACCTTGTGTTTTATTCTTGTTTTAAAAACCCAGTAAAGGAGAATCTGAGTCAATCAAGGAGACCTACATATGCTGAGACAAAGTGGTGTTCAGTGTCGAACAGTGCTTCTTGTCCAGAGGTGGTTCTATCCTCCATGGGGCAACTGGTCAAATATTCCAGGCATTATCTGGAGACATTTTTGGTTGTCACAACTGGGATGTTACTGGCATCTAGTGGGTAGGGTGGGGATGCCACCACACATCCTATAATGCAGAGGATAGCCCCACAACAAAGAATTATCTGTCCCTAAATGTCAACCTAAGAAGGTTGAGAAGTGCTAAGCCACTCTTACACTTGGTCACCCTGGCCCTCATCCGAAGCCCCATGCTTCAGAGAGCCAACTCTAGACCTCCTCCAGTTGTTGCCCCATGGAGCAAGAAGTCTGGGCCAAGAGGCCAACCTACCCAGAGCCCACATCTCCGCTTGCAGGCCACACTCTGGGTACCTAGGAACCCATGAACACCTGCTCAGGGCTTCTGTGGGCTTCTTCCTACATCTGTCCTCCTTAGAGTAGACTTCTCTGGTAGTGTATATATCCCTATGCCTGAGTGGCATGGCAGCTGTGGGGAGGGGTGTATGCACACAAAGCCTCTCACAAGGGTGGGGAGAGCTTTGGTGGGGCAGGGGGACACATGCACTTCATCTGTTATTGCTCTGGTTGGGTGGCTAAGTTGATTGAAGCCTTGTCCCATGCACCAGAATGTTGTGGGTTCCATTTCCTGGGGAGCGCACATACCCAGACTGCGGGTCGACTCTGTGGTCAGGGCATGTGTGGGATGCAATCAGTCCATGTTTCTCTCTCACATTGATGTTCCTCTCCCTCTTTCTCCTTCCCTCCCTCTCTCCTTTTTCCTACCCCTCTCTCTAAAATCAATAAACATACCCTTGTGTGAGGATTAAAAATATTCTAAACTTCATTTGCTGTCTTGGCCCAACCATGAAACTATCTGAAGGGACCTCATCATTTTCTCCCATGGAGGGCATACAGCAGCAACTCACATCCCCATAGGCTTTGGGGGTCCGAACGCCAATGTGCTTCCATGGTGATGTGTGCGTATGTGTATTTGGTGGGAGAGAACAGGGTTAGCAGGCCACGCCTGCCCAAATATTGTCTCAGGACAAACTGGACCGAAAGCAACCCATTGGTCAAGATCCTGGGAGTTACAGAGCTCCCCAGATAACCAAAAGCCACAGGGATCTGGACCCCACTGATCTGACTTCTCCTGTGATAGTTCTAAGCATTCTAGAACAGGCCTAAGTTCAAGGGCTGTGGTTTGCAGAAAGGAGCCTGAAGACCCAGTGTCAGTAAGCGGTGGGCCCAGTTCCCAAGGCCAGTGCTGTGTTTAGGTCTTATTCTACATAACACCAAGTAGCTGGCAATCTCTATCTTTGTACTGGGCTGTGGGCCACTGCTATTACTTGCTAGTTTACATTCAAGCATGCACTTGCCAGTTAGGAATGGGCCAGCCTGCAGGCATGCCTTGCTGAAAGCAAAAGAAATGTTCTGAAAACATGATTTGCAATGGGTTGTTGTCTGTGGAATTTTATTTAGGTGCAAGCAGGGAGGTTACTATTTCAAGTTGAATTATTTGTTGCATATCTTGAGCCCCTGGGCTAATTTATCTAGTCTAGATTTTTATATACAATGTTTGCTTAAAGCAGGGTATAACAGGGTTGTAGTAAGCATATTTAAAAAGTAAATTTATATACCCTTCTACTGAATCCCCCTTAAAGGTATTTATCTTTCTTAGAAAAAAATGAATTAAATATACACAAGTACACACAGATAAGCACATGCTTTCTATCCAGACACATTGGGCATCCTAAAGTAACATTTTCAAGCTGGAAATACCTTTTGAGACCATCCTGATCTACCTTGTATAAAGTGTTATCAAACTGTTGGTTTTTGGTATTATAAAATAGTCTCTGAGATTGACAGGAAATTTATTCCATGTGAAAATCATCACTGATCTGTCCAAATGAACTTCTATAAACCAGTTCAATTATATCCTGTCCCAGTCTGGCGCAGAGAAATCTCAAACTCGAGAACACATCAGAATTATCCATAGCATTTGTTAAGACACAGATTGTGGGCCCCACCCCCAAGTTCTTTCGTTCCTTATATCTGGGCTGGGGCTTTTCATTCCTTATGTCTGGGAATGAACACTTTCGCATTCTGACAAGGTGATGCTGAATCCGCTGGTCTGGGACCAACCTTTGAGAAACAATGTTTTGGCTTTAAGCAGAGGTCAGCAAGTGTTGTCTGTAATGGGCCAGACAATAAATATTTTAGGCTTTATAGGCCATATGGTCTCTGTCATCACTAATCAACTTTGCCCTTGTACCCTAAAAGCAGCCACAGACAATATGTAAATAAATGGATATGGTTGTGTTCCAATAAACCTTTACTTACAAAAAAGAGGCAAGGGCAAGATTTGACCAGTGGACTGTGGTTTGCCAACCCCTGGCCTATAGGATAAAGGGTCTTGAAGTGGGATCTTTAATTTCATTTTTCATTAGCATTCTCCACTGGGTTCCAGCCACAGCAGTCTCCATGCAATTCCCAACAGGCTCATCTCCGTCACAGGGGAACCAGTCTGAATTCTCACTACTGGCATCAACACGCTGTCACGTAGCCAGTAGGGAAGAGAGGAGGGGTTAATGAGAAAAGAAGAGAGAGGATTCGGAGGAAAGAACACATTTTAACAAACCAAAGTGAGACCCAAACTGAAAAAAGGTCTGAAGACATCTCTTAAATGTTCCCTCATCCTTTAGCTCTTTTTCCTACTCAATTCAGGGATGACACACCCTTTCCGGGCTGTTGATCTTTTGGGATTCAGCACATGAACACCTTCCTAAAGGTTCAGTTGCAAACCTCATGGAAAAGCTTATTCCAAATTATATACTGCTGCTAAAAACAGGGAGAAAAGTAGCTCCAAAAATAAATGAGAAGAATATTTAATTGGAAAGAAAGGGAGGCCATGGAGTTTCTACTACTGATGCTCTGTTTGCAATGTATCTGACACCTTTCAATACTTCTGAGTTTCATCCCCTGACCTCTGAAGAAAAAAAGGCAATTTCCATTCATCCCTTGTCTTTGTCCTTCCATTCAAACAGACAAATCAAAAATATTTTACAGATAATTGTATTTTCAGTTCACGCAAGGGCGCTAAATTCACCAGATAAAAAGTTGTATTTCAGTTTCTACAAATCTATTACAATTATAAAGGGAAGGACAAGAATGAGGTAATCAAATGAATTATTCATTTATGTGATCACAGTCACTTACATGAGTGCACTGTCTTCACATGTAAGTGTCACACAAAAAATGTTAAATTATTGTGAGTGATTTCATTATATTTCATTTAAATCAAAACTACAAGAAACACGAATGTTATCTTCCTATTAGACAGCCAACGCAACAGTAAAAGAAAGGATTCATAAAAACATCAAGCTAAATACAACTTTGTAATTTCCTTTTTATGACACAAATATGTTAAATTACCCATTCCACGAACATATGCAGAGCATCTTTCTATGGCTTCAGTCCAAAATCAATAATAACGTTTCCAGGGAAATGGCTCTGAAGAGCAGTCTCCTTCCCTTCCTTGATCTGAACGCTGTGCTTTTTACTGAGAGAGTTTCCACTTCTCTGAATCTGACAGACACTTTGAGAATCCAGTTGCTGACAGTACCAGCAACTGAAACAAGTTCCATGGCGCTCAGTGCAGAGCCTTAAATAATCAATATGGTTTTAAAACAAAGTAAAAAGTCCTGAAATTAGATATAATTATAATGCACTTATTATAATATAATTAATTAAGAGAATACAATGGGCTCAGAAGTAGGGTAGAAATTCTGAAAATGTTCAAGCATCATCTGTGTCTGAAAAATTAATTTGGAGCTTGATACTACTCAAAGACGGGGAAAAAGCTTGATTCTTTCTGACCACATTATGCTAGACTTAAACAAAACACTTACAGGACAAATAAGAAAATTCCACACTTGAAGGCGTATAGAATAAATATAACTTACCTGTTCTCCCCAACTCCAGCAATTCCTGCTTCCCACTCCATTCACCTGTAGGAGTCCAGAGATTAAGAACCACTGGCAGCTTTTTATATCCTTTATCCATTTTGGTTTCATGGTTGTCTTTCATGTTTGTTCTGAAAATCAAAATCCTTAAGGGGAAACTCCTTTTGTCGATTTTTCCTCAATGGCATGACAATTAAGCTTTGGTTCAACTGGAATGTACCCAATGGCAAAGCTCAGGGAGCAGGTCTGCTATATATAAATATAGCTTACCTTCCGTCCTTTGGATATTGGAACTTTTTTTAATGAGCAATATCCTTTTTCTTCATCATAACTGGGATTTTAGTTCTAAAGGGAAATCATATAAAAAGTAGGTTACCATATATCATCGTTCGTGCAAACTGTATAGAATCACCAATCTTATTCTCTAAGTCTGCAAGCAAATATTTTTGGATTTTAGCCTTCAAAAAATTCACTTTCTTGATAGAATTTTAATTATGTATTACCTTCAGCTTTATTTCCAGATGTGCGGCTTCTTAGGATAGGTTAGTAAGAGGATCAATCTGCCAAAAGTGTTAAAGTCCGTGTGGTCTGTGTTTCACGTGAGACCACTGATTCCTAACCACGGCTTTGTGGCTCCACAGGATTGACCCCAATTATATCCGGGAGTGTCTCAAAGCCCTAAGTTAATTTATTTTCTCCTAATTGAATTGTATATATATCCATATAGTGGAGAGTACTTTGAAGGCAAAGAGATGAGGGAGTTTTGCAAAATTCAAGTCATGAACTGACTTAATCTAAAGAAACCGTGACCCTGACTACAGATTTGAAGTATTACCAATTCTCAGATCAGCTATTTTAAACGCTTTTTTTTTAATGTCAGCAGATTATATAAAAAAAAAATTGGCCTATACTGTTCAAAAATATCCATGTCATGAGAGACAAATAAAGGTTAATGATCTTCTGAGACTGGAGGAGACTAAAAAGATATAACAATGAAATGAAATACCTGATCCTATAATATATCTTGGATGGGGAAAAATATTGTTGTTAAAGACATTTGGAAGAGACAATTGGAAAATTTGTATTCTATATTGGAAAATAATATTGTGTTAATGTTTAATTTCCTGATTTTGATCACTGTATTGTAGTTATGTGAGAAAATACACTTGCCTGAGCAAATATATGCAGAACTATTTAGGAAAGAAGGTATGTCAGTAACTTACTCTCAAACAGTTCATTAAATATATATGTATGTGCATGCGAAAACACAGATAGATAAACAGACAGAGACAGAGAGAGAGTGAGGTAGACAGACTGGAAGCAAATGTCACAAAATATTAATTGGTGAATTGAAGGATATATGTGAATTTCTTATACTATTCCCTGAACATTTTAATTTTTCAAAATAGAAATTAGTTGTTTAAATATTAGTACAGTTGATAATTAATCTTGATGCTAGAGAAATGTTACTAAGATGTTTTCACATATATCTGAGTTTAATTTAAACTATTCTTCCCCCTACCATGATTATAATAAACATGTTGCATTTTCCCAGTGTATGGAACTAAGCCACACAAAATTGGGCATGGTCTCTTAGTGTTGTGCACAGAAACACAGAGACTAACACTGTAACTTCCACCTAGAAAATTCTCAGTGACTTTTTGTTCTGGCCATGGGTGGGTTTTGTCAACAATGTCAAGAACATGAAAGATTTTCGTAATCATTGTGGCTGCCTCCCCAACTGAAAACAGGAAATTATATAAACACATATTTAATATAGAGAACTTTGCCTTCTCCCCACTTCAGCTACCAAATAGCAGGAAAGTAGAAGGCGGTCTTTAGGGAATATCAGCAGCCCAGGAAAAAAGGTCCAAAGACATGGTCACTGGGACTTTCCCAAAGAAACAGCCAGATTTGCTGCTAGTTCTGCCTCCCTGTGGGTTGGCTGTCACCCCTCGCTGGAAGGCTGGGCAGCTTCCTGAGGCTTCAGCCAAGGTTCCAAGGCAGACAGCTGAAGACACAACTTCCTTCTGATGCAATGTTGTCAACAAGGTGGCTGAGC
Organism: Mormoops blainvillei; assembly: GCA_004026545.1. Taxonomy (NCBI): domain Eukaryota; kingdom Metazoa; phylum Chordata; class Mammalia; order Chiroptera; family Mormoopidae; genus Mormoops; species Mormoops blainvillei. The sequence continues at coordinate 318,332 of PVJD01000454.1, read as the reverse complement.
TCGCACAAAACTACCTACAACAGCCACAGCTGAAATTAGAAGTGAGCCAAGAGGCTGTGATGTGGAAAACCACATGTGTCTTCTGCAGGCCACCTCAGGAGAGGACTTCTGCCAAAATTTTACTTTCCTCACCGTCCCATTCCTCATTTGCTTTTCCCCAAAAGAGCAGGGCCCATTTCACTAGTGGGTCAAGTTACTGTGTCCCAAAAACTTCATCCCTATTTTTCCTCTTTAAACACCTGGCTAAACTTATACACAGCTGATGCTCTTGCTGGTTCTTTCCTTCCTCAGCCTGGCCATGACAAGCACCAGACTTTCTGCCTTTATGTGTCAGGGACACCAGTCAGAGTCTATCTCAGGAGACCTTCAACACTCTCTCTCTCTGCTCTGTCTCCTTGCCCCACAAAGGGTAGGGTGAACCACGGTTGAAGAGGTCTTTAACTTGGCAGAACAGAGCAGGCTCCTGGATCTTTGGTTTAAATGGATGGACCGAGGACAAAGCAGGATGCGCAGGCATCAGAATAAGACCTATAAAAACACCAGATGTTTACATTAATACATATGAAATAGGAAGTAAATCTGTTTGACATTATTTTGAAAAAGCCAAAAGAATACTGAGATAATAACAAAGAAACAAGAGACTAGTACTGTTTATCAGGCAGATTTTAAAAAATAATCTGAAATCGAATAGATGGATTAAAGAGGAGATTATACACAGCTGAAGAATAAGCGAGGTGTGAGAAATTACCTAAAGTGAAACTCACAGGGAAAAGGGTGAAAATTATGAGAAAATTATGAAAGAGAAGTTCAGAGATGTGGACGCTAGAATAAGTCACAGCACACAACTACTCGGCTTGAGAAGGAGGGAACCAAGTGAACTGGGGAGAGTCAATGTTTAAAGATAATGGCTATTATTTTCCAAAACTAATCAAATTTCATGAAGTGCAATAGACTCTTAGCACCTAAACATATTTTAGTAGGTAAAGAAGAAAAACAAGTCTTAAAAGGAGTCAGAAAGAAAAAAAACATATTACCTACAAAGGAATAAAACTTAGATTGACAACCAATCTCTTCTAATTAGAAGGGATAAATAGGTATGATGATACCTTCAATGAGAACATATTGGTCAACCTAGAATTCTATACTCAGTAAAAAACAACCTTTCAACAATAAGGGCAAAATATAAACATTTTCAGACGAACAAAAACTGAGAAAGCTAAATGGGTAGGTGTTAGTTTTAATATTATCCTTTAAACTACACATATTCATTATACAGGGTGGGACAACAGAAGGCTTACAGTTGTTCATATGGAAAATAATATAATAATTAATAAATAATAAAAGAATTAGTGTTTTGTGTACTCATGACTGTAAACCTACTTTTGCCTCATGTGGTACACGCTCATGACAAGGAGAGACACACACAAAAGTAGGCTAGTTGACTCACAATTCCTCTCTCAAGATCTCCTGGAAAGTATACTTTATGAAGAAAGAAAATGATTCTAGAAAGTATATTTAAGATACAAGAAGAAATTGTGAGTGAAGAAATGAATTAAAATATGTAAAAACAAAAATTATTCTCAGTATAAACAATTAAGAACTACAAAATTCAAGATAGGCCCCAAATCTTGGACAACAAAACTTATAATAACTTGGGTAGATGATTAGGCTAAAAGTATCTTAAAATCATTGCATTGCATTGTTTAGGAGGTAGATAAATATATTTATATTCATTCTGAGAGGAATGGTCAGTCTATGATTAAGTTAGATAGTGATGTTAAATTATCCAAGGTATTTGCCAAAAGAAAAGAGTACTAATTGTTTTAGTAAAGAGAAAATTAATAAAGAAAAAAGTTAGAATTAGATGAAAATTAATTCAAAACAAGATAAGAAAGGAGAAATAAATATTTTAAAAATAAGGCAATAAAAAGGCCAAAACGAAATGGAATAACTTCAAATATATCAGTAATGACAATAAATGTAAATGGACTAAATCTCTAGGTATAAACTAATATAATTAGAACAAGCGTATTTTAAAAGATTACCAAATTTTAAAGTCAAATATTCAAATTGGTCACATCTGAGTTTGCTTTGGACAGAGAGAAAAAAGGTATAGCAAAGTCAGGTCTTACAAATGATGGATCTATTTCTTCCTTTTGAGACTTTGACTAAATTTTGAACTAGAAAGCCCATTTGAAATGATTGTCTCCATCTCAGTGTTTTTTTCTATGCAGTATGGCTTCTATGAAATTCAAAATAGTTCAGAGTTGACCTGGCTTAAAATAAACATGTTAATGTGGCTCATTTGTTTATTTATTCCCCTACAATGAATTTGTTTATTTATTCCCATACAAGTGGCCATGCCACACAAAACCACTTACCCTGTGTGTGGAGTAAATAACACTAATATTATTGTTTGGCTTTATTCCTGGGTTACCTGCATTTTATTAGACTGGAATTTTTTGAAGAGAATGCCACAGTGGTGTGTCTGGTGGTGTCAGACCTGGGGTTTAGGTATGACAGTGGGAAGGAGTAGTAAGTAGGCTAATCCCCCTCACCCCCTGCTCTGCCCCCATTGCCATCTCTGGCATCTAACCACATCTCCTAATACAGTGCATATGTGAACCAGTGTGACCAGGAAGAAAATAATTTAAATTCTGTCTAGGCTGAAACTTCACAGCTAAGGAATACGTAAATACTATTGGAGAGTCTTACTGAAGGGGAGAAAAGGGAGGTGCTGTACAAAGACAAATGGTGGAGGAAGGGAGCCAGGACTGCAGGAATGAAAAAAATTAAATTAGGCTAAGCCTGGCCTTCCTGAGGTTGTGGCTGGGAAATGGATCTGTCGTTCTTTTGCTCTAACCTTAAAGACTTGGGAATGAGCTGATGTTATTTTGTCCTGGTTTCTACATATGATGAAGTCTCCAGAAAAGGCAGGTGGGGTGGCCAAAGGAGAAGTGCAGGAATATATAAAAATGCCCAGTGGAAGAGAAAAGCAGGTTCCAACCCCTGGTGGGACCCTCCCTGGTTGGGATCGGAGCAGCAGCTGATTAGGCTCAGACGGACGAGGGGATTTCAGAGGTCCGCATCTCTCCTTAGGAGTATGCAGTAGAGTTCTATCTGTGTCAACATCTCCTTGGGCTGCCGTATCCATTTGTTTTAGAGAAATGTTTTCTCCTCAAATTGAGCTTGTAGACAGCTTTCATACACCACACGACCACTCCTTCATGAAACCCACAAGGACCTTGAGAGGAAAGGCTCCCCAGTTGAGGGAGAGTCTGAGATCATAACCTACATGCACTAAAGGTCCTGAGGAGAGAAATAGGCAGTGGGCCCAGGGTTAGCAGCCATGTAAACAGGAAATTTAAAAACCTCGGAGTCTCTCTGCGCTTTAGTTTCCCCACCTGTCAAATGAGGACAATAATCACTAACTCTTAGACTTAATTCATTAGTGCAATATAAAACACAGTGACCAGTAAGAATTCATTGTTTCCTAATAATAATAACTATTGCTGTAGTGGGAATGTGCACTTTAACGGTTGCCCCTGGGGCATTCCTAAGTGCACATGGAAGGAAAGAGCTATATGTAGAACTAAAATAACCATATTAATTGAGTCCCATATATCTCTGCTATAGGGCCTTAGTCTCAAAAAAGAAGTTTAGGAGAAAGAGTGTCCTGAATGACCACAGAGAAAAACAAGCACAAGAGATTCAGGGCACATGGGATAAGGAAAAGCAGGGACCCCCACAGAGAAAATATGATGGGGGTGTAGGGGGTAAACTGTACTTCAGTACTAACTTAGTGGCCCAGGCTTAGTGTTGATCAGACTGGGGTTACAGTTGAGGTGTCAAGCTCTGGCAAAGCCAGGGATATCACTAGGAGCAGAAAAACAGAATATCAAGCAATGGCTCACATATTACATAAAACCATCCTCTTTGGGAGATTTCCATAGAGTGTAGGCTGTGTATCTAACCAAATGTTGAAATCGTAGTACCTAGAATTAGGTGGGAATACTAAGTTGGAGTGTGTATTTAATAAATAGATGTGAGATTATATTAAAGAATAGAAATAATTTTCTGGCCAGTACTGATAAGGGCCCCTTCATTTTCCATTGAATTATCAGGATAAACCAGAGTGCTTTGTGCCTTCCAATCAAGGCATGAGCTGCAAATACTTCACTTAAAACGCATTTGCTCTTATCTAGGAAAGTGCAAAGTGGTTTTTCTCTATTTTACTAGTTCCCTGAGGGTAGAGGGTCAGGTTCGAAGACTCCCCAGAGATGCATCGGAGACCTTTCTCAGGCTCTCATTGATTAACTGGATTGTTAACTGGAAGAATGAGTTCACCGTAAAGCCTTAGACTTTCATTGTTGGGTACTGAAGATTTCAGGCTTCTTTGATATAGCTACTCCAAATCCTCACATTTTCTGATCATTTTATAGGAAGCTGGGAGGGAAGGAAAAGAACTGGATTGTTGGCCAAGTGAGTGTCCTGTAGAGGTCATTTAAAGTCTCGGACAATTGGAACAGTCTCTTGTCCCCACAGAAAACCCTTCCCCATGTTAGTGATTGTTTGCATTCTGGCTGTGTCTAAATGCCCTGGAGTAAAAGATTCTGAGAACTGCTGCAAAAGTCACTTTGGCTCACAGTGATAACCACAGCCCTTCTATAGGCCAATGAGACCAAGCTGGTTATACAACATATTTAATTGAGGTGGTGTCTCCATCAGTGCTTTCTCAAAACGTCCTTTCCCATTAGCAGCTACAGCATCACCTGAGAATTTCTCAGAAATGCCCATTCTTGGCCCCTCCCTGGCCTATTCATTCAGAATCTTTTGGCGTAGCGTTCAGCGATGAGTTTTAACAAGTCCTCTAAGTGACCCTGAGGTCCACTCAAGTTTGAAGAAACCCAATCAATGAAGACCAGTCAATTTTTACTATTTTAACTGAACTGACCTGCTGAGTAAGCTGGACCAAAATAGTTGTTGCATATCAAAAAGTTCTGAATTATTGAGAAGTTTACCAACGATAAAGTAAGTTTCTTAGGGGATCTAACTCTCTCCTTATAAACTGGCACACTAGACCTGGAGTTAGAGCCCTAGATCATTGGTAAAAAAAATAAAAAATAAAATAAATAAAATAAAATAAAATAAAATAAAATAAAATAAAATAAAATAAGGAAAAAAAACCTCCACTGTGCCAAGACCCACTCCAGAGATTCTGATGTAATTGCTGTGGTGATCACCCCAACGGATTTTAGCTGTGTGCAGCTGTGGTGCGCTGATTGCCAAAAATACCACAAGTTATGACCCTCCTTGTACCCATACCCTTTGCAATGTGCTTTTTTTGTTCCTCCTATTAAAAGGAGGAATGACACTACCTCGAATGTGACCTTGGGACAGGTAGCAAACTTGACATAAGCAGAGATTTGGCAAGTGTTTACACATGGGAACTTGCTCATTTGTTATTTTTGGAACCTAAGACCCACGTAAACCAGCTTAGAGGATAAAACACCATGTTGAGAGAGGCCCCAGATGATCCAGTTGTAATCACGATCATTGAAAACACAGCCAGTCCCAGCCCACTTGCTGACCATAAATGTGTTGAGCAAGGCCAACCAAGATGAGCCAAACCTGAACCAAGAACTAGCTTGCCATATTATGAGCTTAATAAAGAGAGATGGTTTTAAGCCACAGTTCTGGGGAGACTGGTTAAGCAATCACGGGCAAGTAGAAGATAACGCTTGCGGTCAATGAAACGGTGACTCCTGAAAGGAGAATCACAAAGCCAACGGGATTGTTCCAGACAGCGCTAGCTTTGGGTTTGCTTGGCTCAGCTCACCAGGACACTCTGGGCTTCCCCCTTCTCTCCTTCAGGCAAGAATATCCAGTTACTAGTACCTCCCACAAGGCTCCTGATTCACTCAGACATCGTTAAAGGTAGAAGGAGAACTGGACCTTTGTGAAAGCATAACGAGGTAAAGACATTCAAAGAAGATATAACACAGATGTGAGTGCAAAACATATTTCTAAAGGAGAATATTTATGGTTAAATGTCTGAGACAAAGCTTGGTTTCTGGATTATCCCAGTAGGGATTAAGGAAAGTTTATGAGATTTGTATATTGAATCATCACAAAAAATTTTTTAGTTTGTAAAAGGCAGTGTATTTCTTGACCAGTAGGAAAGGTCAGTAGGAAATGAGTAATGATTAAACATAACCCCTTATCTATAATGGATGATGGTTCCAATACTCTTCTGCCACTGACACTAAATAAGCAGGATGACATTTTAACTACTGTGTGTGGGGTGGGGGGGGGGGGTGTAGGTTTATTCTGACTCACATCTTGTCCTTAGTTCACTTTCTATCCTCATCTGGCATTACTCCCCTTCCCCCTTCTAACTCCATTGCTTATTGCACTTGTTTCTAGCTGGGCCTCTGGTCTCCGTAACTATAACCTACTTCTTTGTATTTTTGCATTTTTTCTTGGATTGAACTATTCCAAAAAGCCCATACTAGACTAAATTAGTGGTCCATTTTCTATTCGTATCCTCTCTGCATTTATCTTTATCATAATGCTTTTCGCTTACATTAAGGTGACTCTATGAGCACCTTCAGAGTAGGAAGTATGGCTTAACCATTGTTACACATATGTTAGGAAAGCATTTGACTGCAAGTAACAAAGACATGACTAGCAGAGCCTTAGTAAAAAAAGCTTGTTTCCTGCCCCCTCAGAGTTAAAAGGAATCTGGAGGTAGGTATGTGATGACTTTGATTTGTATTATTTCTATTGCCAATAGGAAACTTGGCTCTTTCTACCTTCCTACTCCAAGATGCTTAGGTCATGACTGACTTAATTCCATTGTTATTATTATTATTATTATTAATTTTTATCTTAATGAGGTCAACATGTTTGCCGTGCTTCTAGGTATCATGCCTATAGTTAAGTCACAAAAAGAGGATAAGGAAAAACCAGCCATGTTTAAACCTTCAGTCATGAAAAATAAGTCTTTCCAGGAATTGCCCAGCAGAAGACTGTTAGGGTCTCATAATGTAGAAATGTGTCTTACTATCATCCCTTGCTGTCAGAGTGCAAAGAAACAATAAGTACAGAGTGCTTGTTATGTGTAGTGTATATTTACTGAATAAATATATGAGAGAATTGCATTTCAGATAAAAGAAGATAACTCTGAACTTCTCCCTTTTTGAATCCTTGACTCTAACATCATGAAGAATACAAGGGTATTTAACCAGGTGATTATCATGCCAGACTCATTTGGGACAATCCTAATAAAGTCCATGGATTATGTATTTAACTTTTCATGGGATGTAGATCAGCCATGCAGGTGTTGTAAATCACAGAACCCAGCCATTCTATGGTCCAAATGAAGGGCTGTATATAGAAGTTGGACCTGAGAAAGTTATCTCAACTTTAGGAAAACATCGAAGGAAATTTCATTTGGGGATTTAAAATGTCTAACTGCCATCTTTTTACCGACCCAAATTTGGAATTCGCTGATAGATGCAGGCATCAGTGTGATAGAGATCAAAATAGGACTATTACAACTGAAAAATACTAGTTCAAGGAAGTGCCCTCTATATACTATTCGCTATGGCTCCTTTGGCTAGAACTTATATATGAATTACAGATACTTGCAGAAACGGGAGCTTGGTCCTAAAAAACTTACACCATGTAAGAGATGAGAATGAATGCTCTCTGCTGGCAGGCAGGTCCCACAGGGCAGGACCTGAGCCAAGCTTACTCAGCTTGTTCTGAACTCACCTGTTAGTTGAGTCTTTGCTCCAGGGGTGGGGGAATGGGGAAGGGGATTGAGAGAGGCCAGAGGGTTACTCTAGTAGGAATCTTTGCCTCCCCAGTAGACTAAGTATGAAAATGCTCTCTTACCTCCTCATCTAATTACACCAATCAGCCCTTTTCTCTAATACCTGCTGTTAAACTAGCCCAGTGGAAGGGATGCATATCTTAGGGAACTCCATGGTAACAGGGTAGAAAACTCTGTGGCAGATGGAATATATTTATCCAGAGAGTGTTTGCTAGTGGCACCTCACAAAAAGTAAATAATTGATGATGGTGGCAATGATGAAAATATGAGTAATGACTCTACTCAGGAAGTTACTCGAGAAATGAGGAGAAGTGGATTTATTTTGACTAAAAATTGAAATGGAAAAAAACTGAAAATGGAAAATCAAAATCAGAACCATTAAAGGATATAAATTAAGAGAAAAATAAACAATGTGAGAGGATGTGATGAAAAAATTACTGGCCATGACAATTTGGTACTGACCTCTGCTTAGAATGGAATTTCTTAACTTTTTTTTCATTATTGCCTCCCCTAAGGAGACTTTTTTTAGACTTTTTTATACAAATTTCACCTCATCTCTAATGAAATTCTGTGAAATTCTAATTTCACAGAAATGCTGTGTATCCGTTAACTTGCTGTAGCTCTTTGTAGGGCCACAAGCCATTGTAACATCTAAGACTTTTTTACAACCTCCCCTCCCAAGAACCAATTTTCTCCCCTTTGGGGACAATATGACCCCAATAAGAATGCAAGCTTTAGGATTCTAACATATATTTCACTCTATATTCTGATCCCATTCCTTCAGAAATTTTGGATTCCTTATAAAGAGACTTGAAACACATGATCCAAGAGGAAATTAAGAGTTGTTTTAGTGAAATTACCAGGTTTGTTTTTTTTTTAACCCACTGTTACCCATCAAAATACTAACAGCCCAGTAGGTTTTATGTTTAATGTTATTCAGTCAATTGACACACCTTGGCCTACCAACCAACATTTCTTCATATTATCACTTTACACAGAGGTATACCACTAATCAGTCAGGCAAGCAAGAAATCCTGAACCTTAATAAAATAAAATTTAAACTGAGGAAAGTCACTTGGATAATCAATCATACTGAGGTGATGAAGCCCCATAAAAAGTCCAGACATCGAATCTCTGCCATGAGCACCAACTCTCACTCTAGCCATGTGAAAACCTGCAGCTTCATAGCAACACATACAGGACACTAATGCCGGCCTCACCCTGTTTTCTGATGGAGAAGAGGGAAAATTTGCCAAGGCTGGGTGCAGTGTGCCCCCAGGTGCCTGACTCAGAAAATCACAAGATGGAGGTGTAGGATACATGGCTCCCCTCCTGGCTCTCCTCTTCACACAACTACAGCAAGATATCAAATAAACTGCAAATCAACTATCACCCAGAATCATCAGAAAATCAAGCTGTAAGGAAATCTGACAACCAAGGAATTAAAGAAATCACCTCGAGATGTGGAGATGCAGAATGGCTGGTCCTACACCCACATGTGATGGATAAAAATCAGGAGGGATACCTCAGGATCAAAAGACCCCAGGCCCACACCAGACCACCCAGCCCAGGATCCCAGTGTGAGGAAGATAAGTCCCCATAACTTCTGGCTATAAAAGTCAGTGGGGGTTGCAGAGGCACAGAAACTAGGATTCTCAGGTGTCTTCTCTTAAAGGGCCCACAATGGACTTAGGACTTACACAGATTCATGTGCTCTGGGCTCTAGCACTGGGGCATCAGCTGGGTGGGCACCAGTGGCATACAGGGATTGAGTGTCTGGCATCAGGGTGAGTCCCAGGAGACAGCTTCCTCCTGGAAAAACCCCAGAGGCCAGGATGCAGCCATTGTTCCTTTTCTGAGCCCTTCCCCACACAGAGCCTCAGAGCAGTGACACCATATCTGAAACTCCATCAACCTGGTTCGCACAGGTTGCCCTTCCCTGGTGATTACCTAAGGTTCTACCCCATCCAACTAATCAATGTACTTTTCTATAATAGGTCATGCTACTAAGACAAGGGATCAAAGCAGCTCTACCTAATACATAGAAACAAACACAGAGTGGCTGCCAAAATGAGAAAACAAAGAAATATGGCCCAAATGAAAAACAGAAAAAAACTCCAGAAAAAGAACTAAACAAAATGGAGATAAGCAATCTATCAGATGCAGAGGTCAAAACACTGGTTATTAGAATACTCAAGGAACTCACTGGGTACTTCAACAGCATAAAAAAGATCCAGCAGAAATGCAGGTTACACTAAGTGAAATAAAGAAAAACTTACAGGGAACCAATAGTAGAGTAGATAAAGATGAGAATTAAACCAATGATTTGGAACATAAGAAAGAAAAATTCAATCAGAACAGTGAGGGAAAAAAAAGAATGGGAAAAAAAAAAAAGCAAGGATAGACTAGGGAGGTTCTGGGACAACTTCAAATATTCCAAAATTCAAATCACGGGAGTGCTGGAAGGAGAAGAGAAACAGCAAGAAACTGAAAATTTATTTGAAAAAATAATGAAAACAAACATCCCTAATTTGGTGAAGAAAATAGACATACAAGTCCAGGAAGCACAGAGAGTCCCAAGCAGGATGGATGCAAGAGGACCACACCAAGACACATCATAATTAAAATGCCAAAGCTTAAAGATAAAGAGAGAATCTTAAAATCATCACCAAACCATTATTATGTGAAATGTTGAAAGCACTTATTTAAGAAAAAGGAGATGATCAAAATGATGAACATTAAAATGGCAATAAATTCACAACTATCAACAATTGAATAAAAAAAAACAAACTAAGCAAACAAGCAGAACAGAAACAGAATCATAGATATGGAAATCATTTGGAAGGTTATCAGTTGGGAGGAAGAAGGGGAGAATGGGGTAAAAGGTGAAGGGATTAAGAAGCACAAATTGGTAGGTACTGAATAGACAAGGGGATGTTAAGAACGGTATAGGAAATGGAATAGCTGAAGAACCTATATATGCATGACCCGTGGACATGAACTAAGGGTGGGGTATTGCCAGAGGGAAAATGGGGGTACCAGGTGGAGGGGGACAAAGTGGGAAAAAGTGGAACAACTGTAATAGCATAATCAATAAAATATATTTTAAAGAGAGAAAAAAACACTAAAAAAATACTTCAAGTGGTTGGAGTCATAAATACTGAAATGGACCTGATCTCTCTTTTGTCTGTGTCACATGTTTCTATTAATAGAACTTCTTTTCCAACTTCCATTTTTATCCTTACAAACACAAGAGAGTGACTTGTAGTTAAACTTGAATTCCACTAACGTGTCTCTCGCCACCCCTCAAAGAGCTGTCAGTCTTCTATCACCAGATATCTATGTTTTAAAATTGCAAATATAAATAAAAGTTTTTATATTTATTTTTTAAAAAATTTTTAAAGAGATTACAGTTTTGTTTGGAAACCAGATTCCAAATTTACCATCCTTTAAAACCAATTAAGGAGTTGGTGGAAATGATGGTGACTTGTCTACATCAAACCTGTACCACCGGTCCCTAAATTAAGGCATGTATCAGCTACTGCTGCATAACAACACACCCCAAAATTTAATATCTTAAGATAATAAACATTTATTTCTGCTCACAAGTCTTTGGGTCACCTGTACTTGCAGCCTTGTCTGGGGTCATTCATGTCCTGTAGGCAGCTTTAGATCAAGGAGGTAGCTCTACTGATCATGGCCGGGCTCTCTCACATGTTTGGGGGTTGCCTGGCTGAGGGCTCATGTAGGATGGCCTCAGCTGATAGAAACGGGCTCTCTTCCATGTATTTCTCTTCCTCTAGGAAGCCAACCTGGGTTTGTTTACACACTGGTGTCAGGTATTCATCAAAGGATGCAGACACTGCACTAAGTAAACTGAGTAGGTTTTATGATCTTGAAACAAATTAGAAAATAGCAAGTTCGAAGTAAAGGAACTAATGAAACAGCATTAACTACCATAGTATTGGTTTCTTTATGAAAAAGAGAGTGGTGTGATAGAAAAGGAATTAGAGACTTTACGTCTTAACTTCCACAGGATGTAACTTCAGAAAATTAACTCATACTCTCTGTCTCAGCTTGCTTACCTGTAAAGTGGATATATCCTTTCTTTTCATCTCCTAAACTTGTTGTAATGACAAAATGAGACTTTGAAACTGTGATCCTCTATACAAACATAACATATTATCTCAACTCCCTATATATTTGCTTCTTGAATTCCTTTTCTTGTTATGAATAAATAAGCAGGGATTTCTGTTACCCAACTAAAGGATAGAAACTGTTCTGCAGGAAGAATAGGATGCTTTGTTTTAACATATGACTGTGTCAATAAAAAGCCAAGTGATCTTGGGAACCACGAAATTGGCTAAGCCATGTGACCTCTGGATATTTATTTTTTGGGGGGTAAAATCACAGTAGTAGATTTGAACATTCCTAAGATTTCTTCCATACCTAAGATTCTAAGTGAACTAGTCTTTCATTGCAACAAGTTAAAATCTACTGTTTGTGTTAGTAAAGTGAAAAAAAGAAAGCAGATAAAATTTTATCTGACCCAGGAATTCTCATGGATGAAAGGAAATAAAATAAATTTTTCTAGAACCTCCAGCAAGATGGCAGTGTAGGCAGACATGGCTCACCTCTTTGCCCAACCACATCAAAATTACAACTAAAATATAGAAAAAATATCATTCAGGAATGTCAGAAATTGAGCCGAATGGAAGTCTGACGACTACAAAATTAAAGAAACCACATCCATCCATACTGGTAGGCTGGGCACAGACATGGATTGGGCTGGTCCAACACCCCTATGGATAAAAATTCGGGAAGGATATCTCAGGAGCAAGGAGTCTCAGATCCACATCAGGACCCCCAGACCAAGATTCCAGTGCCAGGGAGATAAGTCCCCACAACTTCTGGCTACAAAAACCAGAGGGGATTGAGTCAGTGGAAGAAACTGGTAGATCCCCAAGCAGTTCCTCTTAAAGAACCCACACACCTGTTCAGACTCACTGTCTCTGAGCTCCAGCACTGGGGTAGCAGCTTGAAAGGCACCGGTGGTGTACAGGGAGGAACTGTGTTGTCTGGTATTAAGGCGAGCAAAGTCCATTGTTCCTTTGCTAAACCCTCCCCCAACAGGTACCATATCTGAGACTCCATCAACTGGGCTGACACTGTTTGGCCCACCTTGGAGATCCCAGGGGCCCTATCCCACCCAATGTAGGGTCCCACCCAAGCTACTTTTCCATAAGAATGGCTGGTCTTTGCTCCTAAATCCTATCAAACAAGCAACAACTATCTTCGGGGCGCCTTAGATGCAGCCAGGTTAGATTCACAGCTTGGCTTCACCTGGGAATCTCCAAGCCCAGCAAAAGTAGCAACCATCTCAGATTGCTTTATAGCTCAGGCAAGGTGCCCAGGGCAAAACAAAGGAGGAAGCTGACCTTGGCCTGCACAACCCAGGAAACCTCGGGGCCAGCACACCCAGTGGATGGCCACAGACCATGTTGGAGCACCACCACCCTGCCCCTGAAAAGCTGATCATCCACAGATGGGGAGGTTGGTGGTTAGTGGTCATAGCCAGTCCTTCTGCTGATTGGCCTGGGTAAATCTCTGCCATTGATTTGCCAACAGCAACCAAGGCTCAACTACAAGAGGAGGGTGTACTAGCCCTCACAAATGATATACCTCAAGTACCCAGCTGGGGCGATAGGGAAAGATGTGCCACTGGACCCTACCGGACACATACTACATTAGGCCACACTACCAAGACATGGAGTCAAAGCAGCTCAACCTAATATATAAAAACAAACACAGGGATGCTGCCAAAATAAGGAGACAAACAAACATGACCAAATGAAAGAACAGATGAAAACTCCAGAAAAAGAGCTAAACAAAATGAAGATAAGCAATTTGTCAGTTGCAGAGTTCAAAACAGTTTGTAAGGATGCTCAAGGAACTTAGTGAGGACCTAAGCAGCATAGTAAACACCCAGTCAGAAAGGAAGGATAAACTAATTGAAATAAAGAACAATTTACAGGGAAACAACAGTAGAGTAGATGACTGTTTTGTTGATTAGTTTCCACTTATAGGTGAAATCATATGGTGGTTGTCTTTCACTGCCTGGCTTATTTCACTTAGCATATTGCTCTCCAGATCCATCCATGCTGTCATGAAGGGTAGGACTCCTTCTTTCTTTCTGCTCCGTAGTATTCCGTTGTATAAATGTACCACAGTTTTTTGATCCACTCATTTACTAATGGGCACTTAGATTGCTTCCAGCACTTGGCTATGGTATATCATGCTGCTATGAACACTGGAATGCATAAATTCTTTTGAATTGGTGTTTTAGGATTCTTAGGGTATAATGCCAGCAGTGGAATTGCCAGGTCAAAAGGCAGTTCCATTTTTTAGTTTTCTAATATAACCAGACTTTGAAATAAAGGACAAACTGACAGTAACAAGAGGAGACGGGGGAGGGGATAACAAGGGGGAAAAGGGGAAGTGTCATCAAGGATCATGTATAAAGGACACATAGACAAAGCCAAAAGGGGGTAGGAATGAGAGTGGGAGGTGGGGATAGGTGGGGAGGGGGAGAATAGTTGGTGAGGGGGAAATGAAGAAAACTGTACTTGAACAACAATAAAAAATAAAAAATAAATAAAAAGAAAAAAGAAAAACAACAGTAGAGTGGATGAAGCCAAGAGTCAAATCAATGATTTGGAAGATAAGGAAGGAAAAAACAACCACACAGAACAATAATAAGAAGAAAAAATCCAAAGAAAGAAAAAAAAATGAGGATAATATAAAGTGCCTCTGGGACTTCAAGAGGTCCAACATTCACATAATAGGGGTACCAGAAGAGAAAGAGCAAGAAATTGGAAAGGTATCTGAAAAAATAGTGAAAGTAAACGTCCCTAATTGGTGAAGGAAACAGACATGCAATTCCAGGAGGCATAGAGTCCCAAGCAAGATGGATGCAAAGAAGCCCACTCTAAGATACATCATAATTAAAATGCCAAAGGTTAGAGGTAAAGAGAGACTCTTAAAAGCAGCAAGAGAAAAGAAGTTAGTTACCAGATGGTTGCCAGATGGGAGGAGGGAGAGGGAGAATGGATGAAGAGGTGAGAGGATTAAGAACTACAAATTGGTAGTTACAGAATAGCCATGGGGATGTATACAGCACAACCCATAGACATGAACAATGGTGGAGGGATTGCCTGAGGGAATGGGGGGTGCTGGGTGGAGGGGAGCAATGTAGTAAAAATTGGAACAACTGTAATAGCGTAATCAATAAAATATAATTAAAAATAAATAAATAAAATGTATTGAAACATTAAAAAAGAAATTTTTCTAATTGGGAATGAATTTTTAGGGGTAAGAAGCAGGAAACACTGACAAAGAAGAAAATGGTTGGGGAGGACAGTAAGGAGGGAGAGTGTAGGAGAGCAGGAATGACAGGAAATAGAAATTGGATTAGCAGCATTAGCCACAGGTAGTGAACTAAAGTTCTACCAACAGGCACCCAGAAAGATTTGCAAAACCAAAACAATATTTAATTTTTTTTAATGGAATGCCTTTAGTTGGGAGAAACATTATTCTTTTGGCCATAGTTCCTAAGCTCCAACCCAAGCACAACTTCATGTTATTTACTCGGTTCATTTTAGGAATCTGAGTTTGCAATCCCAGGTTATTAATGAGAAGTAATTAAAACATGTCTTCCACCCTTTAGACAACACAGGTTCTAGACTCTAATAGCCTTAGCCATATACTGAATGAACAAGTTACTTAGTCTCTGTCTCTATTTCCCCTAAATTATAAGCAGTAACATCTAATTTAGGGGGTTTTGAGAGAATGAGTGGGTTAGCAGGTCTGAAGTGCATAGCAAAGTGGCTGGCACATAGAAGGTACTCAATCAACCTTAGTTCATTTTTCCTATTTTCTGTCCATTTCTCTCCTGCCACTTTTTATCCAGTTTCCCTTTCTTTCACATGTTTCTCCCCTCTTCTCTCCTGTCCCTGCCTTAGGGACTAATATGTCAGGGTCTCCTGAGCTCAGCTCCTACTCCTTAGAAAGGCCCTTGCTTCCTTCTCTGTTAGAATTAACCCCTGCCCCACCCATACCTCCACCAGGGTCTATTGTTGGGTTAACCCTGCAATGACAAGTCAGAAAAGGGAGCTCTTGACTTCCAGTCAAGATCAAAGCATAGATAAACATGACTCACCTTCTCACATAACCACATCAATAATTATAACTAAACTATAGAACAACCATCATCCAGCTGAATGGAAACCCTACAACTACGGAATTAAATAAGAAAGTACATCAAGGCCAGCTGGAGGGGCAGTGACACTGAACAGGCTGGTACCACACCTGTGGCAGATAAAAATTGGGAGGGATAGTCCTGGCTAGTATGGCTCAGTGGATTGAGTGCTGGCCTGCAAACCAAAGGGTCACCAGTTCGATTCCCAGTTAGAGCACATGGCTGGGTTGCAGGCCAGGTACCCATTTGGGGGTGCATTAGAAGCAACCACACATTGATATTTCTCTCCCTCTGTTTTTCCCTCCCTTCCTCTCTGTCTAAAAATAAATAAAATATTTTTTTTTAAGTTGGGAGGGATATCTCAGGGGCGAGGGCTCCCAGCCCCACAACAGCCCCCCAGCCCAGGGTTCTAGTGCCAGGAAGATAAGTCTCCTTAACTTCTGACTGTAAAACCAGTGGTAATTGAGGCTGTGGAAGATAGAAACTTCTGGAATCCCTGGCAGTTCCTCTTAAAGGGTCCATGAAATGACTTACTCAGACTCACACCCTCTGAGCTGCAGCTCTGGGGCAGCAGGTTGAAAGACATCAGAGACATATGGGGAGGAACTAAAGCCAGCACTTTCCCCCAGACAGAAGTGCTGGCAGAGGCCATTGTTCCTTTTCTGAGTCTTCCCCCTACAGAGCCAGCAGGTGGGTGCCATATGTGAGACTCCATCTCACACTGTTTGCTCACCTGGCTCACACTGTTTGCCCCACCCTGGTGATTCCCTGAGGCCCTGTTGCACCCAGGTTTCAGGCCCACACAAGTTGTTTCCAGTGGCTTTCCTATATGAATGACTTGTCTCGGCCCATGCTTCAGATTTTCCTAAATTCTCTCAAAGAAGCAGCATCTGCTTTCAGTGAGCCCTGTACCTCTTGCTAAATTACCCCAGGCCCAGCACTAGCAACAAATGGCCTTGGCTCACAGCTTGGTTTTCCTGGGCACCTCCAAGCCCAGGACAAGTAGCATCCATCTGCAGATTGATTTGTAGTTATAGCTATTGCTTTGTGACCCTGGACAGAACACAGATGGTGGCTGACCTTGGACAGGTCAGCCACCTGACCTGTTTTTGTTGGACGTGCCAACAAAATCAAGGCTCAACTACAAGGGAAGGGTGTACACAGCCCACATAGTGGGTACACCTTGAATACCCAGCTTGAATAGGGGAAGTTGTGCTACTAGATCCTGCTGGACACCTACTACATTAAGTCACACTATTAATCCTGAGAGATATAGTAGCTCTACCTAATACATAAAAGCAAACACAGGGAAGCTGCCAAAATGAGGAAACACAGAAACATGGCCCAAATGGAAGAACAGATCAAAGCTCCAGAAAAACAACTAAACAAAATGGAGATAAGCAATCTATCAAATGCAGAGTTCAAAATACTGGTTATGCAGATGCCCAAGGAACTTAGTGAGGACCTTAAAGGCATAAAAAAGATCTAGTCAGAAATGAAGAACATACTAACTGAAATAAAGAACAATTTACAGAGAATCGAGAGTAGAATGGATGATGCCAAGAAGCAAATCAGCTATTTGGAACATAAGGAAGAAGAAAATAACCAATGAGAAACACAAGGAGAAAAAAGGATTTTAAAAAATAAGGGTAGTGTAAGGAGCCTGGGGGACAACTGCAAGCATACCAACACTCACATCACAGGGGCGCCAGAAGGAGAAGAAAAAGAGCAAGAAATTGGAAACATTTCAAAAAATAATGAAAGAAAACTTCCCTAACTTGGTGAACGAAATAGACATGGTCCAGGAAGCACGGAGAGTCCCAAACAGTAGGGACCTAAACAGGCACACTCCAAGACACATCATACTTAAAGTGCTAAAGTTAAAGATAAAGAGGGAATCTTAAAAATAGCCAGAGAAAAGGAGATAGTTACCTACAAAGGAGTTCCCATAAGACTCTGAGCTGATTTCTCAAAAGAAACTTTGCGGGCTAGAAGGGATTGTTAAGAGTATTCAAAGTGATGAAAAGATTCATAGATACAGAGAAAGTTTTGATGGTAGCTAGATGGGAGGGGGCTTGGGGCAATGTGTGGAAAAGGCGAAGGGATTAAGATGTCCAAGTCGATAGTTACAGAATAGTCATGAGAATGTAAAGTACAGCATAGGGAATAGAGTAGCTAAAGAACATACTATATGCAGGATCCATGGACATGGACAACAGTGTGGGGATTGCCTAAGGGAGTGGGGGAGGCTTTATAATGTGGCTAATATAATTTTTAAAAATTGATGAAGAAAACATGCTGATATCCAGCATTCTATACCTCGTTTTATTTTATTAAATCATAATGACTTTTTCTCTAAAAAAAAAAATGGGGGTCTCTCTTTTCTGTACTTGGGGCTTCTAGAATCACTTTCACATCCATGGATAAAAGCTCCATTCCAAAATCAGTTTTCCAAATACCAAGAAGTAGAGAACAAAAAGTGATTTGAAAAACATTTCTGCTTAAGAAGATAAAACTGCCCAGCAGTAGTTTCAACTTACCTGCAATATCAAGGGAAGTTATTTTAATTACCCTTTCTTTTTTCAGCTTAAATTGTTTGATATGGCCAATAGCAAAATAGAAATGCAAAAGCAGCTAGGATTCTTGCTTTCAAGTGGAGATTTTCTTGAATAATCTTGCACTCAGTGCCAGTTGAATTGTTTCATTTATTTCTTGATGGTGTTGCTCTTATGTAAAGTTAATGGTGTGAAGTGATTTAGAGAAATGCAACTTAGATTTCTTTTAACGGTTTCTTAAACAATCTAGAAGGTTGCTCTAACCATTAATGAGATTCCTTTTAATTTTTTACTTAATGGGTTGTCTATTCTCGCTACACGGGACTTTTCTGGGCAATGGATTATGTCATTTTCAATCCACTTTACGACTGTGAGATTTATGCTTGCTTACACCATTTGGGAACCATTTTGTCTCTGTTCTTTCCCCCCTATCCTTGTAGATGCTTTATGTGTGCTCTTCCTAAAGAACAAAATTAAAAATGAAGTTTGCTCAACATGTGAGGTGCCAAGATGTGCTCCCTACTCTCCATCTGATTGGCCTTGAATCTACCCTCAGAGGCTAGAGCTGGCCACCCAGGTTTGCAGTCCCAGCTTAAAACTCAACACACAAGTACCGAGAAAGGGGAAAATGGCCCTCCTGACAACTGGCCCATGATGTCACTCACCGAATGTGAACCATGCTCACATATATAAACAGAGGCAAGACCACTTCACACCCACAAAAAAGTGATTAACCATGACCCCCTCTGACTAGGTCTTCTTTAACCTTCCCACTTCATAGAGAAAAACTATTCAGACGCCCCAGTTCCTCAGGGTGTGTCCTTTTTGCTGCACCCAGCTCAATAAATCTCACATTGTTTGACTCAAGTTGTGTTCCCGAGGGGCTTTGGTTAGTGAAATTTAACTGTGGGTTCTTACTGGCCCCTCACCTCCTCCTCTGCCTCCTCCTTTGCTCCTTTTTCTAAGCCTGCCAACCTAGGATGCCATCTATTTCTCTTTTCTAAGTCACATTTTCTTCATTTATAAAATGGATATGCATTATTGTATATACTGCAGTAGAAATGGGTAGTTTCCTGCCAATATTCATTCTTTCTGTCTTCCAAAATTTTTAATATTGAAAAATTTGAAATGAGTGTAATGACCCCTATGCACCTATCATAGTTTTAGAAACTGCCATTAACTCATGACAAATCTGGTTTCATCTGTATCCCTCATTCCAACACCACATTATTTTGAGGCCAATACCGGAAATATCATCCATTATGTCATTTAATTCATAAATGTCATATGTATTTCTAAAAGATAAGGACTTCTCTCTAATGTACCATACTTAAAAAGTAATAATAGTTCATATCTTCCAATATTCCATCAGTGTTTGACTTTCCCTTAGCACTTCCTAACTTTCTTTGTCTAAATCATTTCTAGATAAGCTTTATACATTGTATTTTGCTGCTATAATCTACTCCTTGAATTCTTTTTCCTTGAAATATTTGTTGAATAAACCAGGTTTTTGTCCTGTTTGGCTTCCCATAGTCCTGATTTTGATGATCAGTATCACCTAGATGTTGTTTAACATGTTCCTTTTTTCCCTGTAACTCCGAAGAATTGGTAGTTATATCTAAAGGCTCAGTAAAAATAGATTTGAATTTTTAAAAAGTTTTTTGCAGTGGTGGTGTGTACTTCAATTGGGAAGCTTTTTAAAATGACATTAGCAGGTACTGATGATCATTGCATAGATTAATCTGTGCACACAATTTTTAGGAATTGAAAAATGGCAATATTCTGACTGTACTATTTCCTCTTCATTTGTTAATTAGAATATGCTACCAGGAATACACCTGGAAAATGAAACTTCCTTTAATCAACTGTTCAAACACCTGAAATATAGTTCATACTAATTTGTTTTCAAAATAATAATTTATTCCCTAACCTTCTCCAAAGGTGAGCGAAGAGATGTGTAATTCTATTTACTTTTGGACTTTGAACTAATTGATGTGTTTCAATCCATTCCAGCTACTAGTAGTATTCATGATCTGAATTTCTAATTTTTTGTCAGTGACTCTTAGCATTTGCTCCTGAAACCTTTTTACATGTACTTTGTACCTTTGGTAGCTTCCTTGTTCCAGGAACATCCTAGACATCCCCTTGACCCCAAACTGGCCACATTCCTGGTGCCATCATTGAAGTGATGGCATTTAGAGATAACAATCTGGCATCACAGGTGCTTGCTCATGTTACTAAGTTTGTCATTTATCCAGACCTTTTCAGTGGAGAGATCTAGAAAACATTCTTATGCACGTGTATATCTATATATTTTTTTTAAAGAAAATATGTCATACGTTCATAATGAACCTTCTAATTCAAATTCAGGACTACAGACTTTCTGGTCATAACTGATTTTTACATCTTTATGCCTTTTTTTCCCACTAAAAATCCTGGTTCTCAATAATATTCAGCAAAATTTCCATGGCTTTATCCCACTGCCCTCAACAACATCAACACTGCCACCAATGTATGATTACTGAAAATAATGTTTTATTACACTTTTGTTTTTGTTCATATGGTACAGTCCACTAGGTATATATTATCAAATTCTTGTGGTTTAAAGTCTCTCAAAAGAGAGTGATTTGTGACCAAATGAATTTATAATTAGATTTACTTGTATCATTTTGCTTTTGATTTTTAAAAATTGTTTTTTAATTGTAATTTTCTCTTATAATTATTTCAAATATTTACAAGGTTCCAAATCACCCCACAATATCCTCAGAGAAGTTGGCTCCTCTTCTAGTCTGCTGCACCCTCTTCCTGTCCTTTCTCTCTAGGGTATTAATTTTTAAACTACATAGTTCATTTTCTAATATTCTCATAATAGCAAATGTATATGTGTGTTTATATGCTTTTCCCTTCTTAGATAAATGCTAGCCTACTCTTGTCTAGTATACTTTTTCCACTCATCCTAAGGTTCTTTCATAAGAGTCAATAGAACTATTTCTGATTCCTTTGTGTAGTTATATAATATTACCTGCATAATATTCCTCATTGATGAACATGTGTGTTATTTCCAACATTGCTTTTACAGATAGTGCTACAAGGACCACTTAGAGTAAAGACATACCTTCCTTGGAGCTATATATTGACAGAGATTAAATTATTATTCTTTTAATTCTCACCTGAGGATATGTTTACTGATTTTTTAGAGAGATGAAGGGAGGGAAGGAGGGGGGAATAGAGAGAGAGGGGGGGGGAGAGATTGATCAATGTGAGAAAGAAACATTGATTGGCTGCCTCCCCAACTGGGGATAGAACCTGCGACCCAGGTGTGTGCCCTGACCAGGGATTGAACCTGAAAGCTTTTGATTTATAGGACAACACTCTAACCAACTGAACACCTGACCAGGCCAGACTAAATTCTTAACAATGGGCTATAAATGGAAGTGAGATATTCAATTTCATGTCATGGCTCTAAGGGAATAGGTGTGTTCTCCCTTTCACCCCTTCCTGTTGGCTGGATATAGGAATAGCAGTGAGTCCATGCATGGTACATTAGAACAACAAAAGGGAAGAGTCCTGGGTTCCTCATGCCATGGAAATTTTGCTGAATATTATTGAGAACCAGGATTTTTAGCTGGAAAAAAGGCATAAAGATGTAAAAATCAGTTATGACCAAAAAGTCTGTAGTCCTGAATTTGAATTAGAAGGTTCATCATACCTATAGAAATGTTTCTACATCCAGCTCAGATTTTTACATGAGAAATAAATAAACATGTGTCTCCTTTAAGCTAGTGTTTTAGGTCTCAGTCACACATGGTTGAAAGCACATTCTAACTAATACCTTGAACTTACAGAGTTGTTATGAATATTAATTAAAATGACACAGATAATGTGCCTGGTAAAGGAGATACGTCCTTAGGCGACCTCATGTAGTTCAATGGTTTCCTTTTCTGCCTATCAGCTGACAATTCCCAATCTCAGTCATCAACCTAAACCTTCTCAGATCCATATATCCAATTCCTTAGTAACAGCTCTACCTCAGACACAAAGCATCCACAATTGAACCTCTCTCCCCTCTTCCTTTTATTTGTTTCTATGAGGAAAAGATAACCATCTACTCAGGCACTGCATAAAGTTACCCTCTCAGCCTTCATCTCTTTCATTTTCTACATCCAATTGATTTCCATGCCTCATTTATTCTACTTCCTAAAAGGCCTAGGCATCCATCCTCTTCACTACCCTATGAAGCCCTCACTTTCTTACCCATTGCTTGAGTTCAGATCTGCAGCGTTTCTCTCTTTGACTCTTCAATCAATGCCTACATGGTTTCCTTGCTTCCTGTCTTAACCTTTATCCTATTAAGACACTTCTTGTCATTGCCAGCATAACTGTCTCCTGACAGACTGGAAAACATTTGAGGACAATAACATTGTTTTCCTTCTTTGTATTCTTAGTGCGCAGCTGAGCCATTGGCATGCAGTGAAGCCATTCCTCAGAGATATTGCAGGTTTGGGTCCTGACCACCACAACAAAGCCAGTACCAAAATAAAGCATGTTGTAATCTTTTTGCTGGTGGAGGGTTTTGCCATCAATTTGTTTAAAAAAAAAAAGAGTAACATCTGTTAAGTTCAATAAAGAGGAGCACAATAAAATGAGGCATTCCAGTAGTTAGTCATTAATTAATATGTATTCATAACACTTATCACCAGATACCAGGCACAAATCTCAGAACCTTATGCATCTTAACTTAATTCACCCTCACTAGAACCCTGTGAAGTAAACACTGCAATTATTTCCACTTTACAGAAGAGGAAACTAAGGCATAAAGTGGCTCAGTAATTACCAGATTTATTCAACTGGAAAAGATGGAATCAAGAATGAGTCCCAGGTGTTTATTGGATAAATGAAAACTAACTGAACACAAGGATCAACGAATCAATGAAAAGAGATCATTATTTTATGAATATTTAGTTAGTCCTATACCTGGGCCAGTTTTCAAAGCCTACTCTTCCACAATTCAGAGAGGTATCTGGAAAAGCCCATTGGGCCCGAAAATGCATCTTCTATCTTTTCACTGGTACTAGAGATTTTACTGTCAGAACTCATTATTTTATCTTGAAGCTTGCTCTCTTAAGTCACCTATGCCCTTTCGAAGACAAATATCTTTAGGTACTCACTATTATTTGTTCTTTGGCTTGAATGAATGAAGGTTATTTTAGGAGAAGTTGGGGTGGAAAGGATCATGAGGTCAGTGGTTTTCTGAGCTGGGTGGAAAGGTAGATAGACTTTAGAATATAATGGCCAAAATAACAGATACTAACTTCTTCTATGTCTGGATTCTTTATGAGTTTTCATTGCAGTAGGTTTATTGGCTTTTTATTTGTTTTGATTTCTTTTTAATAAAACAACTTGGATTGCCAGAACTGGAAATGAAAGGTGGTAACATGGAAATCTACTTTGACCATAAACGCACCAAGGATGGAGGAAATCTCACAGCGCCAGAATTTATGAGACCAGACAAGGCCTGGCTACCCACCAGGAACCTTTCATCCTCATGTCTGGGTGACAAATTGCACCACCATTTTCAGGGAACATTTGTTACAGAAAAGCAAATTAACCCAGTGATTTTAAAATTATACCTGAAGCCTTCGCAAAGACACATCCAATCTGGTTATATTTTGGTCATGAGGCCCTAAGCTTCCTGATTCTTGCCTGATTGTACCAACTCCAGTTGTTATTTGATTCTGAAGGAAGTTCCATTATTTTTACAGGCATGACACCCATAATGGCTGAAAACTAGGAGTTCTGAATGTTTTAGCTACCTCTTAATTTTCTCATGACTTTGTGTTCTACCTGTCAGTATTGAATTTCCTTAGACTAAATTCTGAAACGTGTACATATTTTAAGGGTTTGGGACATTTGGTCTTATTCTCTAAGTTGTATTCATGTTTGTGTAGAAAAGAAATTGCAGCTTTTCTAAGATGGGATGTTTTGTGGTATTAACTGGTGACTGTTGAGACTGTAGTATTTGGATCAGTTCTAATGTTTTTTTAATTTATGGTTCTTTTTAGCTTTATTGAGGTACAACTGACAAATAAAATGGTAAGACACAAAGTGTACATTGTGGTGATTTGATATGCATGTATTATACATTGTAAAAGGATGACCTCATCTAGTTAATTAACACATTTATTACTTCACATATTTATTGGGGCAGGGGACATTGCAGTTCTACTCTTTTAGCAAATTTTTAAAAAATTAATTTATTTTTATTAAGGTAACATTGGTGAATGACTTTATATATATTTCAGGTGTTCACCATTTTAATTCAATATCCATCTACTCTATTATGTTCTTACCACCAAAAGTCTAGTTTCCATCTCTTACCATATATCTGACCCCATTTACCACTTTGCTCCCCTTTTCCCCTGTGGTAACCACCATTCTGTTGCCTGTATCTATGAGTTTGTTTTTTATTCATTCTGTTAATTCATTTGTTACCCAAATTTCAATTTTACAAACTATGTTATCTATTACATAATACAATGTTATCAACTACTGTCACCATATTTTACATTAGATCTTCAGAGCTTATGTTTTTATAGCTAAAAATTTGTACCTTTTTACTAACTTCTCCCTATTATATGCCCTACCCCAAGCCTTGCAACCACTTTTCTATTGTTTCCATGAATTTGACCTTTCTTTTTTTATGGTTTTACATGTAAATGACACAGTGTACTATTTGTCTTTCTCTGTCTGACTAATTTATCTGAGCATAATGCCTTCGACGTCCAACCGTGTTGTCACAAATGGCAGGCTTTCCTTCCTTCTTGTGGCTATATAATATTCCATGGTTATATATACCACATCTTTTCTATCCATTCATTCATGGATTAACATTTAGGTTGTGTCCATGTTTTGCTATTGTGAATAATGCTGCAATGAACTTCGTGATTCCAGTATCTCTTATATGCCCAGTTTTTGTTTCCTTTGGCTGTATACACAGAATCGGGATTGTTGGATCATGTGGTAATCTATCTCTAATTTTTTGAGGAACCTCCATATCCTGACACCTCAGCTTAGTTAGACATTCTTTCCTTATAGTTAGATAGAGGAAAGCACATTTCCCCTGTGTAAATCTTTTTTTTCCTTTCCCAAGTCACTCACTTCACTCATGCACCCATCTCTTCATTCATTTATTCATTGGATAAATGCTCACTGAGCAGCAAGTTTGTCCCAGGTGCTATACCAGGGGATACAGAAAAATGGTCCCAATCTCATTCGTGCTTGAGTGGGCTTTGCAGGAAGGGTAACAGGCAATGACAGTAAGTACAGAGGACTCTGGAGAGTGTAGTAGCACCTCATAATCCAAACTAAGCTCAGTGGGTGTTATCAGTTCTCCCTATATTTCCCTCTCCTGCTTTCTGCTCTTCCCTTCCCCACTCTACAAGACTTTCCTCCCTTTTTGTGTTCCATTGGTCTAGCTATGCTTCCTCAATATGGCCACCTACTGCCCCATTTGCATATTGTCCCAGCATGGCAACCCTAGTAGAAAGAAAACTTCTTTTTTCCTCTGTGTATGTGTGAATTCCAGAAAGTATTCTAATGGATCCTTCTTAAATCACCTGCCCATTTCTTGGAACAATCACTATTGTCAGTTCAATGGGGCACTTATTTTGGCCTGACCTAAGCTGTATTATTTTCCTTGTGGAGATGGGTGAGGTAACATGATGGCTAATTCCAGAGAACCACCTGGAAAGAAAAACATCTATCAATCATAAATTTTATCATACCTTTTGGTCCCTTCTGAGTGCTTAACACAACTTGTAAAATATTATGTCTTGGTTGATTGTTAAATGCCCCTTCCTCTAGACACTAACATCCAAGAAAGTAGAGACTATGGAAGATACTCTAATACTAATACATATCCCAGAAATTTATATCTTTATTATGCTTGGATCCTATTTGTATATCCCTGTACATGTAGTGCCTGGAACGTAGCTGGCATTTAATACTTATTTGTCAAATAAATGAATAACTGGTACTGCTGAATTACTCTGCTACTCTTAAAAGGTCTTGCTTTTTATCCTTAAATCTTGTGTTTAAATTCTGCTAGAAACCTCTTGTCTTTTTTGACCTAAGGTGCTAGAGTAAAGGAGATGAGGTAATGGGATTGTGTTGTGAATTCAGGTGTGAGTTTGAATCTGAGTTTTGTCACTTCCTACCTGAGTGTCTGATCCCTGCATTGTACTATGAAGATAATGTCTACTTTTGTTGATGATTTGACAATTAAAAAGGTAATTATGCAGAGGGTTTATGATTATGCCTTTGGTGGTTTTAAAACATGTTTGTAAATTCTTTGTCACTGTCCCTTTCATGAGGTGGAGACTAATTCCCCTCCATCAAAGGTGGGCTGGCTTCTGTGACTCCCTTCTAATAAATAGAATGTGTGCATGACTTCTAAGGCTCTCTCAGGCCACACACTTCTGGAGTCCCCCACACTGCTGTGCTGGGGAGACCACACTGAGATAGAAAAAGATGGAAACCCACCCGCTCCAGTCCACAGCTGTTTAATCCTTTCTAGCCCAGGCTCCAGGCGTGTAAGTGAAGAAGTCAAGATGACTCCAGCCATGTTGGCCTAATTGTTCATCCACATCAGGCTGCAACTACACCTGAATGAGAAGCTGCAATGAAGAACCACCCTGCTGAGCCCAGTCAACCCGCAGAACCAAGAGACAGAATGAGAATAAATAGTTGTTGTTTTCTGACATGAAGGCTAAGTTAGTTTAATATAGACCAATTTATAGACAAACAGGATAGTCACTGACATCGTAGGTGGTGAGTAAATGACAGTTTTAAAGCATAAATCTTAAACCACATACCACCATACGTAGCATGTATTAGGTACCAAACAAAAGTGACAAATGACATTAGGATTAAACATCTTTGGGAGTAATCCTCATTTTTTGCAAATAAATTACATCAACCTAATACTATACATATTTGATTTAAAGTAATGCATATGAGACAGGGTATCCCAGGGATTAAGACCACAGGTTTTGGAGACAGATCACTTGGCTTCAAAACTTACTCTGTTATTTCCTAAGTGAAAGACCTTAGGCAAGCTGCTTGTCCTCTGTAATATTCAATTTTCTCATAAAATGGGAACTCTGAAGTACTTTTATATTAATAATAAAATTGGATAATTCCCATAAACTTAGCCCACTGCTTGGAATGCAGTGTACGATAAATGTTAGCTCTTATTATGCTGAGAACCTAAAACCAAGCAGATGCAAGCTGCTGGACCACATGGCCATGGACTTCTGAACCGTGAGATACATTCGTGAAGGCAGCACTGAATCAATTCAGAGAGCCTGACTTGGAGAAAACAGTTCAGAAATAAAATGCATGTTTGATAAAATAGCCTGCAGATGCCTA
This sequence comes from Mormoops blainvillei, assembly GCA_004026545.1. Taxonomy (NCBI): domain Eukaryota; kingdom Metazoa; phylum Chordata; class Mammalia; order Chiroptera; family Mormoopidae; genus Mormoops; species Mormoops blainvillei. The sequence continues at coordinate 290,251 of PVJD01000454.1, read as the reverse complement.
AGTTATCCTAAGACAATAATTATTATTCTATAGAATGTTTTCATTATGCTTTTTATTAGATAATATTTTTGTTGCCCAAGCTGGTATTCTCATTGTGTCACTTTCTCCTGGCAGTGAATTTTCTTCCTGTACTTTACAAACTCTTTGAAAATTACATTGGCCCTGGCTGGTGTGGCTCAGGGGATTGAGCATTGGTCTGTGAACCAAAGGGTCGCCGGTTTGATTCCCCCGGTCAGGGCACATGCCTGGGTTGCAGGCCAGGTCCCCAGTAGGGGACACGCGAGACGCAGCCACACATTGATGTTTCCCTCTCTCACTCCCTCCCTGTCTAAAAATAAAATAAATAAAATCTTAAAAAAAAAAACCTGCTCAAAAATATTTGTTAAAAAAATGAAAATTACATTAAAATATTCATTTTCTTAGGAGAAAATGTATGCTCATGGTGAAATTCTTTCACTTGAATTAGAACCACAGAACATTAATTTTTGGAATTTTGTTCTGTAAGAATAGATTATAAAACCTTGTATACTCAAGTGATGCTTAAGGTTTTAAGTGGCCCTCTGTTGTATGCTGTTCATAAACTTTCTTATATGTTCATAGTAAAAGGGAGGAGTGCAGAAATATTAATGGTATAATTCTTGACTGCTCATTCATTGTTTTGACCCTGAGGCTATACACAGATTGGTAAAGATATAGCTTCCTATCTCTAAGTGGAATCAGTTTTTAAGTGATTTTCCTCAGTGTTCAAGGTCTGCTTCTTATTTCTTGGCTGACATTTTCTTCCACTTGTACAGAAAATAACAATACTGCTATTGAAAACTGACAAAGCAGATGAACAGAGGAAATGACTTAACAAAGGGAAGCCCCAGGAACTCCACTGCCCTCCCTTTCTCTCTGCCTAATTCTTTCTGTGACTTTGAAAGAAAAGAACCTTCTGTCCCTGTTTCATTGCATTTCTTATTTCTTAGTGTATCAAATGGAAACAATATCTTCTCCACAGTGAGTGGGTAACCTTTGATATGCAGGAATAAAAGCTTTAGAGAGGTGGATGTTCCTGCAATCATCTTATGGGTGGTACACAGAGGCATATGCCATGTTTCTCAGGGCAGAACCTATATTTTCTCTACGGCGAGATACAGAAGAGTGGCTGTTTTATGTTCTCCCATGTCACAAGACAGTTTTTTGAGTGCTTGTCAATATGTGAAAAGTGAATAAAAATTTAAGGAGAAAGCTACTAGGTTTTTAAGGGTAGGAATATATAAGGTAATTTAAAGATGGGAATTATTTTCTTTGCAGTATTTATTCTTTCTTGTGGCCGAGTAGTATTCCACTGTGCACGTGTGCCACATCGTCTTTATCCGATCATATGTCGAAGGACGCTTCGGTTGTTTCCATGTCTTTGCTGTAATGTAATATATGTGTATAACCATACAAAGGTATTCTGACCCAACATAACTCACGCATATATCTTTATGAATAAGTGTTTTCAATTTTTTCAGGTAGATAACCAGAAGAGGAGTTGCTGGGTCATATGGTAACTTTTTTTTTTTTGGAGGAAACTCCATACTGTTTTCCATAGCTGCTATACCTGTTTACACTTATGTACACTTGAAACTTATATAATCTTATTAACCAGTGTCACCCAATAAATTGAGTAATAAATAAAACTGAATAAAGATGGGTATTTTTGACATTTGAACCTTCTTAGGTATCCTTGTGTGACTATCAAGCCAAAGAGTGCAGCGAAATATCTTGCACATGGGCAACATGCATTGACTAGACACAACTTATAGGTAAAATATTCTATTCTTACTTTATTCAGCATGATAATAACAGACCATATTCTCACAGTACCGGGCACAGAGGAGACATATATTTATTTCAGGATTTGACACGTGAAATGTCCTTTTTCTTCAGAACCCACAGTGCTCCAACTGAAGAAAATAACAGTGGAACCTGTGTCAAGTTTGAATCTCAAATTGTGTCAAAGCCTAAGGTTCCTTTCAATCCAAAGGGGATTTCAAGGGAGGATTTAGATTTTATGGTTGCAGAAAAAAAATTTTGTAAATGCCTTTGGAAGGTAGGGACTGTAAATACCATAAATTTTACTTTGGAGTTTGTATTTTGACATGACAGTTAACAGAGAGTAAAAACGTTAAAGAAAATAAATATATATGACTACTTAGTGAAATGGTTTGTCAAAATATATTCAATTGTCTTATTAGTCACTGAGTTGTTTACAAATACTAACAGTAAAAATAACAACACATGCAGCACTTACTATGTGCCAAACACTGTTCTAATTGCTGCACACATATAAATTAATTACATCCTCAGTACAACCCTCTACTGATGAGGAAATAAAACATGAAGGTATAAGTGAATTTTCCAAGGTTTCACAAGACTGTGGTTTGAATCCCAGCATTCCGGTTCCAGAGTTGGTCTTCAAACTGCTATAGGTGTCTTTGCAAACCTTTAATTTAAATCTGTAAAACAAATGAGTCAAATATTATGAACTACTTCATTCATTTGAATGTCTGAACATAAAAATCCAACAGAATCTCCTAATAATATAAGAATTTACTCATTTGACAGTTAAATCCTTCTTTGACAACAGTGTTGAGTCCTGAGGACACCACAGCAAACAAGATTTCCTTACAACTCCTCAAGGGACTCAATCTTCCAGGTAGGACAGACAGATAAACTGAGGATTAAAACCCAGAGTTGTAAGTACTAAAATGAGGGGTATCATGGGAGTACAAAGGAGAGGCTCCTGAGAATTTCCAGTGGAAGAAAATCAAGGAAGACTTCTTGAAAGAGGTAACCTATAATCTGATATCCTGGGAAAATAAGGCTTTAACTCATGGGAGAGAAGTTGAGGGGATGCAGTTTTGGAGGAGTGAAAGAATCCAGATAAAGAGAGCTGCACAAGAATCTGGCCCTTCTCTTCCAGTTTAAAAAATAAAAAAAGACTTAAACATTTTAAAACAGTTTGAATCTCTATGGCTATTACTTTCAATTAGAGTCAATAAAGTTAGCAACTACTACCTTCTTGTTTTGGGGGAGTATAGCAATAGCAAAGATTATGAAATAGCTATTCCTTTTTTCCTCCTTGTTTTTAGAATACAGCCCTTTAAGATGCGAAATAGATCTGGGTATGTGTGCTTGTGTTTATGCCTATGAGCGGCTCACTCAAGATCTGCGAGAATTTTAACATCATGTCAACCCATAGGGTGAAAATCTAGCATATATAACCATACCTTTGTGTGTGTGTGTGTGTGTGTGTGTGTGTATATATATATATATATATATATATATACACACACACATAACTCAACATAACTCACACAAATATTCCTTTTTACATTATAAAAGGAACATCCATCATATCTCTATGTAACCTCGTTTAAAAGGCAGTTTTGCTTATTCCCAAATACTTATCTTCGACCACGAAACAAACAAACAAAAATTCCAGTAATATGTTTTTCATTTGTTTCAGCTATATAAGCAGGCACCCTCTTTTGCAATAAGCATAGACCGCATTCATTCAAAACTGAGGAAAACACTTTATGAATTTTTAAAGAATGCTTTTTGAAATTTAGCAAAGGCCATCAAATGCAAACTGTGTCTTTCTTTTCTGTTGCAAAAAGACCGGTACCAGTGAGGACTAAAGCATACTTGAGACTGTGCAAGTCATCGGAGCTGGAATCTCTGTCTGCATTAGGTCAGCGACCCCGAGACGCCGGACAGGCACCGCAGCAGGTGTGTAAGCACCGGCTCTCCCACCCACGGCAGGGGAGGCGTTCATTTAGCCTGGCAGCAGTCTACTTGGAATTAACGTGGCTGTCTTAAAATAATGTTATTCCTTTTGACAATGGCGTTTAAAGGGACACTTTACCTTCCAAGAGCCACAGAGACATCAACTAGGTTTTTTTTTGTTTCTGCTTTGTTTTTTTGCTGCTTGATAATTTAAACATAAAGTATCAAACAGTGCAGCTACTAAATAAGGCGCACAGAATGGCATCTTTTAATGTATCCATTGTATTTCTCCATTCTGAAGGACATTCTGGATATGCTGTTTTCATATTTTGGCCCAGGTTCTTTCTGGTCACAACAACGTGGGGTGAAATTTTGTGTCAGTCTACACGACTTATTAAAAAGAAATGAGAAAAATTTAAGAAAATGTGGGAAAATCATGACCTGTAAGCATATTCCATTGGCTGAATTCCACTGCAGTTTGTGCAAATATTAACATTGTGATTTCATTTTATTATTTAGTATTTATTATTACGAATAATCAAATTGCAGGTGAAAGCAAAAAATTGTGAAGGGAAAGTGGGAATCCAAAGCTCATATTGTGAAAATATTGTTAGAATAAAACTGAAGAGTTTTTTGAAGGAAGATATCTTTATGTAACACTGAAAGTTACCCTGAAATGTTCACATGACGGTGTTCGTTTTCTGCAAAGATTACTGTCTGAAAATAAAGTCCCAGTTACCCCACAGCTGGTCCTACCAGATCCTGTTACAGCAGAAATGTGTGGTTTTTACTTTAGGGTTATCCACAGGCTATTACTCTCGGTTTAGCTGAATATAGTAGTACCTCATTTATTCTGCATCATTGGATAAATTAAATTTGGGGGATAATGGAATTCTCTTCCTTTCAACTACAAAACCTTTCTTTTTCTTTCTTAACCATTTTATTCTACCACCTAGAAATTCAGTAGCTTCATATTACTTTAAAAAGCCAAACTCCCCGTCTAACCTGTAATGATCCTCTCACTGCCTTTCTAGCATCTTCTCTATTGTACTTTAAAATCTATGTCTTAGCCAAGCGATTACATGTTTCATGACTCTGGGTCTTTACTAGTACTGGTCCTTGTTACTGAAATCCACCCCCAATCACTTCTTTAATCAAATTAAAAGACCCAGAGATCTCTCTCTGTGCTTATTCAGTACCTATGTTTATTCAATTATTTTCCCCTGTCCTTTCTGTTGTCACCAATTTCGATCTTTGCTTCCACCAGGACAGTGGAAACAAAATTTGAGTGACCATAAGAATCACCTGGACGGCTTGTCGAGCTGCAGAAGGCTGGGCCCCTGCTCCAGAATTTCTAACCCAGTAGGCGGGGGCTGGACGGGAGCTTTGCATTTCTAACAAGTTCCCCGGATATGTTGATACTGCTGGTCCCAGGATCATAGTTTAAAAACCACTGTTCCAGGAAAACCACTTTCCCCCTTTTAAATGCTTTTTCAAATGTCTTTGAAGACATTAAAACCAAGTAACTAATCTTATTAGAGTAGAACACACAGCTAAAAAGAAATATTATCTAAGGAGGTTTCCTGTAAGACAAGTGAATTGGGGTTCACGAACTCCGTGACATCTACACTGGCTTCTCAGAGGTCTCTCGCATAGCCCTGGTTGGAGGCTCTTTTCTTGACAAAGGATAAATGACCTCCAGGTAAGAGAGCTATTCTTCCATCTTAAGTTTTTGTGGATTCCAATTGTCCTCTTCAAAGTTTCGTATGAACTGCACAAAACTCAGCAACAGGACATCTTTGAGCAAGTGTTTTCAAATTTACATGTGTATAAGAATCTCCTGGGGAATCTTGTTTAAAATGTAAATTCACTTAGGTGAAATAAGCCAGTCAGAGAAAGACAAATACCATACGATTTCACTCATATGTGGAACCTAATGAACAAACTGAACTAACAAGGAAAATGGGATACAGACTCATAGATGGAGAGCAGGATAATAGCTAGTGGGGGTGGGGGGCAGGGAGGTTAGGGTGGGGGGGGGCATTGAGCAAAAAGGAGAAAGGACTCATGGACGTGGACAACAGTGTGGTGATTGCTGGGGGGCAGGAGGTATAAGGAGACTAAATGGTAGTGGAAAAAATACAATAAAGATTAAATTAAAAAATAAAATAAAAAAGGAAAAAAATAAAACGCAAATTCAATTCTTGTTTAGCTGGTCAGTGGTGGAGTCCCTGACTCTGCAGCTCTAACAAGCTCCCAGGCAGTGCTGATGCTGCTGGTCCAAGGACCACACTTTGGGAAGTAAGGTGCTGGGGTGCTTTCAAAAGACACCTCCACCCAGGCCAGTGTTTTGGGGTGTTTTTGTTTGTTTTATTTCATTTTTTGTTTGTTTTTTAATTATACTTTATTGATTATGCTATTATAGTTGCTCTGATTTTTCCCCCTTGGCCCCCTCCACCCAGAACTCCTCACTCCCTCAGATAATCCTCACACCGTGGTTCATGCCTGTGGGTCCTGGGTATTCGTTCTTTGGCTACTCAGTTCCTGTCCGGTACTTTACATCCCCATGGTGAACCTGTAGCTACCTTTTTGTACTTTTTTATTTTAGGGATTTTTGTAATATATTTTATTGATTATGCTGTTACAGTTGCCTCATTTTCCCCCCTTTATTCCCCTCCGCCCCAAACTCCCTCTCCCACCAACATTTCCCCCCTTAGTTCATGCCAATAGGTCATACATATAAGTTCTTTGGCTTCTCCATTTCCTATACTATTCTTAACCTCCTCCTGTCTATTTTGTACCTACCATTTATGCTTTTTATTCCCTGTACCTTTTCCCCCATTATCCACCCTCCCCTGTCCATACTGATAACCCTCCATGTGATCTCCATTTCTGCGATTCTGTTCCTGTTCTAATTGTTTGCTTTGTTTTGGTTTTGTTTTTGTTTTTTAGGTTCAGTTGCTGATAATTGTGAGTTTGTTGTCATTTTACTGTTCATATTTTTGACCTTCCTCTTTTTCGTAGATCAGTCCCTTTAACATTTCATATAATAAGGGCTTGGCGATGATGAACTCCTTTCACTTTGCTTTATCTGGGAAGTGCTTTATCTGCCCTTCCATTCTAAATGATAGCTTTGCTGAATAGAGTAATCTTGGTGGTAGGTCCTTGCTTTTCATGACTTTGAATACTTCTTTCCAGCCCCTTCTTGCCTGTAAGGTTTCGCCAGGATGGGGCAACCCATGTCACTGCCTTGTGGAGCTGTATGTGGGAGAGTGGCCTGAGAGGCAACAATGCCTCTTGCTTGGCTCTTGGCCAGCTCTCAGTCACTTCCCCTGCTACCCACAAGCAACTTGGACCCTCTGGTGCTGATTCCCAGGTGGGTGGTTTTGTGTACATTCTAGGACCCCAGGGGTCTCTCAAACGAACTCTCCAATTTCTCCTGCCACCACAAATCTCACAGGTTTTTACTGGTAGAGGTTTTGAGGCTTTCTTTTCCCATGCTGGAACCCTGGGTTGCGGGGTCTCTCTCACTTCCCAGTTGTTCCTCCTGGTTTATCTGCATATAAATGTGGGATTGCTGGATGCCCTCTCCATCCCTGCTGCCCGTCTCCGCCCCTCCTACCAGTCTGAATAAATGTTTCTTCTTTAACTCCTTGGTTTTCAGACTTCCATACAGTTCAATTTCCTAGCAGTTTTGGTTATTTTTTTGTTTTTAAATTTGCTGTTGTCCTTCTTTTGGTTGTGTGAGCAGACAAAGTTTATCCACCTACACCCCTTTCTTGGCCAGAAGTTCCCCTATCCCAGACCAGCTTTTGACTTGGGTAAACAATAAGGCATTAGGTAGATACTCAGTAGACACCCAAAAAGGTTAAAAACTTTGCAGATCAAAATTGCCTTTTGCAAAATCCTTGTGATTATTGGTGCCTTATTTTGCAGTATACGTTGCGAACTCATGCTGTGGTCATGATCAGCTGGCATTTGTCTATCAGTTCAGCCTCGAAGCAAGCCCATGGCCATCAGGTGAGTGCCAAACGCCAGCAAACCTCCTTCGGAAGCACGACATTTGCCAGGGGTCTTCTCTCGGCTCGCTCTCTGCAGCATTGGTGCACCTCAAGGGAATTTGTTTGACAAAACAAAAAGAACAAGGTTTTCCCCCTTTCCTTAAGGTAAGACATCACAGCATATGTCCCTCACTCTGGGACCAGGAAGCCATTGTGTTAGGTTCCCTAGAAACAGCGTCTGTGCACAGATTGTATCAAGGGAATGCTCTGAGCAGATGCCTGTCAGAGAGCAGGAAGTGGGACAGAGAAGGGGAAGGAACCATGTCAGGATGTGTTCTCAAGAAAGATAACCTTAATCTGATCTGTGAGGGCTCTCAAGCATAAACTATAGGGCAGAATGTCTGACCTTGGGGCAAAGGGGTCAAGTTTTGTGCTCTCTGATTAGTCAGTGACCACTTGAGGGTGGAAGAGTTAACCTGCCAGGTATCTCCAAGCCAAAGTGACTCTAATCAGCCAAGGGCAATTGTCCAGAGAAGGGTGCAGCTGTGAGCCATTATCAGCACCTCTCACTGCAGGGTTGAGTGTGCAGGATGATAAAAGGGAGCTGAGCCAGTACCAGCAGTGTCCACTGTGAAGGAGAACAGATATGCCAGTAGACACCGATTGCTTCAATGGGAAATCCTCCCCTGGGGCTGGATAAACAAACCCTATCTCCATACAAGGCATTTAGGAGGGACACTGAAGTTACAAGCAACCGGAGATCCAGAGAGGGGATGTGACAGAAGCTCATGGCTAGCCAGAGTCCCCAGTCATGACAGAAGAAATATGGGTACATTTAAGACCCAGAAGCAAATCTGGAACACTTGCCTGGAACTCAATGGTGGGGAAATAGGGAGCTGTCCTGGGCAGTCTTTTGACCAATGCATCCGTGTCCTGCAAATGCCTCCCCAGAGAAAGCTTGGCAGGCCGGCAGCCATTCTTTGGGTGTTTTCTATCCATGCACCTACTACTGGCTTCACCTTTTCCAATGCTCTCCTAGGGAATCAAAGAGAACTTCTGTCCTATCAGATGACAAACATTTTATTTTCTTGGCACCACTGCAAGGATGAGCAAATGCCAGACTCCCAGATTTTTGTAAATGAAAGATTTCAAAACCCAAAAAATCTTTTCAAGGGCTAAAGGGGGAAAAAAAGGAAACTCTATCACTTATTATTTTTAACCCGTGTCTCTGCATTTCAAAGTTAATTGCATTTATTTTCTATATCATACCTTTCTTGTTTTAAATAAACTTACGTAAGATAAAGACGAATTTATTTTGAAGTACCCTAATAATAGGCAATGATTTGTCACCAGGATGCGCATATTTTGGAAGTCTCTTTTGTGCTAAAATTGTGTAATGGTGTCTAGTCTGGAAATGTAAGTACCTTGGGGAATGAACACCATGTAGTCAATCTATTCAACACCTTAAAATTAAATTTTCAAAAAAGGCAAAACTCTATTAGCAAGAAGTGAAAGACATTGTCTAGACAGCTTCCTTCAGGCAGAATAAACAGCGGCCAGCACAACTGGATGCTTTGCCCTTTGGAAAATGGGCAGTCACAGATGGCTGAAGGCTGGGAAGGAGGGGAGGGGACTGGGAGAGTCTGGACAAAGCAGCAGAGCACCCTCCAGGTCACCATGATTCTCTGGGTCCCATAAGGTGGGTAGTTAGACCTTCAGCTGTAATGACAGACTCCTATGTTGCTGGAGCTGGAAGATTCAGAGATCACACATTCATTCTTCATTCTGGATTTGGATTTCACAGATGCCAAATGGAACTCCTGGTCCACTTTCTACCTGCCCATCCACAGTCCTGCCCAGCTCAGTGAACAGTGTTTTATTGTTCTAGTGCCCAGGCCAAAATAATTTGCTGTCTTTGACTCATCTCTTCTTCTTACAGCTCATGGCCAATCCATTAGCTAATGCTGTTGGCATTACTGTAATGGGGTAGATCAGACCAGAGATCACTAGAGAACGGGGGAGACCCTAGTCCAGGGAAACCCCCATCCACACAAGAGGCTGCTCCACCTGCCACCAGGTGAAGGCAGGGGACAGAGAGAGCTGTGGAGGCAGCAGACTGAAGCAGCCTGCAGCAGCCTCCCTTCTCCAAAGAGAGGGGCCACCAGAGCAGAAATATTGTTAAAGGCAAAATGTAAACAAAGGCTACAATCAACTGTAAACAGCCAGCATGCATTGCCTAAGGCAGCTGAGTAACTCCTGACCCAGCAGAAGGGAGCTTGTACACAGTATGAACGACCGGAGAGGTTGCCCCCTTGCTAAACATGGTGGCCCAAACAGGGGTAAAGGCAAGTATGACCAACACTGACCTTCATTGGTTGAGAAGTTGGACACTCCCACAGGCTTCCAGAGCACGTGGTAATCTGGGGAAGGACTTTTAAGCAGCAGGTGGGCAGAAGCTGGCACACTTTCTCTGTTGGTTTCTTGGCTTCTTGGGCTCTTGCTATGTCCCACACAGTTGGGAGTGCTTGTGGGACCGGCAGATGCTGGGCCCACCTGGGGCTAAGGCCTTGCATGGTTGGAAGCCAGCCCCCCAGAGTCAGGGTCCCACACTGGGATATGTGCCTCGCTGGTTTCCAGCCTTTGGGATGCAACAAGCCAGTGCAGCCTGGTACATGGGACCTGGACTGCTTCCACTCTCTTACCCTGTGAGCAGAGCATAGAGACTGAAAGTAACACATGGAGGCATGAGCTGAGAAATTCCTCATGAATGGAGCTTCCCTTACAGGACCGTCTGGATGATTGGGCAACACAACCCAGACTCTGAGAGAGAGAGAAAAAGAACTGCCGTGAGGCAGTGGTGACTCTGAAACCCACAAGAGGATGGAGACCTGTTTGCATGGCTGGTTTAAGCTCCAAAAGGACAAATAAACATAATAGGGAACTTTGGGAGGTGGCTTTGGTCTGTGATCTTTTTGGTAGCGAGGGAGGTTCTGTGTCTCATGGCAGAGCAGGAAGGTTCCCAGTGCTCCCTGGTTGGAAACCCTGGAAATAAAAACCTCTTTCCTTCCACATAAATCTTTGTGTTATCTGTATACACAGCGACAAGCACTTCCTGGTTATATTACCACCAAAACCAGAATTTGCTCCTTCACGCCTCTTTCACCCTTACTGTGGTCCAGGCCACCACCACCTCTTGCCTGGGTTGTTGGAACATCTGCCCTTAGCCCACGGCACTCTCAGCGGGGCAACCAGAGATCATGCCACTGCCTTCTGTTCAAAACTTTCCAGTAATTCCCATCAGTCTTTAAAAAAACAGACTTCACAGGAACCATCCCCCCACTCCCACATATACCACATTACTCTGTTTATCTCCTTGTTTATCTCCCTCCATTGGTACCCTCCCAACACAAAGCCAAACTAGCCGCTTGCAGCTTCTGGAGCATCTCAGGCATGATCTCACCTGGGGGCCTTTGCTTCGGATATTCCCTCCCAGATGTTTGCATGGCTGACTTCCGTGTCTCAGTAAGTCTTTACTTAAATGCCCCTTTCTTGTTGCCTGATCTCCATATTTAACTAACAAACCTCCTGCCTCAACTGTCATACCCCCTATCCACCTCTTGATTGAGTTTTCTCCCTTAATTCTTACCACTACTAACATACTAAAACTTATATTTTCATTACGTATTTTCCTCAGTAGAAGGTAAGCATCATAAGAACAACGATTCATTTCTGTTGGTTTCACATGTTGATGCCCAGCACCTAGCACAGTGCCTGGCACTTTCGTGGCCTGGGAAATATTTAAAGAAACCTTACAACCTGCCACACACTCAGCCAGTCACTGTACTGGGCCCTATGAGTAAGTAAATCAGCAAGACAGACATGGCCCCTGCTTTTACAGGGTTTAGAATTTAGAGTTGAATAGTCTAATATCATAGTCACCAGTCACATGTGGCTATTTAAATATAAATTAGTTAAGCCCTAACTGGTGTGGCTTAGTTGGTTGGGCTTTGTTTAGCAAAGCAGAAGGTCACCAGTTCGATTCCCAGTCAGGGCACAGGCCCGAGTTGCAGGTTCAGTCCCCAGTTGGGGCGTGTTCAAGAGGCAGCCATTCGATGTTTCTCTCTCACATCGATGATTTTTCTTCCTCTCTTTCTCCCTCCCTTCCCCTCTCCCTTAAATAAATAAATAAATAAATAAACAAACCATTTAAATTTAAATTAGTTAAAATTAGGTAGTACTGAAGATGCAGTTTTTCAATCACATTAGCCACATTCAAGTACTTTACAGTCCCATGGGGCCAGTGGCTTCTGTTGGACAGGCCAGGTGTAGAATGTTTCCAGCATCACGGAAAGTTCTGTTGGATAACGCTGATAGAGATTTTAACTATTGATAGATAATTAGGCTTATCTCCTCCAGTTTTCTCGTTTACAGGTGAGGAAACTGGAGCACAAGGAACAGGTGATTTTACCAAGATCACACAGCTAGTTCATAACAAATCCAATATTAAACCCAATTCTTCTGATTCCCCAAGCCAGTGTACAGATAAACATGATATTGAAGAGCTACCTACTTCTCTTGACAAATCAAAATATGAAATAAATAAATAAGCAAAACAAAAAAGTCCTCCCTTTGCCTTATGGTGTGAATATATTCAATTATAAAGACAGAAAGGGTTATTTAGTGGACATTTCTCTCTTTTCAGGCTGTTGTCTGAATCCTTTTCCTGTTTGGGAGGTATTTCCTACTGTATAACAGTTAGTGAAATGTAGAGCCTAACTTCTTTTTAGAAGCTGAAAAAAATCAGATATTTTTTCATTCCTCTACATGGTGGCTGGGTGTTGGATCTGTGAGCCGGCTTGGTTAATCAGGGGCACTTCCCTAAGACTTTCCATGGGAATCTGCAAAGACAAAAAGAAATGTAGCAGCTATTTACATTCTTTTAGGCCACTTCAACTTCCATTTGAGGGAACAGTTTCCAGGCTTGGACTTACCTAGTGTCCTGTCCATTTTCAAGTCTCAGTTATTTATCCTTCCTCTGTTTACCCATATTTTGCCAGGTATTATGCATACATTTTGCCCAAATTTGGGGGATAAAAATAAGGATGTGCATCATACATGGGCAGTACTAATTCCATATCTATATAAATGTTTATAGCTCTTTTATTTATGCTTATGCATTAAAAGTGTAACTCTAGAAAGCAGTAACAAGATACATATGCAAAATAATACCCTGGAATATGATAACTAGTTTTGTTTCTAAATACAAATAAATAAGTAATTGAATTAAAAAATTGAAAGAGTTTTTTCCTGAAAGTTTGGACCAAAAATGTGGGTGCGCATTATACATGGGAGCACAGAATACCAGCAAAATCTGGTATGGGAACTACCCACTACTCTTATATGTTTTCAGGACCCAAATCAGATAATTCATTTCTGTTGCTTACAGCTAAAAACTCTGACTGGTAAAATACATCGATCACATTAAAATTCATTTGATTTAAAATTAATGTTTCCTAATATTTCTGTTCATACTGAACATCAGGCTTACATGAAAGCAACAGCTCATGGCTGAATAGTAGTAGTGGAAGATGGATGGCTCAGACCCTTCAACTTCTCATTCTTGTAGGGGAATTAGCTGATTGAATTGATTGTACCTTCAATGATGAAGAAGAGCAAAATGGAACCATTTCCAGATTCATGAGTCACTCTAGCTTTGAAAAGCCCTTCAGGGAAATACTTGGAAAGCTGAGGTTTAAAGTGTTCTGATGCTTTAGGAGTTCTGATGATAATTACTTCTTTGTGAGATGTATAAAGTTCAACATCAATAACTGTCAATCATTCTCATCTACTCAGCAAATTGTCTGAAGGGAAACTGCAGTGAGCAATGTTGAGCTGGTGAGAAAGCTTTCCAAGTCTGAGAATGTCCTCAGAGTAAAACAGTTCATGAGTACTTAGGAATAAAATTGCCTGTATATGAATATATCATATTTAATTTCTATTTCCTAAATGATTGGGCATTTACTTTTTTTAAGACTGAACAGTCTATTTCAACCACATTGACTTAACTGGTATTTGTAACCATCTTACCCAATAACTGCAAAATGCACATTGTTTTTAAGTACAAGCAGTTAAGTCCATTGAGATAGACCAAATGCTGGGGCATAAAAAATTTTCTATATACTTCAAGTGATTAAAATCCTTCAGAGTATGTTCTCTGGTCATGATGGAGTTAGATTAATAACATGAGATAGCTAGAAAAACTTCAAATATTAGGACATTAAATAAGAGACATAAATAATCCATAGGTCAAAGAAGAATCACAGTAGGTATTAGAAAATATTTCAAACTGAATGATGAAAGTAAAATTCTAAAGGAATTCAAGTAGAGGAATCTTTTAACATTATATGCTAAGGTAATGGCAAATGATTAAAACCTACTTAAGGATTGTATAACACTTTACTTATTGTATATATTCTGACATTTTATCTTAACAACCACCATAGGGGAGATGTAAATGTACATGGGCAGGATATTAAATATCTCCACACTCTGACGGAGTCACAGAGAGGCCTGTTGGTCTGCTGGCTGACCTACGGAAGGATGACCTTGGTCCCTACCCTGGCTTCCGGTCTGGTTCCCCCAATCAGCCTCCACGCTCTGCAGCTGAGCCTATTCTGTTGCTTCCCTACCGATACATAATAACATTTCAGGACATGGGTGTATTGATCTACACATTTACCTATTTGTTGGATAATTTAAACCAAGGTTAGCTGTGACTTACCCTCTACTACTCAGTAAACGGGCCAACGCCCATCAGTAGTCTCATGGGATTAGTGTCTACGATGCTGAAAAGACCAGATGTCGAGCATTTCTATCATCACAGAAAGTTATATTGGATAGTGTTTATATTTTATCTCTTGATGGATGATTCAAACCAAGCTCAATGTTTTTCCATGACAGGAGGATATTATTATTGGAACATATTTGGTACTGACAAACTTAATTCCACTTAAAATAGTGACTACATTTTAATAGGGAATAAAGGTTTTGATAGTAAAATAAGCCTGAGAAGTGAAAGGAGAAAAGTCATTTTAAAAATTTATTTTATGTTTTTTAAAACTTAGGTTAAAATGGAGTTTTGTACTAATTATTAGGCCAGACAGGAAATCAATCAAATGCTGACTTTTCTGTATATGTAGTTATCGAGAATTATGTGTCATACACCATTCTTTAAGTCACATTTCACTTTTGTAGCATAATAAAAGGCAAATTTTTAAAAATGAGGGCTTCACTAGTTTTCTCGATGAATCCTCTTAACATCTGATATTTAAACTGCTCACCTCTAAAGTACATATTTAATCAAAATCCTGTTCTCATTTCTCATCTTCGTTGCTAATCCTGTGACTTGGGGTGGGGGTGGTTCAAGAAGTTCATCAATACCACATTTATTGACATCACAAAACCTAGCATCTTTTGCAAGATTTTAAATTTCCCTTGGTAATTGTTTATAAAATATTTACCTGATATTATTGAATGTCATCCATCACATGTTTGAGAATAGAAGACAATGTTAAGCAAGGAGAAATGTTTGACTTGGAGTTAATTTTATATGTAGTCATAGTGACTTCTATAACTGTAAGGAGGAAATCATTAATATTCAGAAACAAGGATCTGTCCCCCCTCCTTACTGCAACTACTTCAGTACAAAACATTCAAAAGAAATGTGGGATTTAATTAAATATTACATTCAACCAAATATTACATTAAATATTTAATTCTTATTTAAATGCTACTCTACAATATAAATATTAAATTAGTGTCACCTCAAGAGCCAGGATTGCTTTGGCTCACCGATATCCATGTTCTGTTCTTGGGAACACTGCACTCCCCAGCTCCCTTGTAATTAGGTGGAGCCATGTGATTAGTTCCCATCAATGGAATGTGGCCCTGGCTGGTGTGGCTCAGTGGATTGAGCACCAGCCTGCGAACCAAGGGGTTGCCAGTTTGATTCCCAGTCAGGGCACATGCCTGGGGTGCAGGCCAGGTCCCCAGTGAGGGGTGCATTAGAGGCAATCACACATTGATGTTTCTCTCCCTCTCTTTCTCTCTCCCCTCCCCTCTGTCTAAAAATAAATAAAATCTTAACAAAAATGGAATGTGAACAGAGTGATGTAAGTCACTTCTGGGCCAAGGCGGGCAAAAAATAGGTAAATATTGTCCATGTTATTTTGCTTCCCTCATCTGCCAGCCAGGTGCGAAGGGTCCAGGAGAGGACATCAGTAGCCAGGGAATGGTGGCTTTCTTCCTAAAACATAAACTGTTATTGAGTTAAACACTGAAATGTTAGGGGTTTTGTTGCAACAAATAGTCTACCTTGAGTAGTATCTATTGTAGGTCAATCCAAACACTGTATTAATGTATTATATGGGATTTCTGTTAAATGGACTAAATTTGTCCTAGAACTTGCAGGTTTTGTGTGGTTACAATGATTCATTGTAAAAAATATTTTGAATCCTTACTCTATGCTTGTCAGTACACAGAACATGGCAGGGAGTGTCTAGACAGGGCAAGCTGGAAGGGAAGGGTTAATAGTTATTGAATCCCACTTCACGCCAGTTCAGCCACCATCATTTCCTTCCTGGGTCGCTGCTGGCAGCCACTCTCTGCCCTTCCTGAGACCTCAGTGGTCTAAAGTCAATCCAATCTTAAAACCACCTCACAGTGGTATCTCCAAACTTCCCAGATGATTGCTTAATCCCAGTTTAAAAACCCTTCAGTTGCCCACCCCCCAAGACAAAGGTTTCCAAATTGTTATCATGGTTTATGAAGGCTTCTGCTTGCATCTCCCCCCTTATTCATGTGATCTTCCAGCCCCTTAATTCTGTGCCCTAGTTGGATCAGGTGCCACTTGCAGGGTCTCATACAAACCGTTCTCTCAGAAACTTCCGTGTCTTTGCACATTCTACTCATCCTGTCTGCATTCTTCTCTCACTCACTGCCCCCCTTATCAGAGTGGTTCTTTCAGGTCTCAGCTTGGTATCACCTGTGTTAGGAGTCCCTCCCATGTGTCCTACTGCATACTGTACCTTTCACTCACCCACTGTTGGCACCACACCATAATACCATAGCCTACATAGTTATGTGTATCTCCTACCAATTTTCAAACTCCCTCAAAGTGGTATAATTGACTACTATTTACCTTTATAGTACTATATTATGGTAACATAGTGCTTATCATAGAACATTTAATAAATAATTGTTGAATGAATGTATGATTGAATAATATCAGTGTTGTATATTATAGCAATACATGAAATAATTAGAGATAAATACAATGACATATAATGACATTCCAAATTAAATAAAGTTAACTTCCAATTTGTATTCTATGAGAAATATATGCACTAGATCAAAAAAAAAAAAGAGTCATAGCAGTCATGTAAACTTAAGCATTTTGAGTTTGGAAAATTATCCTGGGTTACCCAGGTAGGTCCTAAATGCAATGACATGAATCCTTATTAGAGGAAGACAGAGGGAGATTACTGTTATACAAACAAAAAAGCAGTGTGAAGACAAAGCAGAGAGAGATTTGAGGATGCTGGCCTTAAAGATTAGAGTGATGTGGCCAAAAACCAAGGAATGCCAGCAGCAACCAGAAAGTGGAAGAAGCAAAGAATGCATTCTCCCCGAGGTCCCCCAGAAGGAAAGCAGCCCAGCCAAGAGGTTGCTTTTGGCCCAGTGATACTGATTTAAGACATCTGGCTTCCAGAACTGTGAGAGAATAAATTTTAGGCTACCAAGTATGTGGTAATTTGTTATAGCAGCCAAAGGAAACTAATATAAGGTGATGAAAACAAATAAGTATGTCTTTCTAGTTACTAGCTATGAAAAGATTCAGGAGGTAAAATTTGAACTTGACCTTGAGGTAATTAGTAGATTTTGTTAGTTTGGATGTTAATGGTTTATTCCAGGCAGGGATGGGTTTTTTTTACATTGGCAGAAGTTTAAAATTTTGAAGAAGAATAATGAGGGTACAAATGCCAGCAATGCAAGCTGCTATAAGAAATACATTTCAGTGGCTTAAAGCTGTAAAAATCTATTTCTCACATGAAATCCACTGCAGGTGTCAATGGTCAGTAGGTGGTGGGTACTTCATACAGCCATTGAGGGGCTCATACTGATGGGGGCTCTGCTATTTCCAACAGATAGTTCTGAGGGTTGCCCAGAATATTAGCTTCAGGATGGTGCATAAAGAAAAAAGCATGGAGAATCATTCATGGGAAATCTTTATAAGGCAGGCCTGAAAACTTTGTAAACATTCCATTGTCTATTGTTATGAAGTGAATGTTTGTATCCAGTGTACCCCAAATTCACATATTGAAATCTAACCTCCCATGTAGTGGTATTTCAAGATGTGGCCTTTGGGAGGTAATTGGGTCACGAAGGTGGAGCCCTCATGAATGGGATTAGAACCCTTAAAAGAACAAACCAGAGGGTTAGCTCGCTCTTTCCACTATGTGAAGATACAAGGAGAAGCGAACAGTCTGCAACGTGGAAATGAGTCCTCACTAGAACCCCACCATCTTTGCACCCTGAGCTTAGACTCCAAGCCTTCAGAATTATGTGACATAAATGTTCGTTCTTTCTAAGCCATGCATTTACTTTGTTACAGTAGCCAGAACTGACTAAGATAGCTACATTTCAGTCACATGGCCACACCTTACTTTAAAGGAACCTGGAAAATATAGACCATTTGGGATCCCAGAAAAAAAGTGGAAATGGATTGGTAGACACAGAGTCACTCTTTGGGTTCTCAAATATTGACTTTTTCTTCCTAGACAAGAACACCTTCCCTCCCCAAGGAAGACACGTCAAATCTCCATCCAGTCACTACATTCAGTTCCATTTCAGGACCGCTCCATCCAGACGTGGCCCTGCCTAGCCTAATGATCTATTATCCAAAAAGACAGATTACCTGCAAACTCCCACAACATCCAAAACACAAGATCTTGCAGAGACCAAATAAGTCTCCTGTTCATAAAACAGAATACTGGAAGATACACACATAGCAATAACGAGATTTTGCTAAGCAGGCATTGTGAGTAGCCTCCCCCTACAAGTGTCCTGAGGCTGGGGGTAGTTCCTTGATACTCCCTGATTCTGCTCTCTGGGAGAAGCCCCCCTTGTTCATGTTCCCCATGTGTCCAAATCTGCCCTCAAAGAGTTTTTTCTTACCCAGAAACCTACATGGCCATATCCAAGGTGCCCAAAGAGTTACTTTCCTTGAGGATACACAGCTTTCATAGCTACATTCTAGCTGGTGCAACTTTCAGGTTTCTGAGGGGTATATTATTTTGTTTTGTTTTTCCCAACACACATTTATTAAGGCAAAAAAGGTTCTTCTTTTCATGTATCTTACATTCTACTAGAAAAGGTCCCTGTTTTCCAGTAACTTACATTTTAAGGAAGGGGACAGACTGAAGGTTGTTTTAAAGTTTAAATAATCTGAACTTTTTCAGTCCTGGCTCACAGTTTCTTTGGCAATGCAATTCCTTCAAAAATTTAGTACACTCATATCATTACCTAGTTCTCATCCAAAATGTAGATCTCAAATCTTTTTGTTGTTGTTGTTGTTAGTTTTTGTCCTAGTCCCCATGTCTTTCTTTTTCACTAATGGCAGTTACTTTGAGGCTGTGTGAAATTACAGGCTCAGGTGGAAAGAACGTAAGGCCATTCATCTGATCTTTGTCACTGGCTGGATCACTTTGTTCAGTTACGAAGTCTTCCTGGCCTTTTCAGTTTTATCTATTACTCTGTGAGTGTCCAACCATGAAATAGAAATTCTTTCCATTTCCTCTGATATTTGCTTTGGAACCCGTTATTTCTTGTTTAAACCTATTGTGATCTTCTAATATTTCAATAAAATCCATTTGTGGTTGCTAACACACAAGCATGCTATGTTGACTTTTCCATCTTACTTTCCTTAGATTGGTTGTTCTCAGAAACTGGTCCTCAGACCAGTGGTATCAGCATCATCTGGAAAGATGATAGAAATACTAATTCTCAGCCCACATCTACCAGATCAAAAACTCTGGGTGTGGTGTCCAAGAAATCTATGTTTTCATGATTTCTCCAGGTGAGTCTGATGCACGTGAAGCTGAGGATCCTTGCAACAACTATAGGAATAGGTCTTCCATGTTACAACAGGTGGCAACTTACATGGTTGAAGCAGGGAATACATGTTGGTGGTAGAATGACAAAAAATCATACAGAGAAAGACAGGTAATGAACCAATATATTAAGGTGATTATTGTCAGATATTGAGCAAGTCAACATGGTTTTCCTTAACCAAGATATTTTAGTTAATAATAATTGAAGGTTCCCTGAAAATAACCCTATTCTCTGGTCATAGTGCATGCAGTTGGCGCAAACGATTGTACTTTAGATGATGTCATTGCAGAGTGCTCCTATATCCTTTGGGATTAGTTTCTTCCTCATTCTGTGTGGCCCCAGGGGTACTGCCAATCATGGAATTCCATGGTTTTGGTTATAAGGGAAGGTGCATGATGACTCAGGCCCTGCTGAATATGCTAATCTATCCCTATGCCATTAGCAAATATTACGTGATTCAAGCATGATCAGTTAGAATCCAATCAGAGCCAGTAACTAAGTGACACTTGGTGCTAGCTGAAGGTCACAGTTGTCTGTTCACCTGTTCGCAAGGCTGAGCACAGAGCCAATCAAGCTCTTCATAGCACCCTGTATTAATTAGGGCCATAAACACTGGCTGTTGTAACATACAAACTCTCAAATTTTGGTGCCTTAGCACAAAACTTATTTCTTGTTCACTGAAGAGCCAAGGTAGATGTTTTTTGGTTAGCAGTCAGCCTTCTGCAAAGTTGTTCAGTGACCTAGCCTCCTTCCATCTTGTACCTTCATTATCCTTTTGGCCTCGGAGTCTCCCATCTGCTTCCCTGCAACTGTTCATCAAACAGGGGAAGAGAAGCGGTAAACGACTGTGTGTGGAAACTGTTTATAGACAAGACCTAGAAGCGACGCACATCACCTCCTTCCACATTTCATTATTCAGAACACAGTTATTTGGCCACTGACAAACTGCAAGGGAGACTGGGAAAAGAGGTCTGGTTATGTGCCAGGAAGTAAAGGAAGAAGATATTAGTCAACCCAAAGCAGTCTATGTATGTACCTACCCCATTCACAGTGATTGGTTCAAGTGATGGACCCAATGCAGCCAATCAGAGTTTTTTCTCTGGGATTTATATACACTGAAATTGAGTGCAAAAAGTCCCATTTTAATTTAATCATTAGCTAGGATAAGCCTAAATTTGTTTGTCCAGCACTATTCCCTTTCACCCCATTTACAGAATAAGAAAAAGTGCCCAACACGGAGAGAGGATTCGTGCCAAAGTGCTGATTCTTGATCACTTTGTTTTAAGTGCTGCATTAGCTCCAAACTAATTCTTGCTAGTGATCTGAGCCAATTAGATTCCTCTTCGCTCAAGCAAGTTTGAGTTGAGCCCTGATATATGCAGCCTTGGTGAAATGCTCGACTTCTTTCCTGGTGTAACATTGTGAAGTCCTAGAAAAGAAATAATAGTTGTAAACTTCCTAAACCATAGGTAGAAACTTAGACATGCAAGTTCATGAAGCCAAAAATCACATGATCATCTCAATAGATGTAGAAAAAGCATTTGACAAAATTCAACATCCACAACAAATTGGGTATAGAAGGAACATACCTCAACATATTAAAGACCACATAGGAAACAACTCAGAGCTAAATTATATTCAATGGTGAAAGGTTAAAATCCTTCCCTAAAATCAGGAACAAGACAAGCTTCATCATTATTATTCAACATAGTACTGGAAATCCTAGCTAGAGCAATTAGGCAAGATAAATACATAAAAGGCAGCCAACTGGGAATAGAGGAAGAAAAATCATCATTATTTGGAGATGGTATGATCTTATATATAAAAGACCCAGAGACTTAATCAAAACAAAACCCAAAAAACTGCTGAAGCTAATAAAAAAATCCAGTGAAGTTGTAGGATATAAAACGAATATACAGAAATTAGTTGCGTTTCTATACACTAACAATGAAACACCTGAAAAAGAAATAAAGAAAAATATCCCATCCACAAGAGCATCAGAAATAATAATACTTAGGAATAAGTTTAACCAAAGAAGTGAAAGAACTGTACTATGAAAACTACAAGACTTTAATGAAAGAAATTGAAGAAGACACAAACAAATAGAAAGATAATGCTGTGTTCATGAAAGAGAAGAATTAAAAATATTGTTAAAACATCTATACTACCAAAAGCCATCTACAGATTTAATATTATCACTATCAAAATTCTAATGGAATTTTTCACAGAAATAGAACAAACAATTCTAAAATCTTTATAGAGCCACAAAAAGAACCCTGAATAATCAAAGTAATACAGGGGAAGAAGAAGAAAGCAGTGCTGTCTTTCTGCCTGCAGGTCAGCATATTGCCGGGTGCCAAATTCCCCTCCCCCCCACTAGGAGCTCAACTGGCTTGACCTGGCTGCATATCTCTTATACCAACCCCTGGAGGAGCTGGACTACTGACCTGAACCTGTCACGTAGGTTTCCCATGCCGTGTCTCACCTCCCACTTTGCCCTGGATCACCGAGGAACATCTGTGATGTACTGCTTGGTCCTCATCTCCTGACTCTTCCTCATAGAACTTGGCTGTACTTCACTGCTCAGGGTCTAACACATATGTAGGCTCAAGAATGCCTACAGTTTCCTTGAGTGACCTTCTCTGCTTAACTTTCTGATCCCTGAAATTATACTTTTATAGATGTGGTCCTTTGGTTCACATTAAAATATAAATTCCCCATGGGAGACACCCTATTAAGCCTTGCAGGGAATTGTTAATTTACATCTTAATGCGAATGAGGTTATTGAATTTTGTCCCCCTTTAAAGTAATCTTTGATGGGGGTAGGGGAAAAGTAGAGAGAACATGAGCACCAGAGATGTAAGAGGGGTCAGAAAGATAGCTGTGGAGACAGGAAAGGACACAAGAGGGTAAATTTTGGTCCACAGTTTTGTGGGGTGCTTTTAGCATGGATAATGTTTCAGGCATTTGTGTTTATTTAAAACCTTGTCGGGCATGTTTTTTGTTTTGCTTTGCTTTGTTTGAGATTTAACACTTACTGGGTTATTTCTCTGATGAAGTGATGTAAAGCATTGGAAAGCAGAATTATTAAATGTAAATATGGATGCATTCTTATGGTGAAAATCAGCATATGGAAGACACTGAGTATACAGGAAGATGGGTAAATGAATCACAAAACTGGCTGTTTTGTTGGCTGTAGCTAAAGCAACTCAGGAGAGTGGGTTTCCCTAGGGACTGTTGACACTGCTGTGATAGTATAGCATCTTATTTGGTTATTCCTTTTCAGTGGAATAACCAAATTTGGTCATTCCATTTATAGTCCTCTAGGTGCATTTTCAGAAACTCAGTTTTGCGGGTGCATGCAATGGATCACCCTCAAAAGACTAACTAATAGTTCTCAAACTCACAAGAGTATCAGGAGAGACAGACCTTTCTAGCATAGGTAATATTTTATACACTGTCAGCATGCCTACTTTCTAGAGCCAAGATCATTGGGAAGCCAAATCAGGGGCAGGATGGTATGCCAGTGGAAATGAGTGTTGAAGACAGGCTGACCTTCACACCTACCATTTAGTTCTTACAGGTGCCAGGAACCATGCTGAACACTTTGTTTATCATTAAATCTTCTAAACAAGCCACAAATGAGGAGTTTTATTACCCCCCTGTTACAGATAAGTAAGTGAGGCTTCAGGAATTTAGGTCTTTCTCCAGATCTTCTAGAAAAAGACTGAGAGGGATTCAAACCCTGGTAAGTGAGTCTATAAAACCAAGTCAAGTGGTTTCCTGCTACATGGAAGCTACGGAGATAAATCTGGACAAGGAAGGATGAGCAAGATGAGCGTGGGCAGAGGGAAGGAGGGACACCCCAGACCCGTGTCTAGGAAAGGTAAAACCAAAAGCTTGTTAGGGTGGATCTCAGAGCTGGGAGGGTTACGAAACACTCTTGATCTGCATAGATATCAAAAGAACCAAATCTCACTTATTTTACTTACGCGTGTCTACATGTGTTGTATTCTGCCTACGACTGAAGAAATTATTTGGGTGAACTACAAAAATAAATAATAGAAATAATAATGATATTAGCTAAAAATAAATAAAATAAAGATATGTTCCCCTAATACCCATATACTATCCCACTTCACATACTTGAAAAAAATCAGGAAAGAACAATTTGAGGGTTCTTCAGAGATGACTCTCTACTCTCAAATTTTAGTCTTAAGATTTTTATTGGAAAAATCTTTTTTGAAAAATTTTAAATAAACTATAAAATTTATTTAAAACTTTATAAGAATTACAATAGTATGCTTTCAACCTGATAGAGCCATAAGAAAAGTGAAATGAAAGGTTGAATTATCATGGTATTCTTTCATATTTTAGATATTTAGGGGAAAGATACTTCACAGAAAAATAAAAAAAACATATATATATATGCTCTGTGTCAATCACTGGCAAGAAAGCATCCAAATATAGTACATGTTAATTACCTTTATCTTTTATAAACTTTTTCATTGCATCTATTCTATTCATTGAGGCAACAGAACAATTCTACATTAATTAGGAAACTGAATTCATAGAATTGTTCAACTAAGTGGGATATTTTAAGCTAAGTGGGTTGTGAATAATTCAGCAACAAATTCTTAAAGAATTGACTGAGAAATGGAAAAACCAAGAGGTGACTATGCTTACTCTAATTTAAGACAAATGAAGTAACTCCACTAACAGCAATGAAAGTTTCATAAATACATTTTTGTCTTGGTGCTTATAATATGATTATTCTTCTGCTATAATCAAACCTATTTTTTCTAACTCAATTTCAGGGATAGCTTTTAGAAGTCAAAGTATATCACCTATATATGCATAAAAATGTGTGGTGAGTGCATACATTTTATCTACATTAGAAGCACTTTTGACATCTACCACTATTTTCTTGTCTTGATATTTTCTTTAAAAAAATTATTTATTTATTTTTAGAGAGACGGGAAGGGAGGGAGAAAGAGAGGGAGAGAAACATCAATGTGTGGTTGCCTTTTGAGCACTCCTACCAGGGACTTGACCCACAACCCAGACATGTGCCATGACTGGGAATCGAACCAGCGACCCTTTGGTTTGCAGGCTGGCACTCAATCCACTGAGCCACACCAACCAGGGCTTGTCTTGGTAGTTTCAATTATTTATTCTGTTTTAAATACAATAAGGATCTAGAACAGTGTGATTTAAGGAAAGTTTGTGAAATAATAAAATGCTCTATATCCATGGTGTCCAATATAGTAACCTCATCAACATGTGTCTACTAAGTGCCTGAAATGTGGCTAGTACAATAAAGCACTACATTTTAAATTTTATATACTTTTAATAAATTAATCTAAATACTTATATGTGGCTAGTGACTACTGTAATAGACAGAATAGCTCTAGAACACAAAAATATATATAATGGCAAATGGTTATTAGCTATTGTGGTGATGACTTCATGTATCTAAATGTCAAATCATTATGTCATACACCTGAAACTAGTATAGTATTGTATGTCAACTATAATTAAAAATAAATTTTAAAAAGAGAGGAAATAAGTAAAATAAATTATACCTGCTTTCCCTTGTTTATTTTTTCTGTAAACTGTTGGTTCCTGTCTTTTGTGTTTTTGAAGAGCATACTTTTTTTTTTCCTGAGAACTTTAGGTTATAAATCTTCTGAGACTAAAAACTATTGGGAAAGTGTTTTTATGAGAAACCAGTTCTTTACTGAAGATTTTTCCTTTTTTAATTCAGAGACATATGAAAGAGTTGCATGGGCAGCTGCCCAGATATTTAGGGACTATCTCCAATTTTTCTTTCCTGAGCATCTAAGTACTAGGAGGTTCTTAAGAAGTTTGTGGATATACAAAAATGAAACTAAATAATAATAATAATAATCAGCAGTGATCAGTGATTCCACTACATAATGATTAAAGATGATCTCTCATAGTACATTTAAATGTTTACTTAGATCCTTAACTCCTTAGAAGATTAACTAGAGGCCAGAGAAATTTATTTGCTTAAAAGATGCTACCACTTAAAGATGAATAAGAGATGATGGAACAGCTCTAAAAAAGAAATAAGTATGATTTGACAGTAAAAAATTCACATTTTATACAACATCAGGAAAATATCACTGAGCAAAGTGAGTTACAACTATGGATGAAATTCCATGATGATGATAGGGGTTAATTTCATGCTGAGGTTAATAACTAATTATTGACTCACAAGTGATAATTATCTATAAAATAAAAAGTGATGAGAAACTGGGAAAATCACCCTTTCTCTGCTTGTTTCTCAATCAGCTGAACATGAAGTAATATTTTGGGCCAGTCACACTAGTCATCACTTTGCTCAAATTAAGATTCTCAAAGAGAGAGAGTTCATTTTATAATGATTAAAAGGCTAATATTTGGCAATACCTCATCTGATTTACTGACAAAGACATTTTACTATATTTATAAGTTCACACGTTAAGGGCATCCTCTTCTAGATTCCATCTTATTTCTTCAGCACCACTGTATTTCTTAAACATTGTGCAACAAGTGCATATGTTCATTTCATAAAGTTTTCCTCCAAGTCTCTTAAAAATATACTTGTATACACGTAACCAAACAGTCTCAAAATGGAGGAGCGCAAACATGAAATGATTTCCATTTTTCCCACTTGCAGCTTCAGATCTTCCTGGGCTGATTTGTTCCTCCTACTCATAGTAGCATTGGAAAAATTCTAAAACTTTCTGGCCATGCTCCGACTAGTCAGGATAGGCTTGGTTAGGCTGAAGCGATGAATTAACTTTAAAATCAAAGGTGTATCTTTCACCCATGCACTCTACCGAGGATCGGGTGGCTCTCTAGGAGAGCAGACATCCAACTGGTGACTCAGGGATCTATCTGCACCCACATCGTGGCTCCATCACCTCGACTGATGGCTTCCAACAGAAAAGAGAGGCTTGAGTTTGCACAGCTCTGAGAATGGGTACCTCGCTCGACTCACTGAATCTTAGCCCATGGATTCTGCCTTTGTTAAAATGTCTGCTATCTTATTTATCAAGGGTTTCTTTGCATTCATTTTTATTTTGTTAAATAGTTCATTAAAACATCAGTCACCCTGATCACTGAGTTTTTTGGCAGTCCTCTAAATCTGGTGCCTGAAGCAAGTACTTCACTTACCTCACCTTCATCCCAGCCTGGCCTTGTATAAAGAATTTTCCTTGATCAGCAGCCTGTCCGTGGGATCATTGGCTGTGGATTCTGGCTTCTGGAGCTTCTTCCTATTCTGTCATCCTTCTCAGCCACGTTTGAGGTTGGCGTTAGGGAAAAGGTTCTCCTTAGGGTCTCGAAGATTGCTTTATATCTGAAACAGTCAGACCTGTTTTCTTGGTAATACATTTCTCTCAAAAATCTATTTGCCTGCAGTCAGTTCCATGTGACTGATGACCACAATCGGTCCTTCTTGGACATGATTCCTAAGCTTATTTCACTTAACTAACTCAGCATCATGGATCATGCTTCCTTTTCAACTTGCCAGGGACTATATTGAAGGTATAGGGTTTCAGTAAGAAGGCAAGGCACTGACTTCTATCTTTGCTTTGAGTCATGTTATCATGTTATCCAGCTGAAAAGTTTTACTGGATACCATACCCTTAGTCTTCTCCTTGCCTTGAGGTCATTTAATCAACTGGAAGTTTATGGCTTATCCTAGTATTTTGTTGACTATAGGTTTTTAGTTTGTTGGTTGGTTGGTTTTTTCCAAGGCAAGTTACACTGGGCTTTTGCAAACATTCAAGGCTCTGAATTTTGGAGTCTCTCTATTTTCTTTCATTTCTACTTATAAGTTGGCAAATATTCTCTGAGCTCATCTCTTTCTTGTAACACCTGTGCCAAATGCAGCCAGTAGCTATCAACTCATGAGGTTCCGTTTTCCAATCTCTATCCTTGGAGGTCAAGTCCATTAAGTTTATATGCCTCGCATGTTAGGCAGACTAATGACTCTGAAATACGTCCACATACTAATCGTGGGACCTTGTGAATATGTTATTTCAAATGGCAAAGGGAAATCAAGGTTGCAGATGGAATAAGGTTTTCAATCCTGGACCTTAAATTAGGGAAATTATCCCACATTATGTAGGTGCCCCAGTCGAATCACGTGAGTCCTTAAAAGTGAAAGAAGGAGGAGGAGAAAGAGTGAGCCAGAGAGATTCAACGTGAGGACTATACCTGTCCTTGTTGGTTTTGGAGATGGAGGAAGAGGGTCACAAGTCAAGGAGTATGGAGACCTCTAAATGCTGGAAATAGCTCATTGCAGTTCACAGCCAGCAAGAAAATATAAACCTCAATCCTACAATTGCAAGGAACTGGATTCTTTCCTGGAGCCTCCAGAAAGAAATGCCTCCTGCTGTCATCTTGATTATAGCCTGACGAGATTTATTTGTATAGGACTTTTGACCTACAGAACTTTGATATAATCAATTTGTGTTGTTTTAGCCTAAATAGGAAGTAATTTCTTACAGCAGTGATAGAAATCTAATCTAACACTGAGCTATCTCGGACAGCCATTTGAACAAATATTTTGCTCCTGCTACATGTGTCGCTGTCTTTCCAGACTGATGCATGTTACCTTATTGCCCATCCTTTGATAAGCTTCTACCAAATATGCTAGGCTTTTGTTATGGTGGTATCCCGCTTCCACTAACAATTTCTACATTAGTCAGAGTAGGTTAAGTTATCCTGTGGTTACAATTTAACCAGGAATCCCTGTGATCCCAATAAAAGTTTATTTCTTCTTAATGAAAATCTGCTGTTGGCTCAGCAGAACTCCAGGGCATCATCCTTCCAAGGGGTGACTCAGAGATCCATCCTGCTCACATCTTACCACTGTTTAGTCTCATATGTATCTTTCAGGGGGCCATAGCCGAGGAAGAAAACACTAGGGTCTCCAAGGATTTGCACTTTCTCAGACAGGAAATGACGCAGGTCACTTTTGCTCATAGTTCATTGGCCAGAATTAAAACAAGGCTCTGCATAAGTCCCAGAGGGGTGAAAAATACAGGGGTTGTGTGTGTGTGTGTGTGTGTGTGTGTGTGTGTGCGCGCGCGCGCGCGCACGCACGCTCAGGAGAGAACTAGATATTAGTCATCAGTAGTGATATACTTCACCATTTAGAAAGAATTTATACAGGCGCAATTTAAGGCCCATTTTTAATTGGATTTAGTTTAAACCTAATTTAAAGAAAACCTTCTTAGTCCCTGGCTGGAAGACTTAGAAAGGGAGAGGAAGCATGAGCAGTACTTTCATTTCTCCTCTCACATGAGTAGCCTGAAGTGGAGTAATGGAAATGAGCAGTTTGGGGGGAAGAATGTTTCCTCCCCCTCCTTCTAGGTTTCAACTCTTTCAGCATATAAAGGTGAGGAAACAGGAGAAACGGAATACTTACCTGGCTGTCTGTTGGTGGTGGGATATGCCCAGGCAGGGATCACGGAGGTGACCTCCGCTGAGACAGTGTTGGGTTGCTCTTTGGGGTGGTTTAGCATCTTCCTGCCTCTGCCCCACTGAGGACCCCCTTAGGGAGCAGAAGCTCCTAGACATTTCACCCAGTTGGGCGTTGCAATGCACCGCGGGGCCATTTGGTTTGCTTCCTTTTCAATCCTTCACGCTTTTTCATATAGAGTCCTCGGTATTGCTGAGGCCCTGCTGTATGGATGCTAAAAACCTCAGAGACCTGGGATATGGTGAAGATTACCTCTATCTTCTTACCGGTATGCTCCATCACGGTCCTCCCTACCCGGCCCCCCCACCCCATCCTAGCTCATTGATGTCTATTTCCCTGGGAGAAGCAGGCACTCCACTTAATGCTCATTCAGTCTCCCAAACTCTAGAGCTACATCTCAGACTGTCCCAAGAACTTCTTCCCAAACCCTAGTTAGCTGTAATATGCCAAAGTGAGACTACAGGTTTGTGGTCCAGCTGTTGCCCGAAGAGATGCCGATCTTTCCTTTAAGTGGGTAAACACAAGTCTTTAGAAATGGTTTTCCCAGAGTGTCTTCATTTCCTTGGCTGGATTTGGGACAAGAACCCCCCTCCTTTCTCTCACAGGTAGAGAGAAAGCAAAGTTCTTACTAATTCAGCAACTGAAGATGCCAATGATTTCTTTTATCTATTTTTTTTCTCAATCTGTCGAAGTGCCACGTGTTGGACTAAGCTCTAGTGGTGGGCCATGTGGTGCCTAGACATTACCCTGGGTGTATCTGTGAGGATGGTTCTGGATGAGATTAACATTTGAATTGGTAGACTGAATAAAGCACACTGCCCACTCTAGTATAGGTGGGCCATATCCAATTAAAAACCTAAATAGAATAAAAAGGTTGAGGAAGAGAGAACGCTCCCTGATTGCCTGAGCTAAGACAGTGGTCTTTTCTGGTTTTCAGACTCAAACAAAACACCAGCTGGGATCTCAGTGCTACCACCTTCCAGACTGGAATTTACACATTCAGTCCTGCTGGTTCTCAGGCCTTTGGATCCAGACTGGAGTTACACATTAACTCTTCTGGGTCTCCAGCTTGCAGACTGCCGATTTTGGAATATTTCTAGAATTATATGAGTCAATTCTTTATCATATTGGTTCTGTTTCTCTGGAGAAACCTGACTAATATACCTTTTTTTTTTTTTATTGTTACTCTTTTACAGATGTCCCATTTTTTCCCCCTTTGCCCTCCTCCACCCAGGGCACAGTGTTGTCCATGTCCATGGGTCATTCATACATGCTCTTTGACTAGTCCCTTCCCTTCTTTCCACCATTATCCTCCTACCTCTCCCTCCTCTCCTCTGGTTGCTGTCAGTTTGTTCTATGTTTCCACACCCCTGGTTCTATTTTGCGTTAGTTTATTTTTGTTCATTAGGTTCTTCTTATAGGTGAGATCATATGGTATTTGTCTTAGCATAATATTCTCCAGTTCCATCCATGCTGTCATGAAAGGTAGGAGTTCCTCTCTTTCTGCCGCGTAGTATTCCATTGTGTAAATGTAGCACAGTTTTTTGATCCACTCATTTGCTGATGGGTACTTAGGCTGTTTCCAGCACTTAGCTATTGTGAATAGCACTGCTATGAACATAGAAGTGCGTAAGTTCTTTTGAATTGGTGTTTTGGAATTCTTACCGTATATTACCAGCAGTGAAATCACTGGGTCAAAACACAGTTCCATTTTTAGTTTTTTGAGGAAGTTCCATGCTGTTTTCCACAGTGGTTGCACCAGTCTGCATTTCCACCAATGGTGTACTAGGGTTCCCTTTTCTCCACAGCCTCACCAACACTTGTTTGTTGATTTGTTAATGATGGCCATTCTGACCCCTGCGAGGTGGTATCTCATTGTGGTTTTAATTTTCATCTCTCTGATGGCTAGTGATGCTGAGCATCCTTTCATACGCCTGTGTGCCCTCTGTAATCCCTCCTTATAGAAGTGTCTTTTCAGTGTCTTTGCCTATTTTTAAATTGGATTGTCTGTCTTCCTGGTATTGAGTCACATGAGTTCTTTTTATACTTTGGAGATCAAACTCTTGTCCAAAGTATCATTGGCAAATGTTTTTCCATACAGTTGGTTCCCTTTTCATTTTGATGATGTTTTCTTTAGCCATGCAGAAGCTTTTTAATTTGAAGTAACCCCATTTGTTTAGTCTTTCCTTTATTTCCCTTGTTCCAGGAGATACATTGGCAAAAATATTGCTTCATGGGATATCTGAAATTTTACTGCCTTATATTTGCCTCTAGGACTTTTATGATGTCACAATTGGTATTTAAGTCTTTTGTCAATTTGAGTTTTAATATAATACTATATCTCATTTAATTTTTAAGCCAACCTGATGAATAATCCCATTATTCCCCTTTCAAAAATGAGTAAACTGAGTTTCAACTCACTCAGCTAGAAAGAGATTTGGGTGAACCTGTCTGTAGAACCAGCTAGCAGCAACCTCTGGCTACATGAAAGAATGTGAATGGGCAGGTGGGAGACATGAGGGCCAATCTTTGAGAGACCCTCAGTGGAATGGGGTGGCCTTAAATACCCTGTGAGCCTAGAATTCTAAGAGATGGTCTTGCCTAAGGTCCCTATGAAGCTTACAGTGAGGCATGCTGGGAGGAAGACTTGTATAAGTGGAAAAAAGATACTATGATCTTCTGCAATAGATTATAAGAAGAAAAAATAAGGCAAACCATGTTATATGTAAAGTTTCTCTTGAAACTGTGTTTATTGAGGCATACTCTGTAGAGCCCCACAGAGTTCAACATCAGTCTGCGCATTTAATTAAGAACCAATGCTTTTTTCTTTTTCTGATACCAATGGAAGTATGGAGAAACTAAAGTGTGAGAAGCCACGTTTATGACCATTACGAAAATTTACCAAAACTCCACCTGGAAAACCCCATTGCTTTTGCGAGCCCCTGCACCCTACCTACCTTTCATTCTGCTTAGCTCATTGCTGCTTTCGTTTATTTTTATTTTTCTAAATTTAGCCCAAAGGCTGACTCAACCCAACGCTAATGCCCACTGAAAAACTGTGGTTCTGCCCTCATGGAAATGACATTAAAGTAGGCAAAAGAAAAATGTTCCCAGAGCTGTTCAGGTCATTAAGCAGATGAGACTAGTCATGCTTCCTTGGAGAAACATCACTGGTTTTAAAAATAGTAAGGAGCAGTGGGCAATAGGTACTATCTCTCCCAGGTGCCACTTTCCTTTTTCTTTTTTTTTAAATTCTGTCTTATAAATTTTTTTACAGTCTTTTTGGGGGGTATATTTTCTTGATTATGCTATTACAGTTGTCCTATATTTTTTCTCCCCTTTATCCCCTCTACCCTGCACCCCATCCCAGCATCCTCTCTCCCCTTAGTTCATGTTCACAGGTCATACATATCAGTTCTTTGGCTTCTCAGTTTCCTATACTATTCTTAATCTCACCAGGAGCAGATGACCAGGTGCCACTTTCAAACTTCTAGATCTGCATTTGGGGCTGGGAACAATAGGGCCACCTTAAAAAAGCAGCACTGAAGCTACTGACATTTGAAATAGTACTTAAACTAAAATAAGAACCTTTCCCTCATGCTGTAAATAGTTTCAGAGAAATGATTTGCCTTAGGATTTTCAGTAATCTACGCCATTATTCCCAGAAGTATTCTTCATTCTCTTTTTTTAAATAATGAATTTATTTATTTCTTTAAGGTGTCAAACAGTTAAATTAAGTCGTACGCAGTTATAGATCTCTTTAAATATATTTTACAACTAGATTCTAGATGTTTCCATTTCCATAATTCCTGAATGTCACCTGTGTTAACTTATTATTTTTTGTACAGTTTCTCTGCATAAAGTTTCCCATGTTTCATTTTATTTCCTGTAATAAATTCAGATTTCAAAAGACAAGTTTAGAAATACCTCTTTCTATCATCAATTTGAAATAATTCTTCATTTATTCTCAAGGTATAGCATTTCTATCTATTGGTCTTTCCATCTACTCTACAATAAGTTTAATTTTATATTTTATGTTTATATCTAAACTATATATACTATTTTATTTTTATAGTTATTTTATATTTATATTTGGCCTCTTAGAGTATTTACTACATTGCTAGCCAGCACACCCAGGGAATGTTTTAAGTCTTTTCAAATAATATGTTTTAAATAATGTATCATATTCCTCCTAAATACAGAATTAATTAAGGTTTCTGTTTATTTAATCCAAAATATCATTTTTGACCTCACTCTGTAAGGCACAAGATTTCTTTTATCTCATACATAGGCCAAGTGCTTGAGCACTGTGAAAATTTAAAGCTCTTATTAATATCAAATATAACCTCACTATTGCAGTATGAAATTAAATTTGCATGAACAGGTAATTTACTTTTTCTTTTACTCCTTTTTTCCTCTCTGTGGTAGACATAATAATTCCCCACATCTCACCAAGACATACACTTCTTAATCTCTAGAACCCATGGATACATTTCCTTGCATGGCCGAAGGGACTTTGCATAAGGGGTCGGATTAAGGAATTTGAGATAGGGGAGATTATACTAGATTACCTAGAAAGGCCCAGTGGAGTCGTGCATTTCCTTAAGAGTTGGAAGGGGAGGCCAGAAAGGAAGTCAGAGTGATGCCATGCAAAAACAACTGACATTCTGTTGCTGTCTTCGAAGATGGAGAAAGGGAACCACGAGCCAAGAATTTGCTGTCCTCTAGAAGATGGAATAGACAAGGGGATGGATTCTCCCCTGGCACCTCCAGAGGAGAATGTAACCCTGCAGGTTCCTTGATTTCACCCCAGAGAGACTCAGTTTGAACTCCTACCTACAGAACTATGAGGTAATAAATTTATTTTGTTTTATGCCACTGCATTTATAAGTAAATTGTTACAGTATCAATGGAAAACTAATAGTCTTCCCTTCCTTTTATTTTAGCAAATATTTATTAAGTCCATACATTGCTGTTTATTTTCTACTTTAAATTTCCTAATAAAGAAAATGCTGTGTCTCTTTTCACTTGCAAATTCTCCTGAAAGAACAGGAATTTTAGCCCTGGACAGGTGGCTATGTTGGTTGGAGCGTCGTCCTATGCTCCAAAAAGTTTGTGGGTTTGATTCCCAGTCAGGGCACGCATATAGGTTTCAGGTTTGATCACAGGTGGGGCTGCATATGGGAAGCAACCAGTCAATGTTTTTCTCTCACATGGATGTTTCTCTCTCTCTCTTTCCCCCTTCCTCTCTCTCAAAGCACATCCTTTCTTAACAAATATGTAACTAAGAGCTGTCACATTCAAGTAGAGCTACAGTAAAATGCAGAGAGAAGACACCCCAAAGCAGATCTAAGACAAAATACATGTGATTTTGTTTTGAACAACAACAGGAAGGAGGATTATAAGCTGATAGAGTTTCCTTGGGCCACATTGGTTTCGAAGGAGTCAGGGTGGATACAGATTCACGTCTACAGCCACTATTTTTTTTTTTTTGCCATGTATAATGCGTACTTTTTTGCCCAAACTTTTGAGGGGAAAATGAGGATATGCATTATACATGGGTAGTACTAGTTCCATATCTATATAAA
Organism: Mormoops blainvillei; assembly: GCA_004026545.1. NCBI lineage: Eukaryota > Metazoa > Chordata > Mammalia > Chiroptera > Mormoopidae > Mormoops > Mormoops blainvillei. Next base: position 255,230 of record PVJD01000454.1, on the reverse strand, counting down.
TGTTTTTAATTCTTTTATTTATGCTTATGCATTAAAAGTGTAACTCTAGAAAGCAAATAATGATATCTGTATGCAAAATAACACCCTGGAATATGATAATCAGTTTTGTTTCTAAATATAAATAAATAATTGAATTAAAAAAATTAAAACAAACGATTTTTTTCCTGAAGGTTTGGGCCAAAAACATGGGTGAGCATTATATATAGGAGCACATTGTTCACAGTGAAATACTGCATTGGTAGAAAAAACTCTCTCAGAGCAGCAGAGTGGAGAGATCCTGTATTGGGAGTAGCCCTAAGCTGCCTTTTTATGGGCTGGAAAGGAGGAAAAGTAAAGCTATTTCACAAAGACTTCAGAGAAGATGTCATGAGATATAACAAGGACATAAGTTAGCATAGATAAGGGAAAGAATGCAAGAGAACAATAAAAGCTCAAATATGAAGGCCATACTGAGAAGCACACGGAGAAAAATCTCACGCTGAATAACACAGTAGCAGACATGGAAGACAAGATTAAGAAAAGTGAGCAAAATAAAATGTAAAAGAACCAAGAGTTAAGAAGGTCTTGAAAGAAAATGATACCTAGAAGACCAAGCAAGACAATGTATATATAACTCATCTTTAAAATAGAGAACTGAAATAACAGAACATAAAATATTTAAAGATATAATTTAAAGGTATAAAGAACAAAAAATGTTCAGACATGCTAACCTTAACCCAAAACATGAAAAGGCATGCTACCTCTAACCATTGATGCAAAAATATTGTAGTAATATTTACTTCAGAGATAAAGAAAGATTCTTTGGAAACTGGGGTATAAAAATTAACCACCTTTCAGGGGGAAATATCATGCTGTCCTCAGACTTCCTCACAGAAACATAGATCCTAGAAGCAAGGCCTGCAAAGCCTTTGAAGAAAGAAAAGATAAACCATGAATTTTCTACAAAGCCCAACAACCATTTAGGTATAGGTAGATCCCATGATCTGTTTTAAAAAAATTGTTATAGTCCAAATGTCAGCAAACCACATTATAAATGAAGAAAATAGAGCAAATGGACTGTCAGTGAGTCCATTTAATTGTAAGATGAAAACTAAATCAAATGTTAATCAAACCCTGAAAATACAAGAACGATATAGGTAGCATTCAGGAAAGGAAGGAGGAGAAAAGTTGGAAAGGAATGTAAGTATACTGATAACCTTTACAGCCAGGTATCAAAGATGTTACAAGCCAAATGAAGTAAATAATAGAAGTAAAGATATACTTAAAGCTACAAACATAAACACTAAGAAAAAGAATGTAAGCGATTACAATTTTGGGTGGTGAAGAGAAAGAACAAGAGTGGGAAGGAAGTGGATGTATACTTTTATTATTGCTTCTAGTAAGGGGTAGTAATTAATCCTACAGATAAAATAAATTATGGCGCATCCAAACAATGGAATGATATGAAGCTATTAAAAAGATTGAGGCTGCTCTACATACAGAGATATCTTTTCCCAAATAGAGTAAATTTAAGAGCATAATAATGCAGAAGAAGAAGAAAGAACATCTGTATGCAGGTTGGTATGGTAAAGATAAATAAGGCACAGGAAAATAATGGTTTCCTCTCTGCAGGCCCTTTAATGCTTGGGAATAGGACATCGTCCTTACTTTTCACTGTATATCTTCTTTTCACCTTTTGAATTTTGTGTCTTGTGTGTGAATTACCTATTTTAAAATCGTCCTGTTATTTCTTTTGCAAGAAAAAATGAATTAGAATCCTGATTTTGCTCTCCAGACTTTCACACTCCTCTAAGGTGAAACAGACAAATAGTTAACTCTAAAACAATGAAGCAAGTGCTATGAAATAGAAACGGTACAAGGTGCTTTGGGGAAACATAAGAGGTTTAATTCCTCCTGGAGGAGTTAGAGGAGTTGAGTCTTGAATAGAATGTAGAGTGATTTAAAAGTTATTTATAAAACAGAGTCAATCAATACTGCTTTATGACTGCTGGAGGTGCAGAAGCTATGACTGCATGAGGCTACAGAAGAAGTCAAAAATAACTCACTGGTTTTGGTTTCAGCCACTCATTGGATTGCAGGGCCATTCATCTTTAGTTCAGCAAACATTTATTACTACTTCAGTAATGTTCCAAGCACCCTGTTGAGGTCTGGAGATTAGAAGTTAAATAAGAATTGATCCTTGCCCTCAAAGAATGTGAAGTCAAGTAATGCAGTGTGGTAGATGGTAATGATGGCTTCATTTATTCACCATGCCCTTTGCAGCACTGTGGGCAGGTCACCTGTCCTGTTCCTAAACCCTGGGCCCAATGCAGTGAGTTGCTTGGGGCAATGAGATGTCAGCAGACACAAACAGAAATGTGCAATGAACTTGTGCATTGGCACTTGCTAGTGCCTCTGTCATTGCCACAAAATCGAGACCAAAAAAGGCTTATGTGAACAAGCCAAGATGGACATACACCTTCTGGTAGCATTAACATTATTTTTAAAAAGGGAGGAGTGGAGCATAAACACTGCACAGATTCTTTGCCGTTAGTTATTTGTCTGCATATCTGCTCTAATTAACAGAATATTATAAAAGTGAGGGAAGTCTGGTGGCTGTCTCTATTCCACAGAGTCAGGCATATACTATGTCTCTGTGCAAGTTAAAAAAAGGTACCCTTTCTCTGGGGCAGGTAGAGCCCAGTGCCTGGCAGAAGGCTTGGCGAGGGGCACATCTCAGTGACCACTTGCTCCATGGCTGGGCACCAATGTGCATTGGACAACCTGCCCTACAGAGGTGGTAACTCTGCCTACAACATATAGAGGCCTCTCTTTAATATCAGAAGTTCACATGGGTAACAGAAACTCAGTTTTTTCATCAACTAAGTGCTAAGACATTTGTCAGCTCTTTGTATGAAGGCTAGAAAAGGAAACACCTGTAAAATACAAAAAGAAGTAGAGTTTTTGACCAAAACGCATTTTCTAGGACTTAAAGAGTTCTGTTGATATTTAATTAATCCTGTCTTCTTTGTTCTTTGACTGCATTTTGTTGAACTGATGTGCCTACAACCTCCGAAATGGAAGTTGGGGTCCCAGCATGTCATTGGCTGGGCAGATAACCTGAGCAAGTCACACAGCCTCTTTGAGACTTGAATGTTCATCAGTTAGAGTGATTAGATCACACAATCTCCCAAGTCACTTCTCAGTGGACAATTGTAAAAATCCATTACCTTTATTTTGGCCAGTGTGAATCAAATGAAATGACTAAAAAGCAAGGGTCAAGGAAATTTATATTTGTGTGTGAGTGAAAAATTCGGGCTTCCTGAGACATAGAGCAGCAGTAAATTTAACTGAATTGTACTCCTGTGATTCTAACTACATGGAGTCAGTGAAGGAAAGAAAAGAACATTGAGTCTTGTTGAATGTGCAACTGATATTCACATTGTAAGTTAATGTGCTTTTCTAATCTTGTTACGGCATAACAGAGATGGTAGGAAGGAATCGTCATATTTACAAAACTGATTTGTTCACATTTAAAGAATGGAGAGAAACATAAAATCATGCAATTAGGCCAGCACTTTAGCAACCTCATTAAGTAGTGTGTATAGTTTCCATATGCTCTCATTTCACTTTATGCAATCTTGTCATAAACATCAGGTAAGTAGGAACAGAGCACTCATTTGAAAATCATACCCTGTAGGTTAAATCTGACTACCAGTTTCCAGACTTTCTGACTTAAATCTAATAGCACTGATGCTTCACACTTCAAGGAAATGATTACTAATGTTTTGGCATCAGAAAAAAATAACACAATTTTCCTTTGACTTATTTGGGAAAATTCTTCATTTTTCATCCAGAAATATGTCATAATTTTAGTTGTGCTTTTTGTATAAAACACTTAGCAATTCACTTTACCATGACACAGAATAGCCTTTATTTTTCACAGATCAACCCATTAACACAAGTATTGGATACTTAGCTTACTACATTGAACTCAAAGAATATACAAAGAAGTGATATGGGAGTATAGGAATGGTTTTCAAGGATCTTCGATTGCATTATTTAAACCACCCTGGCAAAATTTTATCATCAATAGATTGAATAAATAGAATTCGATATATTCATACAAGGACAAGCTATACAACAAGAGAAAATAATCAACTAAAGGTACAAGCTCTAACATGGATGAATCCCACAGACATAATGATGAACAAAAGAAGCTAGATGCAAAAGAGTACATTCAGCATGATTCCACTTATATGAAATTCAAAAACAGAGAACTCAATTCTATGGTGTTTGAATAGTGATTACTGGTGGTGGTGGTGGTGGTGGTGGTGGTGGCGGTGTATGTGTGTGAGGGGCAGTGACTGGGCAGAAAGATAAGGGGACTTTTTGGTGTGCTGAAAATATTTTATATCTTGATCCAGGTGGTGGTCACACAGGTGTTTATAGAAGTGAAAATTCCTCACTTAAGATTTTTATCCTGAATTGTATGTATGGTATACCTTAATCATCATCATCATCATCACAGCATATTTGAATCTCTGCAGTCTAATCATACCCTAAGCTTGGCTCACACAGAGAAAATTCTATTCCTAAACCAAGTTCTTTGGAATGGAATTAAACTCCTGTTTCCATTTTCTTTCTATTCTCCTTTTACACTGCAATAAACAATTGATTTAACAGAAGTTTAATTTTTTTTTCATTGCCAGTATATTTTACATAAACTCAATCCTTGGCCAATTTTCTTCATTATCTTTTCTTTGCTTCTCAGGGCCTCTAACATGTTTTAGTTCCTCAGCATGCAGCAAAACAAGATACAAGTTTAGAGAGGGGATACCCTGGGGCTGAGAGTGCCCATGTCAGGACGGTCTGTGCACTGCCCACTTTTCAAAGATGTATGTCCCTAATTAAGGCAAACTGAACAAATGGGCCAGTGGTGATCTTTTCATTTACAAAGGACAGCACATAAAGAGCTAGGTGGAAGCTGTGATTGATGTCTCACTTTAATTTAGGACAAGAGATGTACTGCCCTTTCTCTAAAAAGAATACAGTGTGATCTTCTGTTAATATAGCTGTGACTATTTACTAAAGCTTCTCACTGTTGTTATCCTCAGTTCATATAAAGCAACAATAACAATTAAGATATTATAAAAATCAAGTAAGGATCTGCTTGCATTGCTGGTTTTCTTTGGTCTTTGTTGCGGTGAATGTTAACTCACATGACAAGATGTGACCCCAGAATTGATAACTAGAGCCTGTGGCTGAGCGCAGAGAGGGGTCAGGGATACACAGTTTAGGGAAAGACCCCCTAATTGGATCTAGGTATCCTGCTCATGACAGAAACAACTCCGTTCACCTGCCTCTTTCCCTATAAATCCGTTAGCCTTGCTTGGATGGACAATTTTCTCCATTTTCTCTATGTTTCCAGGGGACGCTGTGGAAGGCTGCTGGGCTTAACTTTCTTGTGGGTGCAACACCCAACTGAGCGGCCTACCTGGCGTGTGAATCCCAGTAGTAAGATGTGCTGGGCTGGACCATCGTGTAGAGAACCATAGGCTTGGCGTAAAAAGAACAGAGCTAAGGGGTGGGATGTCCAGGAGAACTCTCTAAAGTCCCCACTTATGTCATCCGTGGCAGAGAGCTGGCATCAGGACACCTGTCACAGTGTCACTGGTCTCTTAGCCACAGATGCAGATATAGTGAACTGAAAGATGATGATGATGGTCATCGGTCAAGGGTAGAGACACTGGTCTTTTTCCTTCTTCCTCCTTCCTGCCCAATATGCTGGAGAAACAAGGCCTCGAAGGGCAGGAAGCAGGAGAAAAAGTGTTTCAGGGCTGGAACCTGTGCCACCAGCCTTCCACTTCAAGGAGCAAGGGATCCGGCCGGAGCCTGCAATGGAGACGTCGAGAAGACCGAATTTAAATTGAGCTTGAAGTTGAAGATTTAACACAGTCTGAGTTTTAATATTGAAAATTATAAAGTATGCCAAGTGAAAAGACTGCAGTATCTTCTTACTACTTTTTGTACTCTTGCCCCTGTAGAGAGGCGGATCAAGGTTGGTTGCGGACCCGGGTGCAGAAGAAAATATTTAAACGTACTATCGGGTTTTACCGCCAGTTGTAAGCTTGTATATAATTAAAATTGCACATCTGAAACCAAACTTGGTGTCATTAGAAAAAAGTGTAAAGTTGGGGTTTTGCGGGGCCCTTCAGAAGTCGGGGCACAGGGCACGTGCCCGGTGCCCCTTCCGTTAAATCTGCCTCTGCCCCTACAGGCATTCTATTTTTAAAAAATTTATTCTTCTATTACAGTTGACATACAATATTATATTAGTTTCAGGTGTACAACATACGCAGCCCGGCAAGTCCTGAGCATCCCGGCCCAGGTCGGTGGGATAACTGGGGACCCTGAGGTTACAGATTTGGGGGAGCAGGCGGGCATCTCCACCCTCTGGCTTTGCTGTTGGGCCCTCCTTGGCCCTGAGAGGAGTGATTAAACATTTATATATCCGACAGAGTAATCATTCCAATCCATTTGACACCATACACAGTTATTACAATATTATTGACTATATTACCTATGCTGTACTTTACATCCCTGTGACTGTTTTTATAACTGGCAATTTGTACTTAATCCTTTTCACTTTTTCACCCGTCTCCCTGATTCCCTCCCACCTGGTGACCCTCAATTTGTTCTCTGTAACTATAAGTTTGTTTCTGTTTGTATGTTCACTTATATTGTCTTTTTAGATTTCACATATTTGCAAAATTGCATGGTATTTGTCTTTCTTATTTCACTTAGCACAGTAACCTCTCTGTCCATCCATGTTGCCACACATGACAAGATTTCATTTTTCATGACTGAGTAATATTCCATTGCATTGTGTACCGTCTCTTTTTATTCATTTGTCTATCAGTGGACACTTGGGCTGCTTCCATGTCTTGACTATCGTAAATACTGCTGCGATGAATATAAAGGAGCATGGATCTTTTCAAATTAGGGTTTTTAATTTGTTTGGATAAATATCCAGAGGTGTAGTTGCTGGGTCATATGGTAGTTATATTTTTAATATTTTGAGGAAATTTCATACTTAGTAGCTGTACTAATTTACAATCCTACCGACAATGCACATTCTTGACTACACTTGTTGTTTGTTGACTGATGGATTGATTTAAAATTTTTTATGTATTTATTTTTAGAGAGAGAGGAAGGGATGGAGAAGAGAGGAAGGGAAACATGTTTCTCTCTGTGAGAGAGAAACATTGGTGGGTTGCCTCTTGTATGTGCCTCAACTAGGACCAAACTGGCAACCCAGGCATGTGCCCTGACTGAGCGTCGAACCAGCCAACTTTTGCTTTGCAGGATGATGACCAACCAACTGAGCCATACTAGTCAGACCTGTTTGTTGATTTATGAATGACAGCCATTCTAACAGGTGTGAGGTGATAGCTCATTGTGGTTTTAATTTCCATTTCTCTGATCATTAGTGGTGTTGAGCATCTTTGCCTGTCTGTTGGCCGTCGGTATACTCTATGGGCATTCTCAATGCAAGCTCTCTGAACCATTGATGAGATCATGTCCCCACCCTGATCAACATTTCATCTTCCAATGGGTTCCAAGACCCATTGCTGCCTCTGGGGCCCATTGCTGCCTCTGGGGCCCCAATTCCACCCACTCTGTGCCTCTCTCTGCCACTTTGGCCTCTACTCTATTTCTTAAATATGCCAAGTACTTTCTTGTCATAGCTTGTGCTGTTCTCTCTGCTGCAAATGCTTCCCCACATATTCACATATTCACCCCTCTCTCTCTTCATTCAGGAATCCCTCAAATGTTGCACCCCAGAAAGGCTTTTGCTTTTCCTTTCACCACAGTTCTTAACAATAATCGATGTTGTGTACTTTTATTATTCTATTCATTGTCTGTCTCCTCTGATAGTATATAAGCTTCATAGAGGCAATGATTTATCTCTTTTGTTTACCTCAGTATCCTGGGCAAAGAATGGTGCCTAGTTTATAAAAGGTTTCAAAATGTTTGTTAACCAAATGACTGCCTAAGATGTAATAAAGGAAGGGAAACAGAACTTTAGCAAAATCCAATTGAAATTAGTGTTTTGAAAAAAAGTTCACTATGTAATGTTTATACCCCACTGATTGAGATTCCTTAATAAACTCAATATTAGGTTAAAGTCCTAACAATAACAATAAAAGAGTGCTGTGATTTGGTTCACCAATTTGTAAAATTAAAGATAGGCTTAATCTACAGTACTTTGAGTGGACTCTAGGACAGGAGGGCTAGTTTTATGGAAGTGGTAGATTGGGGGCAATCTTTCTATTTTGCATCTTCTCTCATCAAAAGGTGAAGTTTATTATTTTTTTTTTTCATGCTTTGAATCTGAATGTGGCCCTGTGGCTTTTGTCAGTGTAAGAAGCATTCAAACTTGTAGAGAATTTTTATGAGTTTATTTGAGCCAAACTGATGACAATTGCTGGGAAACAAAAACCTCAGTGAATTGAGGAACAGTAAGCAAGTTACGTGAAATCCGTTGGTGCTAGATTGGGGAGGTGAGAGAAAGCAAAGAGGGGGAACCTCTGGGATTGGATAAAAAGTAAAATGGTAGACACATACTTCTTCTACAAAGATGAGTTCTTTTACAAAGAATAGTTAACAGCCGATAATGAACATGATAACAATAACAGGAGGGGATTTGTGGTCTCTGCTCTGGTGAGGTAGTTGTGCCCCAGGGGTTTGGACAAAGGGAAATCATCTTGACATTCCAAAGGAATGTAGTTATAGATGCAAAAAGACAATAGAGGGCCTCGAGTAAGTTAAAGATTGACTTTTGTCAGGGAAGATTTCAGCCTAGGACACGCCAAGCCCAGCATGACCTGTTTTTAGTTAGAAAGCTTTTAATTTCAGACCATCTTATGTGGTTACATTAGGTCTCCAAGTTTGCAAGGCTGTAACGCAGGCTTCCTCTGAGCTTGTCAGGCTTAGCATGTGGCCCTTTTTTGTCTACACTTTCTCTGGTCAATAGGACATTAGCAAAAGGGGATATGAAATGCTACTTTAAACTGGGGCTTGGCTTCCCTTGCTGCTGGGGACCAGGAGCACACCATGTGAGGAAGCAATATAGAGAGAATACCCTATCTTCCTACCTTTGGGGTGAGGCTCCAAGCTCCACATGTCCGCAACTACAAGAGTGGACCCAACAGAGAAACAGCAGAACTGCTATGCTGATTTCAGTCCTAACTGCTGATACACAGAATTGTGAGCTAATGCATAGCTGTTTTAGGCCAACAAGTTTTGGCGTGGTTTTTACACAGCAGAGGCTAACTGTTATGTTTGAGTGTACTATGTACTCAATTAAATTCAACTGATAAAAACAGTCAAGACACATAGACAGCACCGTGTAGTTCATCTGTCTATGGGGTTAGGGAACATGGGAGTATACCCAGGAAGTCCTGGAGAACTGGATTTGAAACTAGCTACACTGCTTACTGGCAGTGTGACCTGGGGCCAATTGCTTAGCCTTTCTAAACCATGGTCTTAAATATAAAACAGAGAACAGGCCTTATACTCCTGTGCCTGCAAGTCTGACCTGAAGAGTGGCAACATCAACATGACATGGGAGCTTAGAAATTCAGAATCTCAGGTCCCACCCCAGACCTGCTGAATCAAAATTTGTACTTTAACACGATCAAATGCAGATTTGAGTGTACTTTATGGTTTGAGAAGGGCTGCCATAACACCCTGGTATCATCACTCAACATCATGGCTTCTTGAAGCCCCTTGAACAGTGAGGAGCCACCCAACCTTTCCCGAGGTCTTTATTGCCTTTCTGGTCTGGCAGGGGAACTTGGCCTGGGTTATTTTTCTTGGCTTTCTCACAGGCAGACAGATTCAACCGTTTAAGAATTGTTTCGGGGCTCAGCTAAAATTGCAGCTTTTAGCTGGGTAGTTGTCATTGGGCCCTGAGCCCCCTCCCGGTGAAGGATGTCCCATTGGTAAACTTTTGATCCCGCCCCTCAACCCCCCTTCCCGCTTTGCCCAGTCTGTACAAGTCCAGGAATTGTCAAGAGAACAAGTCTTTTGCATCTACGATTGACTCTGCCCCCTTGGAGCTTGGACTATTGTTTGCGCACGAATTGTCCCTCCATTCGCCACACTGCCGGAGTGGCCAGGCTCACTCTTTCCTCCTGACCAGCCGGACCTGCTCAGGCGGCTGAGCATGCCCAGTTCAGCTCCAGCATGGCCCCAGTCCCCAATGCGCAGGTGCCACGTCTCCGGGTTTTGGTGACCGCCAGCCGGGAGAGGGGTGAGGGGAAGGGGGAGATGGGATCCCTCCTGGGAGTCCGGGAGCAGCCCATTGGGAGGGTCCACACAAAGGGTAGGGGGTGGGAGGGAGGTGATGCTAGACTGAACACCATAGGGTCTGAATGCCAGGGCGGTTTGGAGTCACCTGGCGGCCGTCGTAGGGTAGGGGTGAGCCGGCAACTGGCTAGAGCAGCGCCCCAGCATCCTAGGGACCAAAGTCTGCGGGATTTGCGTTCACAGGCTGCACTTGGGGGAAGACTTTTTGGAACCACTTCATCTCTCTGTAGCTCGTTTAAGCCTTGAGGAAAGACACACGCGCGCGAGTGCGCGCGCACACACACACACACACACATAGAAATGGAGAAAGAGAGAGAGAGAGAGGGAGAGAGAGGGAGAGAGAGAGAGAGGAGTAGTTCTAGTTTTGGAAGACTTAAGGACTACAGAAATAAAAAGCCTTTATAACAGGGCCGATATAAGCGCTTTATTTGTTTATCAAACCAAATTAATAAACACTCCCCCCCGCCCACTCCACGGGCTCATCTGCTTTGGGGCACCAGTTTTCGCCAGCCCTGACACCCCTCCAGTCTTTACATCCACCCACGCTCCTTGGTCCACTGGGGGCTGCGGACCTCCCAAGAAGAGGGTGCCACTCCCCACAAGGTATGCGCTCCGCAACACCTTTTAGATACTCGACTCCAGGCCGGGGGCACGTGCCCCGGAGCTGAGTCCGGGGCGCGGCCCGAGAGACCCTTGAGGAGCACGTAGCTGGGCAGCTTCCCCAGATGCCCCACCCACCTTCTCCCAACTCGGCCCACTACCCGTCCCCGGCAGCCTGCCGGGGCCACTAGGCTGCTCCCCTGACCCGCCCGGCACCCGCTCCCCGCCCCACAGGCTAGCGGCAGCCGGGCAGCCGGCCCGGCCCATGCCCACCCCCAGCCCAGCCCGGGCGCGCTGCACTGGGCATGCTCCGTAGCCTGGGCAGGTTGGGGCTGCGAGGCGACAGCTCGGGCTTTGGAGCCGGGAGGCGAGAACAAGGAGGAAGACTCGGGGGCTGGGAAGGGGGAGACCGGCGGGCCACCGAGGGGCAGAGGGGTCAGGAGCCAGGGACACGCCAAGCCTGGCGCGCAGGCAAGCGAAGAGAGCTGGCGCTACCCGCCGCTTCGCGGAGGTGTCCTCGGAGACCCCCGCCCTACGCAGAGGTAAGGACCGCGCGCCCGGGAGGCGGGGAGGCGGGGAGGCGGGAGGCGGGAGTGGGGGGCGGGGGCAGGCGGGAGGGCGGGGCCGGGAGCGCCGGGAGGGGGCTTGGCGACCGGCTCTTATGGGGGGAGGGGGTGGTGGCGCCGGGAGCAGTAAGTGAGCTGCACTGCCAACAAGATCTCAGACACCCACGCGCGCACCCACGCGCGCACACACTCGTGGGCTCCAGGCGGCGGCGGTGGCCGCATCCCCGGCAGCAGTTCCAGGCAAAGTGACAGGTAGGAGAAGGCATTTCGGGTCCCGCTGGAGGATGCGCCCGCCGGCCCGCCGGGGCCCGCCGGGCTTGTTTGGTCCCGGCGGCTGCGTCCCGCACGCGCGCGCGCGCACCCTGATACCCGGCCAGGGAGTCTGTGCAGGTGCGGGGTGCCAGGCTTCCTGTGAGCGCAGGGGGCCGGGGTCCCCGCTGCTACCCCCTTGTCCCGTAATCATCGCCTACTGGGTTTCCTCAGACTCTGTCCAGACGTTCACCGCTTCTGACTAGAAATAGCTCGGCCCGACGTGTATATGATTATTTTGGTTGGAAATAGTTGGCACTGTGCAACGCATGTAATTGTGTATGCGTGTGGATCTTCTTACCTCTTCTGGGAAAATAATAGATGACTGACCATTTCCACTTAAAACAGCACTGACAGGCCAGCCCACGTTGAGATTAGTGTTTGGGCCTCTTAAAAGCATACCAGTGATAGAGACTAAAGATCTTATTTTCCAAATTTTAAAGTTGTCTTTTCCTTAACTAATTAGACCGTATGTAGTACAGTCTTTCTGACTGTAGACTTCGTAGGCAGTAATGTATAGAAGTATGGGAATTTGGCATTCGCCAGTTTCCAAGCGTGTCTGAGTACAACTTTGTCTAGACTCATAAAACTAGAATTTTTCAAGAAAAATGCAAATATCCGTATTTTCATAAATATTTGTATGTTTGAGGGATGACCCTCAATTTAAAAAAGAATCTCTTTTAGTGATTCTAGCTATTATTCTAAAGCAGGTGTTTGAGTTTAGTTTTGGCTGAAACATTATGAAAGGTCTCCATTTTCAACATAAATGTGATGCATGAAAGTCTATAAATTATGTGTATGTAGACATAGCCGCTTAATAATTCTCTATGGTTGGCAATAATATCATTCAGACATAGGCAGTTGTATAATATCGAAGTTAGAACTGAGTTTCCCCTTTAAACAGAAATTGGATTCATAAAGTAAACAGGACCGAGAAAAGCAACTGGTGACTTTACCTGGGCAGCATACAAGGAGGTTAAGAAAGTGTCTAAGGAATTGTGTTCTTCGGAAAGAAAAATTGTGTGTGTGTGTAAAATTTTAACTTTACTCTTTTAATTCTTTCAAGACTTTTGGTTTAAAAAATATGTGCTTTAACTTAGAATTTAATATTATGTACCCTTCAAACTTCAGTGGCCTAAGTTACAGAATCATGCAAAAGAATAAATATCTAGCTGGACAGGGGCTTGTGCTTTAATCTCCATTATCCCTGTTATGTAATCTAGAATGCTGTGTTTTTTTCATAGGACAGTCTTACATATTTTCAGCTGGTGTTTTAATTTATTATGTCATCTTCCATTTGAACTATAGAAGTTTAATAAATGGTTGCCATCTCAGGAGAACACCTGTTTTCATAAAAATCTACTTTTTAAATGCAGTAGAATTTTTTAACTGTCATTTTAATGTACATGAGACTTTTGCTGCCAGAATGAGTAACCCTTTGCATGCAATATATTATGACATGTCTAAAGGTACCCTGTATTAGATTAGCGATTACACTTCCCTGCAAGTATATTATTGCTCAACTATCTGAAAGCAGTTTTGATTACCCAGTTCTGAATTAATCACTGGTGAAAATGCTCTTATGCAAGTAACTGTCAAAACAGAATTTCTAGGACTCCATTTGAACACCAGGTACACATTTATATCTGTCGAGATAATGCTACCTTTATTTTACAAATGCACACCTACGCAGAATAGCTTTGTTCTAAAACACTCTTTTCTAAGTTTTATATTTTCATGCCTGAAAATGTGAGTGATGTTAAACTACTTCTATGCCCTGGAATCTTGAGGTGGTGTTTTTTTGTGTTATGAGATAGTGAAAAATGGAAGTCGAAAAAATGTTGAAGGTTACTGAAAAGCTTTTGCAGAAATGGGTTTTTAAACACTTGTCTCATCTCTTTGTACTATTTCATCCCCAGCAGAGACCTAGTCAGTGCCCATAGTGCCGATCCCAAGAACATATCCGACTGCCTTTAGATTAATGTATACTGCTGATTTTGACAACATGGAACAGTTATATTTGGCAACCCAAATGATCATGGTATTTTCCTAGGACACCACTAAATCTACCTGGGGGTTCGGTTTATTAAGAATTGACATGATCACTAAGTGCTTGCCTAATATTCATCCCTAACCCACCCTCCCTCCAAGTTAAAATGAGGTGAAACTGAGCTTCAGTGCTGCTGTGTTGTTTTTCTTGGACTGATCACATTGCTAACTAACTTGTGAAAGGATGTGATTATAAGTGAACTTAGCTTCTTGATTCTGTGTCTGCATTTTTATCCTTAAACTTTCAGATGTAGCCTGTGCACTCAAATAATCATAATTAATGAATAACGTTTGTAGATTAAAAAATATGTTAATAATTGGCTGCCAAGTTCATTTAATTTTTAAATTTTAAAATCTTATGTTGAGAATAAGTTTTATCATTTTTGGATCATTTAGGTAATATAGTCATGGGAAAGAAAGATTATGTATTTCTCATGTTCTCAGCAATTGCCCTTAATAGTGAACTCAAATATTTTTTGGAAAGCAAAAGTGTTTTTTGAAACTTAAGTTATTTAGGAGACTGTGGCTAAATTATTGTCACTTGTGAACACTTGTATAGGATGAAGTAGCATATTTATTTGCACTGATGACCCAGGTTTTTAATAAACTATCACAGTGAGTTCTGTGAAACCAAGAACTTCTGCAGTTGATATGCAGAATGAGGTCAAGGACTAATGGAGCTGCTTTAATGATCATAGTTGGTATTTCATGTCCAGACTGAAGTTTCTGAAATATTTGCTTTTCACCTTGTATTGTGAACTTGTAGGCTTTATCGGTGTCTGTCAAAAAGACATCCACCTATGGAGAAATAAATAGCTTTTCATTGCTAAGAGCTGACAGCAGGGACTTTCTGTGGTTTTGCTGTTGGTGTACAAATGTTAACTGTGTTTGGGAGGACTCTGCTTAATTCCCAGTGCTATCCATCCAGTATTTTTCTATTTCCTTGTAATGTTCTGGAAATATAATAACCTTGTATAGGTTTTTCTTACCTTCCTGTATATTTGTTTTTTAATACTTTTTCTTTTGATAAAGCCTCCCCCTTTAAAGGAGAAATACTTCCTCAAGGTGTAACACTATTTATTTAGTTATGCCTTAGAATGATATGAAGGTTTTTTTGTACATTCAGAGATTGTGGTTCTTTAGCTCAGCAGTCCCCAACCTTTCTGGCACCAGGGACTGGTTTCGTGGAGGACAGTTTTTCCTCGGATGTTGGGGTGGGAGATTGGTTGTGGGATGATTGAAGCGCGTTACGTTCCAGCCCACCTCCTGCCGTGCAGCCTGGTTCCTAACAGGCCCGACGGAACCAGTCTGCGGCCTGGACGTTGGCAGCCCCTGCTTTAGCTAACCAAATATAAAATTGGATTTATTTCACCCCTAGTGGAAGTAAAGCCAGGTGATAATGCATTATTGATTAGATCAGTGAAAAGTTTGCATTGTTAATTGGAATTAGCTCTATTTTCAAAAAATCACCTTAGGGTGGGTGGCTTTTCTTCTCAGTGCCATTTCACTTGTTTGCAACAACCGCCCCCAAACCCCGCTTTCTAAAAGGCTGGCTGGAAGCTCATGTGTTTGCCTGCTCTTCACATGCTGAAGGTGAAACCCGAGTTCATAGAGGAGATAAAAGCAGTGATGCCCTACCTTCCAAACTGCGGCTAGGAGATCCTTATGTATGAGAGCAGCAGAGCTTTTATTTACCCTGCATGAACGCCATCTACTTTTTCTTTCCTTTTCTTTGTGGAATCAAAATAATTGAAAGGGACACCAATCTGAAGAAGTTTTTTCTCTGAACACCTCTCTTGCCTACACCTGTAAAACCTTCAAAGAGAAGGTCGCACAACATGTGACCGAAAGATAGTGTTATCTTATGCCCTTGATTGGGAGTCTGCTTCACAGCTCCTCTCCCATGATCCTTTGGTGTGCTGAGGACCAGGAAATTCCACCTCTAGCTACTGAACCACCCTTGGGCCAGGCAAATCATCACTTTAAGATACCCTGTCCTGCCCTGGCTGGTGTGGTTCAGTTGGTTGGAGTGCTGTCCGATCACCAATGGGTTGCGGGTTTGATTCCTGGTCAGGACACATACCTACCTTACAGGTTTGGTCCCTGGTCCTGGGACAATAGGATGCCCCGTCTGGGGTGCATATAATCCCCAGTCTGGGCACATGCGATCCCTAGTCTAGACATGTTCTGGAGGCAACCAGTCATGCTTCTCTCTTGCATCAGTGTTTCTCTCTTTCCCTTCCTTTCTCCCTAAAAGCAAGGAAAAAAATGTCCTCGGGTGAGGATTAAAAAAAAAAAAGAAAAGAAAGAAAGAAAAGATACATTGCCTTTCTTAAAGCGTTCTTTTCTCTTGGACAATTAAAGGATGTTTTTGGCTCCCTGACATGAACAAAGAAGTAACCATTTCCTTAGAACAGGAGGAAGAAAGAAATGCAAAGTAATTAATTTTAAGCAGCTCATCCAAAGAGAGGAGATCACAGACCAGCAGATTGATGTCTCATTCTGTCCCTCAGAATAGGAGTTCTTCACCTTAGGAGTTTGTGAGTACATGAATATAGCTGTCAAATGAATTACAACTTATTTTCACTTACTTTCAAATGACAGGACAGATATTAGAGTTACCGCTGATCTTGGCATTTAATGGGTTGAAAAAGAAGCACATATATTACCCTGTGTCCAGTTAAAAAAATTATTTTGGTATTTCAGTATAATTGACTTCCTTTGTACTTGCTTTTATGCATTAAAAAAATTAGGCTGAATAGTAGGGTTTATAGGGTTCACCATATTGAAGGGGGATGTGCAGCCCACTTGTGGTAGAGGACAACTGCTCTAGAAACACTTCCTCGTGGAGGCCGCTGGGTGGGAAAGTGGGGCATTGCACTGTGGGCTTGCTCTCAGCAGTGTCGAGTTGCTGAGACCTGCAGGTGTTAGAGTCAGGCCAGACCTTAGCTCGATATGTATATGTATACAACAATACATATGTTATATATTCCCTGTGTGATCTGGGCATCCACTCCGAGCTTCAGTTGCCCCATCTATAAACAGAGAATAACCCAAAAGGGCAAAAATGCTTGGCCCTGCACTGTGAATGATTCTGGCTGTTATGTTACCACTGCTGTTGATACAACTGCTATTAGTCCTTCTCCTGCTAATACTACCTGTATCACTGCTCACCGTCCCATTCTCCTCCTCCATGGGAACAAATGCTGTTGACCCAGCCGTACACAATGGGCTAGTCAATTCCTGTAAAATTTTTAATAAGCGACACTTTAGCCCCCCGGCAAGTACAGAAAGTTTGGTTACCTTTTAAAGCCACTCTGATGTGCCAGATCGTCCTCTGGACTTGCCTAGCCCTGTGACTGAAGTCGGACAGAAGGACCTAACATTAATTCATCGCTAATTGCCTCAAAATCCTGTGATTGTGAGGTTTTGAAACGTAACTCAGTGAGCGAGATGCTATCCCCAGGCCATCTATGTCTCCCTGATAGGCTTTTAAAAAAAGCCGTGCTAAAAAAAGCCATTGAGGCCTGGAAGGAGAGAGGCATCCACAAGAATAATTTGGGGTTCTCCAATGTTTAGCAGGAGGTGTCATGGCTCTTGTTTTCCCAGGGGGCTTCCTGGGGAAGCACCGAACTTCTCTGCTTTACACAGTAATAGCAACGCCAATAACAAAACAACAGACATCTGTTGAACACTTAAATGTACCCCGTCATTTAATCCTCCCAGCAGCTTTCTTGGGTGGTTAATAATATCTCCATTTTATATTTGGAGAAACCGAGGTTTGGAAAGGTCAAGTTACTCAGGGAGTTAAAGTTAGAGACGGGGTTCAAACCCAGGATGACTGACACTTGAACTCCAACTTCTAACCACTGTACGGTGTTACCTACCACCAAAGTATGTGCCACCGAAACGTTTGTTATAATAGAAAGTTTTGTGACTACTGTTTGAAGTGACTGGACTGAGATATGACTGAGAAGCTTCTGGCCATTCTGTCATGACATAGAATTGAAATGGGAAGTTGAGGATAAAACCCCATTGTCTGCATCTAAGTCTAGGTGCTTTGGTTTCTGTAGTTGCACGGACCAAAAGGCTGAGTGAGGAAGCTAAGTGCTTCTTTAGGGGAGCCCAGAAAAGAATTTGTTTTCTGGAGGGCCAGCATTTACCTGGTGAGGTTTCTTGTGGGTTTGATCAGAGTGTGGCACACTCTGATTTCTCGAAGGGTCAGGTAAGCAACATGCAGCTTCCCAGGGGTCCGAGACCTTAGGGAGTGGTGGCGCTGCTGTGGTCATCAGAGCTCCGCCATGTCCCTTCCCAGGGAGCAGCTGCCGTGCAGGTCTGGCAGGTTTCTACCAGGCGGGCATGGGGCTCAGAGTTGCCAGCTCCGCTACATTTTCAAGAGAAGCATGAAATCCAGATTTATTTAAGTGTGAGATCTTATTTTAAAATGTTTTGGAATAATTGGAAGCAAATGTGCCAGCCCATGGGGTGGCCATCCAAACAAAGCAGAGTCATGGAATGAATTTGGTCCACGAGCTCCCATTTCGAGCCATTTGTCCACTGTAAGTGCTTGGAAACACTGCGTACTAGACAATGTCAGTAGTTTCTTCTGTAAGTAAGCATGGCGTCTTCTTTATTCATGCGGTTTTTTTTTTTCCTGTTAACTTCTTGTAAAGGTTGTTATGGCCACATAAATTTCAGATTCTCTATTTCTGCCTGTTTGTCTCCTTCTTCATTTTTCTAAGATGTTAGTAGGTATACGAAGTTGAGGGAGGCAGAACTTGGTTTTCTATTCTACTTCATGGTGCCCATTTAAATAAGAACACTTAAGTATGACATGGGAGACTTTAATTATGGGGACACGGAGGATCTCTTGCCTAACTCACTGATGTGAAGTCTAATCAGTCAAGAATGTCCCCATTGCTGTTTGGTAGTTGCTGTCTTTGTCTTGGCCATGTAGAACGTAGATCCGTTCTTGCAGGCTGGTGTTTCCATGTGCAGTTACTTATCAGCCGTGTTTTCCTTTTGGCTCTTAAACGAGAGGTCCCACTGGATCACGTGAAAGTGAATTTCCTTTCCAGGTGGGGATTGGATGGGTTTCGCTCACATCTGCCGATGCACTCTCCCTGGACAAATTACCACAACCCCCTGGAATTTCTATTAATTCAAAATTTTCACTGGTTTTTAAAATGATGTAAGTAATACATTAATATGTTCCCATTGAAATGATAATGCAAAAATACAGAAGCAAAATGTAAAATACTCTTTCCCACCTACACCCATATCCAGATATAACCATTGGCAACAGATTAGAGTGCCTCTTTTCCTCTTCTTTTTCTATGCATTTACATATGTATGCATATATACTGTCCTTTTCTTATTACATAAACTGGATCATACTGTATACATTTTTTTCTGGAACTTGCTTTTGTCCGCTTAAGTGTGTGTTATGGAGATCTTTTCATGTCAGTATACTAGTTATCTTTTTCTTCCTAATATTATGTAAAATTTGGTAGTATCAATGTTCCATATTTTATTCAGCCATTCTCCCATTTTCAGTGTTGCAGACTGAAAGATTGAAGGTCTTTGTGCACATGTGCGAGAACTTCTTGTAGCGTAATTCATAGCAAGAGTATTATTTGGTCAAAAGGATATGCACATTTTACATTTTGAGAGAGCACTGCCAAATTGCCTTTAAAAAAGTTCCTCATGAAATTTCTGTCTCACGGAATCTCAAATTATAAACATATCCTCTAATTGAAGCATGTCCCACATTGTTACGTTGCTTTACTAATTCAATCAGATTTCATTTATATACAGTACATCAGGAAATGACTTTAGAAATAGTCTATGTCTTCAAAATTCTTTGAAAATACAAGACTTAATCAAAAAGAATGTACCATTTAAGAGACTCGCTTAAAAACTGCTTAGCAAAGAGAGATCTTGTAGAATCAAAGTTGAAAGCCTGTATTTTAATCAATTTGGTAAGCTGTGAAAATGTGGTCTCCTCACACTGGAACAAGTCATAACCACCCTTGAATGTGTGGTTAAAGAAGTGAGGCTTTGTCTGCACAGCCAACAGGGGTTGATAATGAACTGGGAAAATCAAGTTAATTTCATTGCTAAAAATTCTGTCCAGGTATATTTATAGCTTTAGACTTCCAAATACTTAATTATTTAAGAATCTTTTACCTTCTACTCAGAGAATCAGAAAGTTCAGAGATGATGCTATCTTATTGAGTTTTACTATTTAATAGGTACCAGAAGTTAATTTTCATGATATTTAGAAGTGATATAGAGACACAGGGCTATATAAAGTAGAAATTACACTGTATTTTCATTTAGAAAGGTAGAAGGTAAAATACAGAAAATCTAGGTCACTGATTTCTAAGTATTTTCAGAAGTGACAACTTTGACAACCATAGTTGCTATCAATAATACAGAATGAATTTTTAGTTTATTTTTAGAATTTTGCAATATCCCTTGAAAGATTTGGAGTCACCCCTAGTAAATCTTGATATGGATAAACAACAGGAAATGAAATATTGTTTTTGCTTTCAAAGATGGATTTGTTTCTTTCATCTAGTTCTCTGGACATCCATTTTTAAGAAAAATTCTGGTTCCGTTGGCAATGATATGCAGAGTCTGATTGTGTGCCTTCTGCATATTTATTTTTACAGCACACTGTGAATTGTAGAAATACGGTAGGGTTCAGTCACATTTCCTTGGCACTGAAATGTTGCATACTCAAGAAAGTCTATGCTAGGTTTTGCTCATGGAAATGTTACAGCGTTTTACAGTTTACAAATGATTTCCTTTGAAAATGTCTGTGAAAGCAACAGGGGAGGAACCCCACCTGATCGATGTAACCCTGTGTCATTCAGGGCCCTCCTGGGGAGCAGATGACCTGTGTAAACCAAGTCCTTTAAGGGGAGCTTACTGAAGGGATCCCTTAGAAGGTGTGGGAATGTCTAGGGAGCACAGCGAGGGTAAGTGCTGAAGAGGGACAGAGCAACGATGGGTGGTCAAGAAGGGCTGTCCCACAGAGCTGTGTCCTTTGTGGAGTGGAGAGACACAACCCATAATGTCTCTGCTGGGAGACAGCAGGGGAATATGTAGGTCTACCTCACTGTCCTCTGGCCCCTCAGACTTTGGCTGGTACCTTCCATTAGCTAAACCCAGACAGAAGCCAGAGGGCAAGGGAGGGGAGACGGGTGGAGAAGGATGGCGGACAGGCCTGGGGAGGCAAGAGGCAGACTCTACTCACCTGCCATTCTAAAGCAGAGGTGTTCATGGGCGAGGGGTCAAGTCAGGGTGTGTGTGAAGCCTGTAGTCTGGTTTTGTGGACAAAGACAAGAAAACTGCGGCTACAATGATTAAATTTAAATTGAAGTTGGGAACGTTCTGTAATGCCACATGGCTGGGATAAGTAATATTTGTGGTGGGTCTTAGAGTAACTTAAATTTAAAAAAAATTTTTTTATTGTATTTGGAATGGATTGTGTTTCTTGGGAAATGCATAGAATGGGAAACTTTATGTATTTATCAAAGAACCAGAAGTGTAGGTTATAGACAGGCGAGACAGAAGGGATTCATAAAGCCTGTCAACATGGTGTTAGATACCTAAGATACCATTTCTTTGCTTTTAATATTTTATGAAAATATTTTATCTAAAATGTCAGGTACCTAGGGGGTGAGACTAGGAGGAAATTAAGGTTATTAACAGTAATTTTCCTTCAAAGAAGTCAATTTAACTGAATCATTAGCATCACTGAGTAGGAACGAGCGAGCTTTATTTTCCCATTTGTGCAACATGGCAGCCAGACTCCTAGGTTTCAGGCTCATTCATTCTCTTGTTTTCTTGGCCCTGTTGTTTGAAAAGGTGAAGACTGCTCTGTTTGGTTTGTGTACTTGTCCTGAATGAACACACAATGAAACTTGATTAGAATCATAAACTCATGCTGCTGAAAGGAATATTAGAGTTCACCTCTTCTTACCCTCAGATTTTATGGTGTAAGAAGCCAAAACTTCTGCTGTGCGAATTCCCTGAGTTGGTGGCTGTGGGGAAGTCACATCACTTCTCCCGCCGGAAGACATTGCACTAAATTAATTGATTTTTGCTGTTACCCTTCTAGTCTCCTGAAGTCCCTGACTGCAAGAACTTTCTCGTCCATCCTATACTATTTTCATATATTAGAGACAGAGCTTCATAAGCCGCTTGACCACCACCCAGTCATTAAAGTGGTATTTTTTGGAGGTTGTTACATTGTTCTTGATTTTCTCACTCTACAGACTCTTTCTGCATGAGGTAACTCATCCACTTCTACCACTTGTATAACCACCTATTCACTGATGCTCCTATGTCCCTGACCTGTTGTCTGAGCTCCAGTTATATCGAGTTCTGTGCTAGAGATCTTAACATTGACGTTCTATGGTATGGTCAAGTCAGTGTGCCCAAACGGAAGTCCTCAACTTTACTCCAGCCCTGTGTCTCATCCTGGGCTCTAAATGTTCATGCAACAGGTTACCAATCTGCTGCATCTGTTCATGAATATCTTGCATTTCCATTCATTCCTCCTCATTTCTATTGTCTGCCACTGCCCAAGTTTATGTCCTTAGTGTTTCATGACTTGATTGTTCCAATGCCTTTCAGTCACTTTCCCTGTTGTACTCTTTCTCATTCCTTCTATCAGTCATGTGTTCTGTAGCTTATTAAGTCAGTATAAGGTACTTTAACAACCAGTGAGGGCTCTTGTCCTCAGGGGTGTACAGAAGAGATAGATAAATAAACAGCTGCTTAATAAGTTTACGTCTTTGCCCCTTTACTTCATTCTTCATGCTCAGCTAAAGTAATTTGCACAAAACAAATCTTATTATAGCATTACTTCTAAAATGCTTCAACAACTCCCTGTTGCTTTCAAGACATAATTCAATTTCTTTAAATTGGCAAATATAAGCCTTCCGTGGCCGAACTTCTCCAATGAAATTTCAACACCTTTATTTGAGTCATCTATACTAAGCTATGTTAAAATTCCAAGAACGTAAAGCCTGTGACCACAGTGCCTTTGCTGACTTTGCACTCAGCCTTCTTCAATTGGCTGAGCCCTACAGGCCTTTACAGATCTTGCACAGTTGCCATCTTCTCCACAAAGCCTTCCTTGACTTCAACTCCAGACCGCGAGCCCTACCTCTGTCCTCCTGTTGAATGGTGTACAAATATTAGCCACAGTATGACTTTCTCAGGGAAGGGGAGAATCTGGTGGATATTAGAGACTAAATCAATATTTCTTAAATGAATGAATAACTAAATGCCATTATTGCAATTCTGCAGACCGGGCAAATTAGGAGAGCAATTTGATGAATAAGCAGAAGAGGTGCCATGCTTAATAAATTGAAGCCATCTGCAGACTTAGCACAGAGGGAAAAAGTAGACTATGATTATTTACACTGGTCCCTAGGAAGTAGCACAGTGATCAATTTGGAAAGATGATCATTAATTTGAAAACTCTATATTCATTATTTCTGCTAACAGGAATTCTGATACTGTAATTTATTAGTATACTAGAACCAGATGAGACATTTTTCTAAAGATTAGTTTACATTTATTCCTGATGGGCATACTCTCACACTGTTTTTTTCTGTTTATGAGTTCAGTTTTAATCAAGTTACGCTTATTTTTCTTACAGTGTGTTAGAACTCTGAATCAGGACATTTCCTTATTTCAAACTTGGCTGGATATGTAGAGCAAAAAAGCACTTGTTTAATCAGATTATTTTATTAAGTAGGACTCTGGGTAATATAAAAATGCTTCGTATTACTTTCTTTTAGCATTTATTTTCAGAATGACCTGTGAATATATCAGTGTCAGAGAGAGAAAACAAGAAAGTTGTTATTAATGAAGGAATATATGCTGCTGAATATTGTTTTTAAGAGCATCTTTCAGTTCCCAAGGTAAGAGGGAGCATTTTATTCCTGACGTCAGTTGAATCTTATGAAAATAGTGGCTGTGACAGTCTTTATTGTGCCTTCCTCCCTAAGCTTGGTGTGTCAGTCATGTTTAAGAGGTTTCTTCTTCACAATTGGCATCTTTTTGATGTAGCAAATTTCTTTAACTTTGTGTTGAAAAACTGAGGGCTAAGTATGTTAATTATTAGATATATCATTATTCAAACTTGAGTGGAGGCAAGATTTAGAAGGATTATAGTTTAGTTATTGCCGCTGCTGAGAAAATATTCCACAATAGGCACTTTGGAAATACAGTCAGAGAATATTTCCTTTCATTAAGTCTTTTTGGACCTATGAGGTCCTCTGAGAATCTTACGTCTGGCCTCATTCTGTCCATTTTTTATTCCCTTTGAAAGAATTTCTAAGTAACTGGTTGAAGTTCCTCTCCCATCTGTCATAAGGAGCATGCAGAGCTTTCTTGTGCAACGACCAGAGGGAAAGGGAGGAAACTTAAAAGCAAAGAGGATCTGGGTTTTAATACCTATCCTGAAAGTGACTCTGATTGCATCAGGCTCTCCTGAACCTTTCTGTTAACACGTTAATTTTTGTTTTCCCAGCTTGAATGTTTAAGTATGGCAGACCAGCAGGCCTTACATCCAGACTGAGAACCAGGAGGAACCCACTTCCTCATTAAGGGGGGTCAGCGCCTTTTAAAAACCGAGAAGTGTTCCACTTTTTACCCAAGCAAGGCTCTTCCAACTTTGTGGAAGAGATGAAGGCTTACCTCATCTGGAAGGTGTACCTCACTTCTAAACGGGGTTTCTGGTCTTGATTATCTCAAGAGAAATTCCTGCCCATTTACTCCTAGAGGTGAAAGCAGCCCTTTTATTGCAGAAGTAATGCAGTGCAAGGAGTACAAGTGCTAGTGAGTCAGGGCTTCCTGCCTCACGTCAGGTGTCAGACCAACAGAGGAAGCGCCTCTCTCTCTCTCCTCTCTCTCTCTCTCTCTCTCTCTCTCTCTCTCTCTCTCTCTCTCTCTCTCTCTCGCCTATGTGTTCCCAGGCCACCCTGTGGATCTGGAAGTGTAAAAAGTCACAGGGTAAGGAAATGGAGTCAGTGCTTTGATATTTTGGAATCTTTACAGAGTGGCTTGGTGATATTTTAGAATGTTGTGATTTTCCAAGGTACTCTGAGACTGGGCCAAACCAGCATCCGTCAGGCTTAGCTAGTATGCCCTGGGCCTTAGAAGTGAATGCAGCCCTGTTTAATTCTGTAGGTTAGGCATAATTTGCCACCATTTAATACTTAGAAAACTGAGTCGTGAAAGCATTTTCTGAAGGTCACACCGTTGATTAGTGGAATAGCCAGGATTCAAACTGTAGATTTGGGTTCTGAATCTCTCGAGCTACATCTGTGGTCAGTGACATGCGTGGAACACAGGTCCCCCTCCCTCCTTTCCGATGTAGCTGTGATTTTGGTTCGGGGTGCCCATGTGTCCACTTAGAAATACTCTCCTCCTTGGCCTGCCCTGCAGCTAGGAGTGCCCAGGTGGCATAGTTCTGGCCAGTGAGATGTAAAGAGACATCTTTGCTTTTTCTTCCTGATTTCTTCCTTCCCTGCCTGGAGCCTGGACATGATGCTCATCAAACGGGCAGCCGCCATCCTGTGGCTGTGACAGTGAGAGCTGCGCACTGAGGAGGCCAGAGCCGGAAGGAGGGGTGCCTGGTCTCTTGATGACTTCCTTGAGTGGCTTCATCAGCCCTGATCAGCTTACCTATGAGTTTCTTGTTAACTGAGAAACATAGGTGACTCTTTGAGTAAATTCCTTTGATAGGTCTTAAGGACTGAACTGTGCCCCTCTAAAATTCCTATGCCCTATCCCCTGTACCTCAAAATGTGACTGTACTTGGGGATTAACGCTTTTATAGAGATAAATAAATTTAAAATGAAGCTGTTTGGGTGGGACCTAATCCAATCTGATTGGTGTCCTTTTAAGAAACGGATACAGGACACAGGAGAGAAAGCAGGGGTGGAGCATGCCTACGGAGGCAGTACCATGTGAGGACACAGAGAGGGGACAGCTGTCTTCATGCCACTGAGAAGAGCTCCCAGAACACAACCCTGTCAGCACCTTGGTCTTGGACTTCCAGCCTCCAGAACTGTTTAAGCTGCCCAGTCTATGGCATTTTGTTATGGCAGCCTGAGCTGGCTGATACCACGGGGCTTCTTTTACATGCAGCTGAAAGCAGCCCTACAGATGTAGAAACCTAGAATAATGATAAAAATCACACATGCACTTTTATCATTTCAAAAACAATAATTTTGATGTTTGAACATGTTTCTATATATTTGACTATGTATTCCTGTATATTTGATTTGAGTTGTCTTAGTTTATAGGGTATTTGCTTTTACTGAAATTCATAACTCAATTTGCTTATCGGCAGGGATTAGTTAAATCATATATATCTTTAGTTAGCCTACCTACCTACCTACCTATGTGAGTTTTACATCCTTCTTTAAGGTGTTGAAACATTTCCTGTTAATGAGCTTAAATCATTTCCCGTAATTATGAACTTGAGTCATTGCCTAATTTATAATTTGATAAGTTATGTGTACATATTGAATTTCTCTGCTATCAATCTAAGTCCTGGGGTAAGTTTTTTAAACAAAATAAAAGTGGTTTTGGTTCTTTTTCTTAACTTTTAATTTCTAAGTTAACTTTTAAGCAGTCCAGGAAGTGTATTAAAGTCTTTTTAGGTAGTTGGTGATATTTTTTCCTCTAATATTCTTTTGTGTGGAGAATAAATTGTGTGTAGACTTTCATTAAGTGCTATGTAGTGTTTTGTTTGATTTGGTGCTTTTGAAACAGGATAGTGTGCTGTTCTTAAACCACACAGACATTTGCTAGTTTAGATATGATATATTTTATTTAAAATACTCAGAAACTAATATAGCTACAGTATAGAATGAGGTCAAGGCAATGAGATGCCTTTATGTATGTGCATGAAATTTCAGTGACCTCATGAATTCATGTAATTTATTTGATTTTAAGCCATTTGGCTCTTTCAAGCAACCATAATTCAGCCTCAATTTTTAAATCAGATTTGTATAGTAGCTAACATATAGTGGACTCTTAAATGTGTCCTAAAATGAATATGGAACATGTGGACACTGACCACATGATGTTATTCTACTTATTTATGTCATGGTTTTATACATCCTATTTTGGTTTGTATACATTCTGCTGTTTCTAAAGTTGGTAGTGAAGCAATGCATTTTTTAACATTGATTATCAACTTTTGTCTTATTCTTAAATTTCATGTGGTAATAGTGAGGCAGACAGGGGGCCTCCATCTACCTTTCTGACACCCACTTTCCTTGAATGACAATATATTGACCTTGACTATAACCTTGACATTTTGGGAAGTTGACTAGACTTTTTGTGATTGTAAATGCCTATTCCTATGACATCCTCAGTAATGAAATCAAAATAATCCAGAAAATTTTTAAGATATATCAACATTTTACAAAGGGAATGGCTTTGTATAACACAAACTAAGAGTTCATTTTCTGAAGAATCTAACTAACTTGAGGGATGGGCTTTCAGTACTGAGATTCTGTGATTCTTTGATTATTATAACCACAACATCTGGAGGGATATCTGTTTCTTCCTTTGAACAAAATGATATGTTTAAATTTTTTTTGTAGGGATGTTATAAAATGTGTCCATTGCATGACTCATTTTGGAGTGTAAGAGGTAATATGAATTCAATTATCGTTGAAATTTTTACCCTGTCTGCTTTACTCACTTAGACCATGTAACCTTGCAAAGAGTTGGGCAAAGCTGACGTGACAGAAGAAAAAGTGATCATCGAACACTCATTTTACCTAGATTGAAAAGGATATATTTTATGCCTGAGGATCCCACAGAGGGAAAATACCTTTGTAAAGTTCTCCGAAGTGTATTGAGAAGGAAACCAACATATTTCAAGTGCCTAGTAAAGGTCAAGCATTCCACCAGGTACTTTCATTTGGGAAGGTGATGGTTTTGAACATGAAAGCCATCAATCTATGTGGCTAAAACCATCAGCTTCCCAAATGAAAGTACCTGGTGGTATTCCTGATCTTTACTAGGCACTTGAACTTTTGTTTTAAAGGAATTCAAATTAGGGTCACTGGTTTTATGAAAAAGGCTATAAAAAGGGAATTGGGAGATTCTAATTTTTAGGCTTGTAGTTCGAGTTTCTCCTAGCTGACTAAGTGTCCCTGAGCCATTTGCTTATTATCTTTTAAGTGAAGGGCTTAGGCTTGTATAATTCTTTCAGATTAACTAGTCTGTCATCATGAAGTGTTCATTTTTGTCTGTAGTAATACCTCTTATGTTGAAGTCTATTTGCCTTATATTGATATAGCGAGTTCAGCTGTCTTTTGCTTACTGTTTGCATGCACGGTATAACTTTTTCCTTTCTTCCACCCTATTTGTGTACTTTTATTTAAAGTGTGTCTCTTCGTAAAGTGTGAATAGTGTATTCTGCTTTTTTAAAAATAAAGATTTTATTTATTTTATTTTATATTTTAGAGAAGAGAAGAGAGGGAGAAAGAGAGGGAGAGAAACATCAATGTGTGGTTGTCTTTCAGGTGCCCCCTACTGGGGGCCTGGCCCGCAACCCAGGCATGTGCCCTAGACTGGGAATCAAACCAGCGACCTTTCGGTTTGCAGGCCAGCACCCAATCCGCTGAGCCACACCAGCCAGGGCTGCTTTTTAAAATGATAATAATTACTATTAACCTATTCTGATGGTCTTCTAGAGTTAAAGTTTTAGCAGGCATATTAAATTCTCATTTTGATTTTCTATATTTTCTTTTTATAATTTAACTGTATAAAATAATCTTATGTATGTTGGATATTTATTAGTGTAACTAGTTTGCTGAATGACTTGTTCTTAGTAAGACACAAAGAGAAAATAGCTTTATTATTCTCCCACTTTTACTTTGTTATTTTTGGCACATCCCATGGCTTTTGTGTTGTTTTAAAGTGTTGGAACAATTTAATTTTCAAATATTAGGAAAACTGGTACAGTATAAATTAAAACGTCATTTTCCTACCAGCTTATAGTTTCTCCTCTTTTCCTTTGTCCAGCCTGACCCATTGCTTAGTGATCATCAGTAAGGAAGAAAGGTCATTTCCAGTTTAACTCCTCTCTGCTCCTCCCTCTACCCAATGTCTCTCGTTTTTCCAGAGTTGACAGGGGCGGCAGAAAAGGGCCAAGGCCGTTGTACTTAGTCGGCTGCTGTGTTTTTATGGCCAGCGGTTTCTCATACGTACCCTGATGAGTTCTTTGGAGATCCTGTGCTGGGTTCATTGATACCATGCCATTATGGGATATGTGCAAATCTTGGATAATCAGTCATAACCTTCAGCTCTTACCCTTTGGTGGAGTATCACTGGGGTGTCCCTCAGTCCCTGTCCAGGCAGCCCACTTAGGTGGAAACCTTTCAGGATCACGTCAACCTCACTATCCTCCATAGTATCCATTTGGTCCCCAGGAAAACACACATATTAGCACCATTAAACTGAAATGTAGCCCATTTCCACTTTTACTGAGGCTCAGCTGCCTTGCTCTGCTATCGTAGGCAGCATTCGACAGGCTTGTGGGCTCTAGCCTCATACATGCCCCACGGAGGAGGGCTCCGCAGGAGACAAGCAGCTAGCCAGGGAACAGAATAACAGCCTCTCTCATTACAGAGCCCCAAGGTGTGAAGGGCTGTTTTAAGCAGTCGTTCTGAGCTGATAGGGAAGGAAAGGGAACCACTCTTTTCTCCTGAGAATTCTCCTTGAAGAAGTGTCTTCTGCAATGCAAGTTCTTTTCATACAGGGACTCGGAGGTGACCTCTGGGACTAGCTGGCCATGTGCAGCAAGCCCTGAAGTCAGGTGAAAGGAGCTCATCACCTGTTGTCTTAGCATTGAGGCTTTAGCTGAAAATTTGAAACGATATGAGACTTTCCCTTCTGCTTAAGAGAATTTCGCAATTATTGGCTCAGTGGCAAGATGCATAGATAAGTGTTATACTTTCAGCTACATTTGTAACTTGTGAACTTCCACACTCTATAATCTTCTCCCATCACAATAATGAGAAATACTAAGTACAAAATAAATATTTAATGAATCAGCTCATGGTGATTACACGATATCAATCTCTGGGGAAAATAAGGGTGACCAATATAATGAGAAGAGTGAGGTTTCTAATGTGCAATACTCTTCCTTAATTTGGTTAAACAATTGGTCGCTTAGTGGAAAAAATGGAATTCAAAGCTATTGTTAGCTCAGTCAAACTAGTTGGTCAGGTTGGATAAGGTGGATAAAACCTATAACTGGGTTGACAGTCATCTGTGGTGAAAATCTCTAAACAGAGAAGATTATATATATGTTTATACATTTTAATATATATTATATATGTATATGTATTGTATGTACATATTATACATATATGTATGTATATAATATGCGTATATGTATATGTAAGTATATATGTATATGTGAACATGTTTATATGTACATATGCACACATTCCAGTATATTTATAGCCCTGATATAGCTCTCAGAGAAAGCGATGACATATGATGGGATTACCCCAAATATATTCTGAGAGTTAGCAAAGAATAAATAGCATGGATAAAGGAGAATGGTTTAGAACAAGAAGCAGGGAGTTTTCCTAATTTTTGGAGCAGATACAGGTGAATATAAAATGTGTTTATCAGTTCATCGGTTAGTTTATTTTAAAGTAGAAAATAACCCTAAAATATTTACTACGTATTATAATCTATAGGTGATGGTATAAGAAGTTGTTTTAAAGTTTTGAGTTTAATTCTGACTACAGTTAAATTATCAATAATTTTCAAAACATATTAATGTGTATCATTTACTACATAGTAGCGATTTATGTAAGTAAAAAGGAGATTATATCCAGTAGTGTCTAAGATTTAACAGATAACTTCGGAGTTTATAAAAGTATTACACCATCACGCTAAAAATATTGGAGAATAACTGAAAAGCACAAAGAAAGCAGCAAAAGTACTCTTAATCTAATAATAAATAGATAACCATTGCAGGCCAGAATGAAAAACACCAGATTGCTTTTTGTTTATAGCTACATTTCTTTCTATGAGTCATAAAAAATTACTTTTTTCATGGCAGAACTGTCTTTGATCTATATTTAATAAGCTCACTTATTTTTCTGTTAAAGACTGAAAAGAATTCCCTTTCATGGCTAGACTTTGTATGTAGGAAGCTGTACCAAGATTGTGTCCAATATAATCAGAAATCTGCTAAATATAACTTCTCAAACTTTATTTGTAGAGTAGATTTTTGGATAATTTTTTTGAGCCTTAGTCAGTAGTTAAGAATTACTTTAAGATGCAGAAAGAGAAATAAGGAAAGTGAGCTATTGCCTAAGAAAAGAGGTATTATATTTTAACACTTAAGCCTGTTTTCAATTCTAGCCCTGGAATTGCCTGTGGCAGTTAATTTCACATGGGCCTCAATATTTCATTTTCTCAATAGGACAGTGTCTGTCTGATTGTGGGGTCAAATGCAAGGGAGAACATAAATGCTTTTGACCTTTTTTGGTGGGGGGGAGGTGTATACTTTAAGCAAGATAAGCATTAATGAAGGAGTCCTAATCTGTTAGAAAGCTTGGAGCTTTGAGCCATAGATTTTAAAAGGAGAAGCTCTGTACAGAGTTCTACTTTAAGTATTATCAGATACTGTCTTTGTAAAAGTATCTTCGTTCTGTTTCTTTCATTATGAAGCCCATCTTTTAAAATCATTAGCCTTAGGGGAAGAGTGACCACCTTGAAAAATAACTTTGTAGAAGAATAACTGTGAGTGCTATGGTGTTATATAATTGAGAATACTATTTTTTTTTTCTGTGTCCTGGGAAAGTATTGAAATGGATTGGCTAAGAAAAAAGAATGTTTATTTTCTTAGAGATAAGTAAGCCATTTTATGAGAAAAGACTTGATGTCCTTATACTAATCATGATTCCCCCCGACCCCGCCAAGATCTGTATATGGAAAATTTAGAAATAATAGATAACTATTAGAAGGAGAGAGAAAAAATGTAAACATGCTTTATTGCATAACTATCTCCAAATAAGCTTGCTTTCTACCACATTTTTCAGGTGTTTTTTTTTTAATGGGTATTAGATAGCTATACTGATTGAAATGATGACTTGCAAAAAAACTCAGTATTGTTTAAAAATCACTGGAAAGGTTCACCTGAAGTGGCAGAGCAAAGAAGCTCATATTCAGGCTGAAACACTGAGGTTCACGTTTTCATCCACGCAAGTACATTAGAGACTGCACGTACTGTGTACAGGTAACAGCCAAATGTTTCGGAGGTGGTGAGTCTGTTTATTATCATGAGAATTTATGAAGTTGTTAAATTAGGTTTCTTTGGAGTCATTACAGCTTATTTCATTAAGATGTTTACTGGATAAATATTTTCACTAAGGTTTTCAGCAACTTCAAAGAGGTATTATTTATTCAATAAAAAAGCGTGAGGATTCTATTACAAAAATGCATTTGGTTTTTATTTTCTTCCTGTAGTAGATTTTTTTCCCCTTTTGGTTCAAATGAGTCTATTATTTTAAATTGCTTTGATAGATCTGGTATCTCGTATGCATTTGTAAGCCCCGCCACTGCCCAGGGTTTCCAAGATCTCGGTGCGTTGCATTCTGTGGGCACATCGCGAAAGCCACGGTGCTTGTGGGTACTATGCAGACAGAGGGGCTCTTGCTTTCTGAGTGAAGCTGCAGCCACAGACTCATAGGTTTATTTTATATCATTTCCAAGTCATACGAATACATGGTGACTTTTTTTTTTTACATGTGGTAAGTATGTAGAACCTTTGTGACATCTTACAGCTATAAGATGAGCTAGAGAAGGTCACTATTTATGCCTTGCACAATATCTGGCCTCTGACATGGGCAAACAGTAATTGTGTTTGAGGTTGAAATGGACCCTCACTCTGCAGATGCTTCTGTGGCCACGAAGTGAAGGTTCTAGTGAATGCTGTTTCAGATAAGGCACTTGTTCAGTTTACAAAGAATATTTGAGTAAAGGCTAAAGCGAGGAAGCAGCACGGTATAGCAGAAAAGTGAGAGCTGACATTCCTGGGTTTGAATATTGTATGTGCCTTTCACTAGATATGTGACCTTAGGTGAGGTCTGTAGCTTCCTCTGAATTTGTCCTCATCTGAAAGGGGAGAAAGTGACTAACTGGGGGTTGTGAAGATTAGTTAAATGCTGAGTATAAAGCAGCTAACGCAGCAGCTGGTTTATAATAGACACTTAATAAGTGTAGGGCTCTTCTTCCCATAGACATTTAACAATTAAGTATGTTGGGCCAGAAGAACAATTCATACATCACAGGCCATTTCTAGAAAGAATGCTCACAGGTTTGTTTTTTTGAGGATTGAATACTTCTCATAAAGTCTCTTGAAAAAGTAATCTGTATGTTGTTTTGCTCATGCATTTATTCATTTAGCATTTGTCAGTAATTGTTACATACCAGCTTTCCTCAGTTGTAGAAGTTTGTGTTCTATCGAGAGAGATCAACATATAAGGGAGAAATGACTCCGGAACTTCGAGTTCCACAGAGGTGCAGTGCCGAGGTCCTGTAGAAGCCCAGAGTAGGGGCATCTGAGCCAGGGCATCCCTGAGAGGTATCAGCCAGTTCTTGTTTTCTTAGAGGTGTTGCATTTCTGATATTTAATTTAGCCATACCTCCAAATATTTTCTTTTCTTTGTTGAGACATACAGATTTTGAAGACCCTTAAGTTCAAAGATTCTCCATTTCTTAATCACTGTGGAATAGCTGTGCTGTCTTTTCTGTCATTTTCTTCTGTGTCCCTAACAGGACAATACAGTGGTCCACAGGGGGGCACGTGGGAGAGTGACGTATGGCCTGTCGTTTCTCATGGTTTTCCTGATAACTGCTCTCCTTTAAGCGGGTTGGCCTTTCAGTGTGAGGCGTCCTCTTGACAAGTAGAAACTGTTGATGAGGTCAGCGATTACGTAACTGTGTTATTGGACAGTTATGTGGAGCATCACAGTTAGTGGAAATAGGAACAGCTTCTGAGAACACAGGGGAAAAGATAAATTATATCTGCTGTTTGTTAGACTATTTTTGGCTGTGAATTATAGAAAACAGAGGCTTAAACTCACACAATTTTGTCACAACTAACGTGAAACACGAGTTTGGGAATGTAAGCATTTTGGGCAGGTGCAGCATCTCAGAGCTGTGACCAGAGAACCAGGATATTTCTACCTTTTCCTCTTTATTGTCTGGCCCTTGTCCTCATGGCTATGAGATGGTTCTGTGCCTCCTAGCAGCTATTCTCAGGAAAGAGGAAAAGAGGTGTGTTCATAGCATGAGAATAAACTATCTCAGAGATCTCTCTTGCATTTCATTGCTCAAAACTGGGCCACATGGCCATGCTAGCTGCAAGGGAGTCTGGGGGACAAACCATTTGAACCTGGCATATTGCTACCCAGAAGAAAATCACGGTTATGAATATTAGTTAGACAAATAGTCATGACAGCTATATCTGGGGATTTTATTTTTGTCATTTCCAATGGCGTTAGGTTTAGCTTTCATGATTTGGTGAGTAGTAGTTGCCACCTCATTCGTTTATTTATTTGACAAATATTTGTTAAATGCATAATACCTTATAATATACTATTCCCAATTTAATAAAACTAGACCTCAAAATATGGCTGCATAAATAAAAATTCATGGATGAGTACGGATGTAAGCTAATGGAAGTTTCTTTTAGCTTATGAAGTAGATTGCTGGAACTGTGATTTTCACATGGAGAACAAGTGAATTTTGTTTAGCCGACCTCCATCATGCAGCTTGTTCATAATTATTACCCACACACTCCTTTCTCTGACCCTTGTCTTTTCACCAGTAAATTCGAAAGCCTGCCTCATAAGGGCAAGTTGCTCTGGTTTTCCCATAATACTTCCTTCCCCAGCTTTTATGTGCTTAGCCATTACGTCAGACAAATATCTTTTTCAGAATTGGGCATTGTTTCTTTATTGGAAAGGAAACAGATTGTTTTAGGCCAGGAAAACTGGAAAAAGAAAATAGAAAACCATCAACTATGTTTGTTTTTTTAAATCAAATCACATGTTAGGATTCAGTGCTTGGGTCTTGTGCATATTCTATTCAGAGGAAACCCAAGTTTGTTCTTGTCACTGGTTCATTTTGAAGCAGGCTTGGCACAGATTTACAGGGTCTTTCCCCAAACCATGACAGAAATCCTGCTTTTTAATTTATGTCTAAGGTTAGATTTCCAGCAGTGGTATCTAGCAGGGCCAGTCAGTCAAATTCCGAAGTGTGAGGATGATTTTACTTGGTGTGTGACTTTCCTTCCTTGTTGTGAAAGCTGAGTTCTAGCTTCATGTGATCTCTTCTGGTCTCTTTCAAATTCTGTCCAGTTAGTGGTAAGACCCATGAAGTGTCCATCTTCTGGCTATTACACAGTAGCAGGTCACTCAGGTAACCCAGTTGGGTTGTAGGTCTGACAGTTTTTATCTATGGTCCCAAAGTTTGCACTAATAAAGAATCTTTTTTTTTTAATGGCCCCCTCTCAGACTTCTTGTTTAGAAAGTTTTTGTTCATAAAGTAGATCACATTGATATTTATTATAGGTCATCCATTTCCCTACTTATATTAATCAAAGACATATATAACTATCAGCAATTTTTGACAAGCATGAGATAACCGAAGTTTCTATGTAGATATCAATTCAAAGCAGAGATACTTGAAATAATAAAAACAAAAAGCTTTATTGCAGTTAAATATATACTTCTTATTCAGCTTGTGAAATATTGAAAGAAAGCTTCAAGGCCATTATTACTTCATTTATAAAACCATAACTGCAGGCTGTTCATTTTTCCTGATGTGGTACATTATGACCATCTTTTCACTTTTTGGAAAATTTTAAATATAACATAAAAGTATACTGAATATTACAATGAATCTTTATGTATCCATCATTAAACCTTCATGTATCCATTATCAAACCTTCATTAGCCATCATTAAACTATAACAAAGTTGTAGCCATTTTGTTTCATCTGTTACTCTTCCTCATCAATAACCCCAATAGGATTTTTTTGAAGCATATCCTAAATATATTATTTATGGATGGCCCAGTTATGAACTGAGAATCTACGAGCTCCATCCCAGTTGTCACTCTGCCATAGATTATGATTTGGCTCAGTGTATGAATGTTGACCCATGTTTCTATATCAATCATCAATCCCTCTTGCCTTTTTTTTTTTTTTTTTTGGTTAGCAGAGTTTACCTGCAACTGTAATTGCAGAAAATAGAATGGGCAGCTATTACTGACACTAACTATACTATATTGGCAGTGAGAGCCAAAGCAATGATGGCTGACAGCTGAAGTGGAGAAAAACAGGCAAAACAACAAAAAACAGAAATCCAAGTCTCCAGATACTGGCTTGCTTTGGGGAGTCCACGTGCAGAATTGGGGTTGCTTTGAAAGAAAGAGTTTCCGGAGCTAAATGTGGCTGGGAAGGGTTGCCCTCAACCTTGGCTGTACTCAGATATGCATGTGGTTGCAGGATTCACACTCCTTTCAGCAATGTGTTAAGAGAATTTCCTAATTAATGTTCGAAAAGGATTTTTATTGCCTGAAAAGAAGGTGGTAACTGAGGCAAGCACCAGCTTAATCTAGGAGTGCCCTTTGTGTGCTTGTGCGCTCCTTGAATTTATGCATTGGCAGTCATTGCTCTCTCTTGGAGCTCTTTGGGTCATAATCCTGATAGTTGTTTCTGAACCTACACATCATTATCCCCATTTGAAGTTAAATTAATTTACATATGAAACCTAACATGTCAGGGTCAGAGTCAGGATTACATTCTTATGGACATTATTCCACTGGTTGTTTTAATTAGATTTGATGGAAACAACTTATAGTAGTTGATGATTAACTTATATAAAACTAAATCGTTTATTTCCATATTTGGGCTTGAGCATATAAAGTTAAAATATTAGAATATTTAATGTATACCAACACATAATTTTGAATACGAAAGTCACATTTAGTGTTTATTTGTGACTAGCAGGTTTTTAATATTTAATAGATTGCTTTTATTTTATTTTTAGAAAGAGAGGGAGAGAAGCATCAATGTGTGGTTGCCCCTCGCGGTCCCCTACTGGGGACCTGGACCCACCACACAGGCATGTGCCCTGACTGGAGAACCGAACTGGTGACCCTTGGTTTGCAGGCTGACGCGCAATCCACTGAGCCACACCAGTCGGGGCATGGTTTTTATGTCAATTATTTTTTGAAAATAATAAATGTAAAATAAAGTCAGATGGATCCTATATTGACTTACTTTTCTTTATATATTTTTCTTGATCTAAAAGCCTTAGCTAAGAAAAATAGAGCTCTTATATATATGGCTTATTAGCTTGGATAATAAAAGAAAAATCAACAGGAGATTTCAGTTTATAATCCTATTACCGTCTGTTATCTACACAGACTATTACAACCTCTTCACCTCGTTTTTCCATTGGGAAAATAGAAGTGGGAGTGGAGTTTTATACATTTATTTCTTCATTTATACATTTACTTCATGGGATTAAACAGAATATTTGAGTATAGTCATTGGGATAGATATGAAGTAAATATTTCAATTTTAATTTTGAAACATTTCCTTTTACTTTTTATCTGTTTCCATTTGCTTTGTCCATTTGCTCCTTAAAAATTATATAATTAGAATTAAAAATCTTTAAACTATTTCATTTAGATAGAAATAGAGAAATATTTTAAGTCTGATTTGAAAGTTTTCTATTGTATAATGTAAATGAAACCATAACATCAGGAAATTTTAGCAGGTCATTAAAGTTCACCTTTGCTACTTTTTGTCATTAATGGATAGCCTTTCTTCTTCTCCCCCACAGGAAAAGACGGGTTCTCTATTAAACGGAATCCTGAAATGTGATCTTCTTTAAAAAGGTAGGTGTGTGTGTTTTTTAAAATTACTTTGTGACTTTTAAAAATTTTTGTTACATTGAATAAATTACAATTCAGACTGTTTAACCCGAGAGCAATTTTTATGCTGCTAATGGCTGCCATTGGGATTGAATTAAAATCTCATGTTCAGCTTTCTAAATTCAGTATTGAATTTGCCGGGCTTTTTAAAAGAATGACAATTTTGAGCGAGTAGTTCATGTCTACAGAAGTCAATGTGTGTGATGTATAATATAAGTGAATGTCTCTCAGTAGCTACTTTTTCTATTGAAATGGATTAATTTCAGCTTATCCTTGGTTGATACCATTCTAGGAAGCCCAGAGAGTTTGGAAGTATAATATGGTCTGTGGTCAGTAAAAGTTGTTATACCTTCTATTTTTTGCAAGGTTTTTTTTTTTTGTTGTTGTTTTTTAGGGTTTTTTTTGTTTGTTTGTTTTCCCAGAGTGGGAGTTGTGATTTGCATGATACTTTATCAGCTATAACAAAGTTATGAGCATTCTTAGGTTTATGGCACTTTTTGTAATCTATGTAGATTGTCTAAGATGTTTCTAAATTTCAGGGACTAAGTTTCTAGCCCAGCAGTTGCTTCTCTTTTCATCTGATAGTTTTTGTACTGAAAGGTGTGCTTGGGGACTTTGGTCCTGATGACAACAGTGTGTCCAGAGAAGGGCCTCAGAGACAGGAAAGCTCTAGACACAAGTGTTGTGGTGGGTCTGATGGGTCAGTCACCTCAGACCATAGGATCGCCTCAGACATTTTGTGGTGTTCCAAGGTCACAGTGGTCAAATGTGACCTTGTGCCGCTAGCCTCCAATGCTCCCCTGCAGTTTCCTCTCAGATTGTAAGATTTTACCTCTTACTCTATTTCTGGGCAGAGGATTAATGGTTTAGAAACATTTCTTCCACGTTTTATAATGGGATGGCGATGAGGCCTTTCTTTACTCTTCTGTCAGCTTCACCAAAGTGACTCTCCATCTCCAGCTTTCAGGGAACTTGTCCAGCTCATGGCCATCCCCAGCTCAGGAACAGCTCAGTTCTGACACAGGTCCCAAGTTAGTTACCCATATATTACTTAGAGAATCTCACCTACCTCTAGGTGGTTGGAAGGGGAATTATGACATGTACTAGATCTGCGGGAATCTAGTGTGAAGAACACACATGTTTTATGATCTCTGAATTGAAGTGGAGAGGAAATATTTGGCCTACTTAAGATAAATTGAAACACCAGCGTAAAATCAGCATTTGGACATAAATCGTATAAGAGTGCATATGAATATAGAGACCTCAGACGGCTAATTTGTTTCAGAAATGGACTTCAAAAATCTGTTGTTTACAGATTACTGAGGGTGAAACGACTGCAAAGTTGCTAAGTAAATGTTTGCTATATTTTTTTCCTCAAATTATTTTCTCAGATTTTGGCTTCAGAGATGACACAGAGATACATGAGTTAATCACAGGCAGGGTGAGGATACTTTTCGATAAAACGATGATAGGAAAAGACTTGAGGAACAGTGTATAAATGTTGAACTATAGGAAATCCAGATCATTAGACCTTGATCTTCTTTGAAGCTAGAGTGGTGCCTGGGCTTAACTGAACCTTATGTTATTATCCATCTGCTACCAGATACGAGAGGGGACCCAAAAACTCCCAGAATTTACTTATAAAAAACTGTGTATTTATTCTTACATGTTTAAACTTCAACTACCTTTAAAGTACTCTCCTTTTGATGCAATAGACCTTTCAAGATGTTTTTTCCCACTACTCAAAACAGTTTTTGAACTCATTGATTTTGATGCCTTTTAGTGCTTCTGCTGTTTTTTGTTTCACCTCTTCCACTCGGCAAAATGTTACCCTTTGAGGACTTTTTTCATCTGGCGAAACAAAAAAATGTTGCTCAGGGTGAGATTGGGTGAATAGGGAGGGTGGGGTGAGTTTTTTACTCAGTTTTGAGTCAACAACTGCTGAACACTCAAGTGATGTGTGGGCAGGGGCGCTCCTAAATCACCCATCATGAAATGCGCAAACATGTTGACGGAGTTACTCAGCCTCTCACAACAATGCCAGCTGGCAGACTGATACAGATGGGTTCCTAGAACTCTTACCTGGTGAGGTAAGCTTGTATTGCAAGGGGCACAACCTCCAGAAGGTAATTCTGGTTTTTTGGGTTCCCCCTCATATACATTGAAAAAAATTGACTTTGTACATTAGGAAAGCTGCTTTTTCCATTTCTCTAACACCAGTCCAAAGCCCCTCTTGTGAACAATGACCCACATGTCTGGAACATATCGTCACATATCTGATGAACATATAGGGACACGGACTTTAGAAGAGGGCTCCTAACCTGCATGGGTCACAGAGCCCAGGGAGCTGTGGGATATTCTATGAGGTCCTGGAGCCCATGGTAAAACCAAGGATGACTCATGTATTGAATAAATACCATCTTCCCTTTTAATACATATGACTCTTTGACAGCTATCTATAGCTGCTGCTATTATGAAGAAATGTACATGAATATAAAGCATTAGCTGAATTAAGAGGGGCTTCTTGCTATAATTTTTTTTTTTACATTTTTTAATCCTCACCTGAGGGTGTGCTTATTGATTTTAGAGAGGGGAAGGAAGGGAGCAAGGAAGGGAAACATTGATGTGAGAGAGAAATGTATCAGTTGCCTCTCACATGCACCCCAATCCAGGCATGTGCCCTGACCGGGACCAAACTCACAATCCAGGCATGTGCCCCGACCGGGAATTGAACCTGCAACCTTTCGGTGTACAGGACGATGCACCAGACAACTGAGTCACACTGGCCAGGGCTAGTGTATTTTCTTAACAGGAGGTAAAGCACAACTTGTAAGTGGATAATAATTTTTGACCTTGAAAATTGATCTTCGTAATCAGAGAGGTTGAGAATTCTTGTTGTAGGAAATAGTGAAGGTGTCTAAATCAGGCTAGGGTCAAATCTGTATCCAACCAAAATAGAGGCAGAAAGTTTGTAAACAGTTAAAGGAAATATTTATATATATATAAATAATATATTAAATTGCCTTCCTGGAGACAGTGGAGGAACTTCCTTCTAAAAAACTTTAGACATTCCCACTTTCCTATACACTGGGTTTATTAAAGGCCATGGGAAAGGCTAGACTTGTACTGTCCAATATGATAGCCAGTAGCCACGTGTGGTTATTTAAATCCGAATTTAAATTAAGACAATTAAAGTTTATCATTAACACCGACTGACTATAATTTAAGTGCTCAGCGGCCACATGTGGCTGGAGGGTACATACTAGGCAGCACATAGAAAGTTTCCGCCGTCACAGAAATTTCCTTCAGGCAGTGCTAGGAATGGCTGCCACCTCCAGGACATTTCCGTACCACTTTTAGTGGCTCTGTTCCTGAGGCCCTGGCCATGGAGAAGATGAAGGCTGCCTTGCCTTCTGGGACCTTGTGGGATTTCATGGACATGAATCCCTAGTGCATATGTGGAAAAGAAGATTGTTTTCCCCATAGTGTTCTTCCAGTTCTCCTCCCTGTCATGTTGCCCACATCCCATGACAAGGGGCAGGGGTCTGTGTGTCAGTTTGAGCTAACATTTTGTGTGTATAGTAGACACTTGTCACCATTTGGGTTGCACGGCATCTAAGTCTTTTTCCTGAATTTGAGTAAAAATATCCATCATTGTCTGAAGCTGGGTGTCGGGGTGAGAGTGCTCCGTTTCTTTTAATTTCTGAAACAGAAATGCCCACTTTTGAGTTTTTCCTGACTTCTGGCAGCTAGCAGGAGCACAGGGCCTAAGGTCTGCAAACCTGGGATTGTGCCCCTGGAGGGATGGCTTAGAATTCTGCACATCTCCTTGCAGGCAGCAGCTTTGGTGGCTGTGTACAGAGCTAGCTGTGGTGACCAGGGCCAGCGACTTCAGTGGTAGTTGTGACAGAATCGACTATTGAGAAGAAAAGAGAACTACTAAGGAAAATAGCTTTCCTGCGTATGTGGGGGCCCAGACTAGTTTTACCTGTTCCAACTGACCTCTTCCTCTACGTGGGGTAATAATATCAGGATAATTAAAGACCACCAGGAGAACCAGACATCAGTGATTCATGAAATTAGTCATAACACAAGTAAGACATCCTGATACCCTTTTATAGAAACCATTAACCTTTAACAAAAGAATACATATATCAGAATTACAAACATCTCACTTTGGTTTAGTAATGAAATAAGTTTTTAATTTTTTTCATAGAGATTTTTCATAGAGATTTATAGTTTCACTTCTTCTGCTCAGATTCTAATCAACATCACTGCCTGTGAACAACCACATTTCTGATTCTTACTGGCTAGGTCGATGTGCCTGTTTTATTTGTTTCCCAGAACAAGTAGACTGTGACATACTGTTTTCTGTTTAAGCATATTGTCTGTTCTTCCTGTGTGCTGCTTCCCTACTTTGGCGCACACAGCAGCTGTGTGACCATCTGTGTCAAATCTGGGAGAAGCCTTCTAAACCCTGTGCTCTTTTTTGTTTTGTTTTGTTTTTTTTTGGATGTAGGTGACGATGAAACATAGTGGATAATTGGGAGACAGGATTGAAGAAACCCGGGTCTAGATCGTTGCGTGAAGAAGGACTTTTCACTAACTAGGAACACCTGCATGTTTCTGCATAGAAAATCTTTCATGGTCGTATTTGCAGTCTTTCCCACAAATAATTCTGTACTATAAAAGAAGGAACATAAATTATGTGAGCAGGAGAGAGAGGGAGAAATAAACTTCATTGTGTTGACCTTTATGCTTTTTTAAATCTATCTGTTATAGAAGCTGTCATTAGCCTTGAACACCCTCATTCAGCTACATAAATGTTGTTATCATTTCTTCTTAGTTGCTTATTATTTGGAATCTTCTTCTTTACTGAACGGTAGCACATGTTAAACATACTTATGACGAAGCTATTGGAACAGCTAGGACAGGTGTTTCCCTATATTGCCCCATGTTGCTTGCAGATAGATGTAAGAGTTAGAAGAGAGCTTGATGTCTTATTGGAAAAACAATCTGCCAGTTTTGTGAAATGTAGATTCAGCAGTTTGAGTGACCTGTTAACCATGAAGATTGTGGTTTCTGAATATCCAAATTCAGTGATGATTTTTCTCTTCATAAATGTATAGTACGTCTTCGATGGTTTTATTAGAAAGCATTTTCTGGGTTTAAGAGTTTCACGTAGGCTGTTTAGACAGACAGTGAAGGTGGAAAGGATGCTATGAAATCATCTTAGATTAAAACAGGGAAGAAAGTATGTGGTGCTCATTCAGAAGTTTCAAATGTCGTGGTTCCAGTGGTCATCCATTTGCATTTGGCTTGACATGTAAATGGTTGCTTAGAGGTATCAGGGATTTAATATTTGTCTGTTATGTAGTATACTGTGTGTTAACTAATAACATTTTCCTTTTCTAAAATGTGATTATAGCATCTGTATACTTGGGAGATTATTAGCAGAGGTTTCATGTATGCTAATATGTTTGAAACGTTTTGAGTCCTTTGGGGGAAAATACTGAATAAACACAAATAAATATTTATGTTAATATATCACTTCTGTTGACTTAGTACACCTCCATTTTCCCCCTTTAATAATGACGGAGCATCTCGTAAGTGCTACATGGCAACTCGAATAGAATATAAGGCAGTTTTTAGTGTCAGCACTTTGTAGCTTGTGACAGATGATTTGATCCTCCTACCATATCCTGTGCCATGTCCAGGTTCTGTCCAGCAAGGTTATTATGAACAAGGAAAAAATTTGCGCAATGGAGCCACATGACTGTCACTTTTGTCTAAGTTATGAAGGTGATAATATGTAAATCGAGGACTCGTACTTGTAGGAATCCCACAGCCTTGCCCCTGTTGCTTCCACTTTTCTTAAAGTCTGTTCTTCCATTGCACCATTTTATTTTAACATATTGACCTGGACTCTAATACAGCGAATAGGGTATTAGAGTATATCTTAAACTTTTTTGGCCTCAGCTCCTTTATAATCTTTTCTTTTTTAATTCTCACCTGAGGACATTTTTAAAAATTGCT
Organism: Mormoops blainvillei; assembly: GCA_004026545.1. NCBI lineage: Eukaryota > Metazoa > Chordata > Mammalia > Chiroptera > Mormoopidae > Mormoops > Mormoops blainvillei. The sequence goes on along the minus strand of PVJD01000454.1, from coordinate 211,282 downwards.
TTTAGAGAGAGAGGAAGAGGGCAGAGAAAGAGAGAGAAACATCAATTGGTTGCCTCCTTGTATGTGCCCCAACCAGGGATCAAACCCGCCACCTGGTTACGTGTCCTGCCAGGGATTGAACCTGCAACCTTTTGGTCTACAGGATGATGCTCCAACCAACTGAGCCACAACAGCCCAGGCAGGCTCCTTTATACTCTTAAAAATTATTCAGAGTCCTGAACAGCTTCTGTTTATGTGGCCTATATCATAAAAATTTGCCATATTAAAAAGGAAAATGGAGCCATTAATAAGTGTTCATTAATTTTTAAATACCAATAATAAATCCATTACATGTTACTATAGATAACATTTTATAAATAAAATATTATGACATTTAAAAAAGTTAAGGTACGTTTGGTGACAAGAGTGGTGCTATTTTGTATTTTTAAATTCTCTGATTTCTGACTCCGTAGGAGACACCTGGATTCTCTTATTTGCTTCTGTAGTCTGTTGTGAGGTCAGACAGGATAAGGCCTCCGAAAAGCTCCAAATTTGAAAGAATGAGAGTAGAAAAAGCAAATAATTGTTTGTTTTAGTATCATTATGAAAATGGTTTTCACCTCCTGGCCCCCCTGAAATGGTCTTGGGCACCTCACTTTGAGAACCGCTGAGCCCGAAATCTCTACACGTTGTCCTTAGAGTGTCTCTGGTTTTGTCACGTGTACTGCTTTGTACTAGAAAATCTCCATCAAGAGACTGTGGCTGTAGTGAGAAATCAAGGATGAGTTAACAAAAAAACCCCTGCATAATGTATTAAAACATTCTCTTTTTGGTTCCATCCGCAGAGAGCTACATCACCTAATTGAATAAATGGAAGCTTTTAAAATAGCAGTTGCATGTACCTATACTGTATTTCTCTAAATGAGAGGCATTTCAAAGTGTTGATAATTGAGATTATGATTGTTTACATTTGTGATGAGATGGTGGGCAGTTCTCAAATATTAGTAAATGTGTTTGTCAGGCAATGGTTTCTGTATAACAAACCTGAGCTGTGTAACAAGTGATTACTTATTTATTACAAGGGCTTATTACTTATATTACATATCACCATAGGTATTTCTCACTTGTATGTCTGTAGGTTAGCAGGGCTTTGATTTTCCCTGACTACGTTCCGCTGGGCTTGACTCCAAGCTGTGGGTTAGATTCAGGGCTGCTCCCTGTGTTTCTCTCCTGAGATTTACATGGGGTATATGTTCTTCTGAGATAGCAAAGACCAATCAGAAATCTTCATTGTTTCTTAAGGCCTTTACTTGAAGCTGATCCACCATCATTTCAACTCACATATCGTTGATAAAGCAAGTCAAATGTCCAAGCTCCATATCAAGGGGTCAGGAGAGTACACTCTTCCAGTGGAGGGGGCGGTGAGGTGGGTAGGGAGAGGGAATACCTGTTGGCTTGGAATGTTCTAATCTACCGCAATGTGCAGTTCCAAATATTAGTAAATAACTATTTTTATCTAGTTAATTTTTACTCACAGAAATGACTAGGAGCTAGTTTTTAATTTAACTTTTAGGCTGCAATCTTATTGATTGTGTCTTCAAAATATCACTGGCTCTAACCCTTTCCCCCCATTCTCACAGCTACTTCTCAAGTTGTTTCTCGATCCTATCGATCTGAACTACTGTGAGAGTCTCTAAATTGGTCTCTGTCCTAGTTACTATTGCTACGCAACAAACCACTCCAAAACCAAGTGTTTAAAATCACAGCTATCTTGAACCTGCAGTTCAGCAGAGAGGGCTTTTCTTTGCTCCTTGGGGCATCGGCCAGGGTGTTTGACTGCGTGCCACAGGGCTCACTGCTGAGATGATTCACTCACGCGCCTGCCAAGTTGGTGCTCGCTGTCCGCTGGGTCGTAAGGGCCAGGAACCTCTGTTTAGCTGCAGATGGGCTGTCCGTAGACTGCTTGGTCTTCCTCATAGTGTGGTGGCTGAGTGACAAAAATAACTGTCCCAAGAGATAGGATATGAAAGTTGCCAGTTTCTTAAGGTTCAGGTCTAGAGACAACTGACCCATTGTCACTTCACATTGTAACAGGCAGTTGCAAAGTCCAGGATCAAAGTAGGGGACATAGGTGATCCCACTTCTCAGTGAGAGGGGTGTCAAAGAAATTTTAAAACCACCACATTCTCTGTGCCTCAGTTCTTCTCACCCCCCCATTGCCCCGTGTTTGCACCCTGTCCCCAGATTTGACCTCCTAAAGCACTGCTGTGTTCCTCACGTTGCTCCCCAGTTTCTACCAAACAGGAACACGCTAGTCTTGCTTCAGGACGATCCACTTGCCGTTTTCCTCGAATCGCGCTTTAGCACTCCCTGTGCTCCAACCGAGCCTGGGGCTTTCTCTCCTTTCACCTTTGATCATAGGTTGGTTTTTCCTCCTCTCTTCCTATAGAATTTTATACCTGTGATCTTTTCACATTCTGACATTCTGTCCTCAAAGTAAATGCTACCTTTTCACGAAGATTTCTTTAAGCTCTCTCTCGTTTTTTAAAAAATATTTTATTTATTTTATTGTTAGAGGCAGAGGGAAAAAAGAGGGAGAGAAATATCAATGTGTGGTTGCCTCTCACACGCCCCCTACTGGGGACCTGGCCTGCAACCCAGGCATGTGCCCTGACTGGGGAATTGAACCGGCGACCTTTTGGTTTGCAGCCCGACGCACAATCCACTGAGCTATACCAGCTGGGGTGTCTTTTCTCTTATACTAAATTTTAACTTTATCCCTTGTAAAGACCTCCCAGTTTCTCTTTTATACAATAATACAGGGTGTGGCAGAAGTAAGGCCTGATTCGGTGTGGTTGGTAGAATAATAATATGGGTGTAATAATTTATAGTTTTAATTTGAACATTTCACCTAAAATGTCATATGGCATGCTTGAGTGTGATATTGTTATGTCACAGAATTATATGCTTATGATTTTGTAATAAAAGGTTTTGTAAAAAAAAAAAAGAAAAAAGGGCTGTTATCTGTGCCAGACCCTGTATATGCCTTTATATGTATTTTATGTACTCTAGTAGATTTTATGTTCCTTGGAGGGACATAAAATTTTTATATACTATTGATCTTCAATTGCACTAATATTTAGAGTTACATGTAACAACTGCTTGCTTTTTTTTTTAATGAATGAATTGAGAGTATGAATGGACTTAAAAGAATATGTTTACGCTCGCCTGAAAACCTTCTAGAAGCACTATGATTGGCTATAAAATAAGTAAAACTATACTAGTGACAATTACAAACATGAATGTTAGAAAATATTATTAAAAAGAGATTCCACTTACAGTAAAAGTAGGCAACTATATAGTAGTTCAGAGTAACTTGCCTAGACATGTATAGGAACTCAGGGAGGAAAACTATAACATTCAATCATAGGACATAACACAGGTTGCAACTAAGTGGAGACGGATAGTCTGTTTTTGGAAAGTAATACAAAAGCATCAGTTTTTCTCTGTGAAACTACAAACACAATACAATCCCTATCAAAACTGGGGAACTTGAGAAAATGATTCTGAAGTTCATCTAGAAGAATGAACCTATAAAACGTTCCCAGAATTTTAAGAAATGTGTATCTCAGGTACTTGCCATCTCAAATATTAAAGAATATTATAAGTCAGTAATGATTGAACAGTGGTATTGGTGCAAGAATACATCAATGAATAAAATATGGAGTCTATTTTTAGATAAGTATATATGGTAATTTAGCATGTGATAAGGTTGGCATTTCAAATGGGAAGGAAAAAGATGAATTATTCAGTGAAAGGTGTTGGGACACCTGCCTAGTCAACTGCAAAAATAAAGCAGAATCCCCACCAAACAACTTATACAACAATAATTCTAGGGGATAAAAATTATCAATGTAACAAGGTAAGTTTTAAATGTATGAGCAAAATAGATGGATGGATACTTTTACAATCTTGTGTTGGGGAAGGTATTTCTAAGTAGGAAGCATGAAGGCAAGAATTAAAAAGTAAAACTACACAAAGCATTTTAAATTATTATGATTTTATTTTAGTGGAATGGAATACTATATAAACTTGTTTAAAAGACAATATTCTGGGGAAATGTTCAGATAATATATGATCAACAAAGGGCTGATATTCTTAATACAAAGAGCTTTTACAATTACTTCGTACAATTTTATCAACAGGACAAACATCTTAGTAGAGTGATGGAGAAAAATGTAAACAGGTAACTCATAAAATGACTACGGGGCCGGCAAAGATTAAAAGGATGTGCAAACCTACTAACAATCAAAAGTGCAAATTAAACCAACAACGGTATAGCTCAGTAAACAAAATGATGAAAATAAAACAAAAACAAATCTGTACTATTGGTGATGGAGTGGGAAAGTGAGTACTAGAAGATAGTTTTTCCCAAACTAGTGAAGGACTATTTTTTCCCAGTCTTTTTTCTTCTTTTTTTACTGCTATGTTGTAAATTATAGTAAAAGTAAATTGCCAGAAAAAGAAAATGAAAAATATACAAAATAAAATCTCAAATACATTTCTATAAAATGTTAATCAGGTATACAGTTACTGTCAGATTCCCATAAAAGTTTCTAAATGTTTACTCTCAGTTTTCTGAGCCTGCCTTGTAACCCAGGAATGAGCAGTGTGTGGTCTGGTACCGTTCTATGGACCACTCTTGGAGAAGCATCCTTTGGATTGAGAATTTCTGAAGGAAAGATGAGCAGTATGTGTAAGATTTTAAATGTGCAGCTTCTTCTGTTTCTAGTAATTGAAGCCTATAGCTAGATAATTGTGTAATAATCTAGCACCTTCTGTGATATAGAAAAAGATGGAATTCAAATATCCTTCAGCGCAGTAATGGTTAGCTAGTTATGGTAGTGTCAGACTATGTAGTCATTACAAGTAATTAAGAAAATGTATATTAAATTTTTATTAAAGAAAATTCAAATATACAGAAAATTAGGAAGAACAGTATGAAGAATCCCCACACAGCCATTGCCCAGCTTCAGCTATTTCCCACTCGTGGCCAAACTCGCTTCTCTCCTTTTGCATTAGATATGTATTTATTTATGTGAAAATGATCACGAACTTTTGAAAAAAAGAAACAGGTTACAGAGGCACATGTATTCGCTCATTTAACTATTTTTGGTTGCATACCGACCTCAGGCATGGCACTGTTTTAGGAGCCAGGGCTTTTGCAAGTGAATAAAAAAAGATAAAAACTCAGCTTGATGCTTACATTTAAGTGGGGAAGAGAGAACAATAAACAGTCAAAATTATAGTATATAGCAGCTGATAATTATTACAGGATAAAACCAAGCAGTGAAGGGGAATTGGGAACACAGGGGCATTGCAGTTTAGGAAGGATAGGCGGGGAATGCCTCCCTGAGAAGGCGGTCTTTGGATCAGGGCTCTCAGGTAGGAACCTGCATCTGTCTCAGGGAGACCTCCCTAGGCCGCGGGCGTTGATGACAACACCCTAAAGCGGAACTGAGCCTAGCATATTCTGAGGAAGAGCAAGAGGGCTGGCATGACTGGACTGAGCGCTGCAACTTGAGGGCAGAACCGGTGGACAGACCCTGGAGAGTCTTAGAGGCCACTGTGAAGACTTGGGATCCTGTCTAAGGGAAATGGGGAGCCACTGGGGGAATTTGAACCCAGGAGTGATGTGACGTTACTTATGTTTGGGAGAGTCACTTTTTTTTCCTAATGGGCTAAAATGATTGCTTCTTGATTTAATAAACATTTTGACATCCCCCCTCCAACAAACGCACCATACACATATTCTAATGGTTATCAAATTTTGAAAGCTGGGTTCAGATGAATTAACAGGAGGGCCATTGAGGAAGTGAAGTCTATTGGAGGAGGAAGGCAGGGAGAGAGGGAAGGAGGGGAAGAGAGAAGAGGGGAGAGAGCAGAAGGAGAGGGAGGCTGGTGGGGAAGGCAATGAAACAATGGAAAGCCCAGAAAGGTCAGGAGTACTTAGAGCAGTTGATTGTGGGCGGTGTATAGGAAACAGAGAACCAGGTGCCCGGTAAACTTTGTTGAGTCTATGGAAATACGATACTGGGAACATATTGGCATCTTGAAACAACAGCTTAGCCTTTGCAGATGAATTATTTTCCTGATGCTAAAAACAATACACCATCATCCCCAATATACAATGATCCTCTTCAAGGCAAAGGTATGAACTCCTGTCTCTGGGGCCTAATACAGAAAACGTTCAGGAAATGCGCGGCTAAAAGGGTGACAGTAGTTGTGCCAGAGTTTCTTCTCCAGGCATTGATTTGTTTAAAAAAATGCACCTCTTTGGTACTTTCTCTTGAAAATATTGATGAAAGTACTAAAACTTTAAAATATAATTTTAGTAGATTCCCTGTTTGAGAAGGAAAATCTCACCGTTTTAACTTGTAGGGAGATCATGTGGTGTCTAAATGCATAAGTATGAGAAATAATACGATTTTTTCAAATGGCCTAAAATGATTGCTTCTTGATTTAATAAGCATTTTGATCACCCCCTCCTCTGACTCACACACACAATGCATACATTCTAGTGCTTATCAGATTATGAAAGCTGGGTTCAGATAAAATAACAGGAGGGCTTTTCCTGGCATCAGCCAAGAACTATTTGGAAAACAGGCAGAACAAGTTAAAGTGCGAGCCTAATCTGGTGAGGGGAAGTGCCAAGCACAGATGGAGTAAGTTTATTCTCACATAAATATTCTCTCTTTGTCCTCGCCAGGGCTGAGGTGCAATCATTGTCTAGTCTTCTGGAAACCGTCACCTGGCTTTCTGTTACCCTGGCCAGCGCTATGACCAGCGGGCCGCTGGACTAACTTAGGCGTCAGTATTCAGAGAGATGGGTGTGGAGGGCCGGGATCACCTCTTCGGTTTTCATGTTCTGTGCCTCCATTATTCAAAGTTATGGACAGGTTCTGACAGAGAGGCTTAGCAGCTCTTCTATTGTTAATAAATGGTTATTTTACTCAATAGCACTTAACTAGTTATTTTTTCAGTGTGCTAATTTGTAGGACATTTTGAAAGCCAGCATAGAGAATGAATGCAGTTTCACGGGTAACGTGCAGCTTTTTAACTATTTTGTTTGCAGTTGTAGTACTTTTTTAAAATTTTGCAGTAAAAAATTACAGTTGAAGATATGTAAAAAATATATTTTTGATGGAAAAGAACATTTACACTGATTAACATTTATTTTTTAAAAGTGGATCTTTAAAACGTGGGATTTAAAAATCTTTCAATTGATATAGACATTATCGTCTCAGATACATAGAAATGTCTTTCCCGCTCTGATTTCTCCTCTATTTACAGTCTTTAGTGGAGGGGGGCATAAAGAGATTGAACATTGTTTAGACTGTCTATACACATTTAAAATTTCTGACAAAGACGACAAGTAATGGCTGGCATCTGAGAAAATAAACAGGAGATTAGAGGGGCAGAGAGGTTCTCCTTTATCTTCAGCTGGAACTGGGTGCCTATCTTCAGTTATTTTCACAGGACACCAGAAACCTGAGATCAGCATTTAAGGTGACCACATCTCTTTTCTAGCAGGTCTACACATGGCAGTCTACAGATTGCCAAATCTTTCTGCTTTTCTCCAAATCAGTATATTGGCATTTGAAATACTAAATATACTTTCATCGAATGGTTGAAAGAAGAACAGTGTGGCACATTCTTCATCCCAAAGTGTTGCATTTTTTTTTCACGTGATGAAAGCGATGCATGTGTATTGTAGAAAATTTGGGAAATCATTATAATCTGAAATTCCATAGTGCTCAAGTCTCCACTGTTGGTACTTCAATGTCGTTCTCTCTGTATCTACATGTATTCACTAAGTAATTGGTCATTTTGTGTTTAACAGGTTGTTTCCAAAGGGCGGTGGTAAGAATGTTAATAGGTGTTCCAGAAAAAATATATATTTGGTAAATGCCAGGTTGAATAATGTAAGATTCAGCTTTGGCACAGATGCCCTCCTCAGGGCTGGGGGCTTGGGACTGTCGCCACCTGTGAGGAATGTCAGCACAGCCCTGGAAGTACCGTTGGTCGAAGACCTGCGTTGGCAGCACCACCTGCTAACGAAGCACAGGAGTGATTTTGCAGAGGGCAGTGCAGATGCATTTTGCTTTTGTTTTGTAAAATCGACATCTTGTGCTTTTTCCACTTAACATATTGTAAACATTTTGCACTTTTCAAAATGTTTTTCCAAAAATTGCTTGTCCTCTCTGTTATTTTTCAAAATGTTCCAGTTATAAAGGTTTTGGATATAAAGCTGGGTCCTAACCCAAGCGACAGATCATCTCAAAAGGTTCTGAGTTATAAAATGTTTATTCTCATTTTGGTTCTGCCTTCCACCCACAAACCTCTCATTTGGACAGCTGCTGGAGAAGCTTGTGGATTCAGAGTTCCCAAAGCCCTGCTAAGTTGTGTGCCTTGGAAAGTCCTGACAAAAATAAGCTGCTTTTAATGCAAATGGCTAATTTTCTGCTGTTGTTGGGCAGTTTATTTAAGAACAGTTTTGTTTATTGTATTGTAAAAATAGCCTCTTTGAGAAGAATAACCTCCTTCAAGTAACTCCCGTAGATTAAGTTTTCTTCCATACAGAAAGGATTATTTTGATCTAGAATAGGTTATTTCCTTCCCAAAGTATTTTTTCCACCGTGAAGTAGAAATGTGTATCTAATGTTTCTTAAAGCCCACTAATGGGAGGAACTGCTAGCACCTTTCCTTCATGGCTGATTGTGTAAAATATTTTTCAACAATAAAGGGCAGACACATATTTGCCTCCAAACTAAATCAAATTAAAAATGGATATTCATTTTAATTGTTCTCTTCACCCATTCTTTATTTCTTTTATCACAGAAATATCATTGAATCATAGCATTTAACAACTTTGAACATTTTTTTATTCTGTAGTTGGATTGAAAGCATCCGAGGAGAAATGTATTTATCTTTTAAATTGTTTTTATCTTTATGAACCAGGGTTTAGATTAGTTTGGGAGACCTGATGAAAGAAATCCCTGACTCTTTATTGGTTGTCTCAGCCAAACTGATAACCCTCAGTTCCTCCAGCATAGATAGTTTACCTTTTAAATATTATAAATTGCATTATTAGGTCTTTTCCTTCAATAAACATATCTGAACACGGTCTGGAACACAATTATAGACTGTTTCCCTATGCAATTCCTGGGCAAGTGCCTGGTTTTTAAAGACTGGAGTGGAAAAGCTTAATGTGTACTTTTGGCATGGGGATTCCTTATAGAGAAGTATGCAAATATCTCCCAAGGAAAACTTAATTTGCATATGAAAGCTCTCACTATAATTATAACAATTTCCTTCTCTCCTTTTTAAAAAAATTCAACTTTCCACGTGCTAAGTGTCAGGCTTTTCCCGTTCCACCAAGACAGGCCTTACTGAAGGAAATGACTACTGAAAAACCTCATGCCAACTGAAATGAGACATTATAAGATTTGAAATGCAGTCGGGGATATGTGTGTGTGTGTGTGTGTGTGTGTGTGGGGCGGGTGGGAACTGGTGGTTCTGTGTGTCTGGACTGTGATTTATGTAACCATGCAAGGTACCCTCTGAAAGCATATACTTAGAGAAAAACTTATGGATTCATAAAAGGGGAAAAAACAAGGTTGGTAATCAAGTTTTCTCTTTTCTGAGGTCTGTGCTTACATAGTTTAAATTGTAGTAAAAATTAAAATACCTGAATTAAATTAAAATTCTGAAATGTCAGAATCCTGTGCTGTTTAGCTCATAGGCTCCTCCCACAGTGCGTCCTCAGGGCAACAACACAGGACCCCGGCAGTCCCCCAACGGGACGTCACTGCAGTCGGGAAAGGGAACTTCCTGTTCTGACTGTGGCACTGCAGCCGGGGGTGCGGCCCCCAGAGTAAGGCTGTTTGTTGTCCTCCACATGAAGTGTATATTCTTACTACTTTTTCAGATTTGTTATACGTGGGACATCCAAGTAAATAGCTTTATTTTGGTTCGGAAATGAGGGAATTGGTACGTGGTGGGGGTGGGGAAGCACATATTGTTAGAGACACTTTAATTACCTTTGTGGTTTATTCGTTTCCTAATTACCAACATTGTTAAAATACTCCATTTTGTTTGTTTTCTAATAACTCAAGTTGCTAAATGGCTAAATAATCTAATACACCACATATAATTAAACTTCCATTTGATTCAGAATGTTTGATTCAATGTCCCGGGGTCATTATCAATATTGCATTAATGTGGAAGTCTAGTCATTGGGTTTCCCTGTTAATAGAATGACAAACAAATGGAGTCAGGCGTTTGCACCTGGCGTCGGTGGCCTGCCGCAGGGTAGAACCGGGGGGACCTGACTCGGGCCTGCAGTGTGCCTTGCTGAAGATGTGGCGTGCACTCTGGAGGTGGGCATGAATATTGAGTACAGCAGGCGTGGTAATGATAGTTTGAGCTCACTGCATTAGGAGCAGACAGTAAACACTCAAGCTGAATCTTGTTGCGAACTCTCAGGCTTTCCCTTTCCTTTCTATTATTCAGCAAGGAAATGAGTGATAAACTCTGGTGTGAGATTAACCAAGGTGGGGAGAATATCACATTCTGCTTGTGTATCAAGGAGTGAAGCAGCGTAGAGCCGCGGCCAGTTGAGACTTTCACAGCCCAGGGAGGCCTCGTGTAGGTCTCATCGTTGTCTCACCTTTGGCAGGGTCTTTGGCCGATGTCTCTAGGAATCCTCCCCGTTTGTTTAACTGCCTGCTTCTCCAGTTAAGGTCAGCTTTCGGGATCGGTTGTTGTGGTACCGAGGGAGAACTAACATAGCTTCCTCAGGTGCCAGAGTAATGACATTTCTTTCTGTCCAAGCACGCTGCTGTAAAAGGACACGTTTCCTTCTGATGGCCTTGAGCAACCTCACACTTCAGGGCCTGGAGAAGGTGAGCAATGACACTAGCCTTTGGTTGCTGCTAATGTTCAGCCATGAATCCACCCCGATGACCATGAACTTCGCGTATTAACGGGCCACGCTACTGCCCCCTCCCCCCCGTCAACCCTTTACTCTCATGCTTGCAGAGGCGTTAGTTCTGCAGATAGTATCCCTCTTAGTGGGCCTTTATTTATTTATTTATTTTACAGACTATTTTAAAATTTCCGTAAATCTTATTTTATCCATTTTTAAAAATCCTCAGGTAATAAGTCAAAACCACAACAGTATTGATGGTTCTCAAAGAAAATGAGGTTTGAACAAGCTTGTTCATTTGGGTAAATGAGGTGTTCCCAGGCGTAGTGCATATAAACTGTCCCCAAATTGTGTCTTATTTAATAATAAAAATGCCGTCGACTCTAATACTCTATGAATATTAGAAAACTTAAAAAACTGCTTTGTTATAATAAGTAAAATGCAAATTTCATATAATTAATGTAAACTCATTTAGTTATTTGAATTATTAGCATGTTTGATTCTCTTTAATTCTAGTGAATACTTGTGGGCAACATGTTGCTGTTCAGCTTGATGAAGTTGATCCCAAATTACATATTTTAAGTATAATTTTAGGCTCTAAATTTGGCCTTTTTCTGATTTATAATGTTGTCGTTACTAAATATTAATTACCACTTTTAAAGTAATGTAATAGGAGTTTGAAACATATTAATCAATACTCTTTTTGTGCCTTTCCAATCCCCTCAGTAGGGGCCACACATATTTAGAATGAAAAATGTGAATATAAGTACAATTTTGTATCATTCTTTACTTACAGTTATAAAATCAGCATTTCTGATATTGTGCGCCACTTGTATGTATGACGTCAAATCTTTCATGAGAGAGAATTAAAGATTATGTTAGTGTCCATTCCCCTCATTCCACTCTTTCTCTCACTCCCCAGAAGTAATTCCTTTCCTTAGGGTACTATTTTTCTTTCCCATTTATAGTTTTATACTTTTGCCTCATGTATGTATCCTTTATACATATATGCATATGTATGAGATGTGTGTGTATGTATATATACACACATACATATGTTTGTGTACACATATATACATGTTCATACACACAATATTGTGTGTTCTAAAAATGTATGTGCCTGGAACAGTTCGGGCTGCTCAGTTATACTCCACTAGTTTTGTTTCATCTGTACTTAAGTCAGTACCACGGTGCTAAGAATAGGGTAAGGCGGGAAGGGCGCCCAGGACACAGAATTTATGGGGACACTTACCTTCAGGCTCCATGAGCTTCACTTTACTCACCCTAGTCTCATCCCTGACTCCAGCTTTCCTAGTAACTTTTGGTATTTTGTAGGTCAAAATCTTGGCTATTCTTTGCCCCTTTACTTTTTAAGTTTGAAGAAACAGCTTGTCAGTTTTCATGAAGAATCCCAGAGGCATTCTGATGTGAATTCCATGGAATTTATAAGCTCAAAGGGCCTCAACTTCTCACCAGGACTTCCATGCTCTGGCGTTTCTCTGCCTTCTGACCCCGTTGCCCATTGTTCGCACTGTGCTCTACCCTTGCCTTCTTGCCATTGTTCCAGCTTGCGTGCCTCATTCCCACCTCGGGGCCTTTGCACTTGCGGCTCTCCCTGCCCAGAACAGCCCTCAGATCTGTGTACTGTCTCTTCTTATCTTTATGTTTCCTGCTCAGACGTCTTCTCCCCAGAGAAGACTTCCATGGCCACACTACCTAAAATACTCCTTTTTGATCATTCTCTTTCCTCTTAGCCTGCTTTATTTTCTTCACATAATTTTCATGATCTGAAATTACATAATATTGCTTATTGTTTATTTCTTTGTTTACCATGGACTTTTTCCAGTAGAATGTCAGGTTGTCAAAAGTAGAGCTTTTTCTCATGTATTGCTAATCACCTTATACCAAATTTGCTAGTAGCATCTTAAAGAAGTGAAAAGGAAAAAGGTCAAATTAACATTAGTAATGTTTTTGACCCAACATATCTAACATGTTTCTACATGAAATCTGTATAAGATTATTGAGATATTTTATGTCCCTTTTTTTTTCAGATTAAGTGTGAAAAATCTGGTGGCTAATTTACACATTCCACATGCTCATTAGCCACCTGTGTCTAGGGGCGCCCATGTGGGATAGTGAAGAGTAGAACAATGTGTAAGAAGAAGTCCTTGAACATTTGCTGAACGGAGGAACAAGCAAATAAATGAATGAATGAACTTCAGTGTGTATAAGTCAAACGGAGAGTCAAGTCGCCTTCCCAAAAAGGGTGATTTATTGTTAGAGAAGGGCGGGGAAGAAGCACATACTCTTTACTGAAACACCCTTGTAGTATCTGAATGGTCTGAGTTAAGTGTTACTTTCATGAAGGCCTTTGTGTGCTAAGCATCATGCTTGGGTACTGAGAAAATGAGAAAAGTAAGACCATTCTCGAAATGCCTGAAGTTGGTGAGTTGGTAGGAACTCAATGCCTAACTTAATTGTAGGTTGCGTGTATTATTCAAACTGTGTGTATCATGGGTTACATTTCTAATGTTTATTAATATTTACAAGCTTCAATTCAGACTACTAGTTGCAGGTGCAGTTATGGACCACTCAGTCACTTTTTACTGAATGCACCTTACAGGCACTGTAAGGGATGATGGTAAGGGGCTAGGGCAGTAAATATGTGCCCTAGAACTCTTTTAGCCTGCGTTTCTCTAGGTTAGATTCTTAACTCACCTGAACTATCCTCTGAGCACAATTCTTAAGTATTTCAGCTATATTTTGGGTGCATTGAGATTCTAAATGTATATCCAGTGTGGTCTTTCCTTCGTTTTCAACTTATAATTGGCAAGTTCCCATAGGAAAAAATCCTTATTGGTGCTATAAAAGCACTTCTTATCTGTCACATTTGGGAAATGAAAGTTTTGAAAAGGTCAAAAGAAAGCGTGCCCCCAATTACGATGATGACTTGTACATCACAAATAGTTTAATAGCTTGGAACCTATCCTAGTCTGCCTTACGGAGTAAAAAGAGCAAGGTTTTAAAAAAGGCCAAACCTAGTCACTCAATGGCTGCTTTACCCTATAGTTTTAAGAAGGATGAAAAAGAGCCCATTTAAACACTTTTATCGACATTTTTCTATATATATTCTCTGTGACTTGGAACTGTTTAAATTAGGTAAGCTCACAGGTTTATTAGTTCACCTTTATTAATTTGTCAAGGTTAATGTGTGCATAATGAGTTGAAGATAATTAAAGGTTTGATGGCATCCATCTGCTAGTGTTTACTCAGTTTAGTAAGTTTCTCTAGCTCTTACTGTAATGTTTCCTGAGATTTCTTTGCCACTGAACAAATTAAGAAAATAATTTATTGGAGTGACAGTGGTTAACAAAATTATACAGGTTTCAGGTGCACAGCTCTGCAACACCTCATCTGCACACTGTATTCGTGTTCGCCGCCCCGAGTCAGTTCTTCGTCCGTCGCCATTCAGCTCCCCGAACCCTCCTCCACCTCCCTCGCCACCCCCCGCAACCATCGCACTGTTGCCTGAGTCCAAGAGTTCTTTTTCTTTTTCTTTTTTCCTTTTTGCTCAATCCCTCCGCCCCTGCTCTCTATCTATGTGTCTATCTCTATTTTGCTTGTTAGCTCATTTTGTTCATTAGATTCCACATATGAGACACAAAGCACACTGCTGCCTTAGGCAACGTGAGAATTCTTTTCTTAATCTTTCAGCACATGACAGCCTATTAGGAAGATCAGATGACGCACCTCTAAGAAGCCCAGGGTGTGCTTGCAGACACTGTTGAGAGTGGGGTGATGCCGGCCGGTCAGACACATGACCTGGCAGCTCCCTATCCCTTAGCAATCTGCTTTTGGAAGGCTGTCTGCTGCTAGTGTCTGTGCTAATTATTCTGCCCCAGCAGCAGACCTGTGGGCACTGCCCTAAGGATGCCCTCTGTGCTGTCCTTCTGTGCTGTGCATTAGGGAAGCGGGCGAGCTGACTAAGCACAGTGCTTTCCTTAGTGCCTACTATGTGCAGCCTCCATTATCATTCAGTAATGAAGTCACCATATATTTAAAAAGGAAGGCTTAGGAGAGATTCCGACCCTCTGTGAGCATCTTATGTAAATCCCTTTCAGCTGAACTTCCTTGACATGGACCCTTTTAAAATTTCTCTGCCTCTCGGTCTGTGACTCTCTCTCTCTCTCTCAACGATTTTTTTGGTGTATCTTTCTCTCCCTCCACAAAGCTAGTAATTACCAGTTGCTCCTCATTCCAGTTCCAAAATCTGTTTCACCTCCATCCTCTTGGCTCCATTTTCAGGGTCAGTATTACTTCTCAGCTGCAGAATTTTATTTGCTTCCTAACTCATTTCCTCACTTTCTCCTGCCCTCCCTTGTCCCAAGCTCACTTGCACTCACCCTTCTTCTGAGGGGCAACTGGTCCGATCTTTTCCATTGCCTGGGCTATGAAGTTGAAATTCCCCATGTCTCCACCTCCCTCCTTCCCTTAGCTGCCTGCCCCTAACTGCGTGGTCCCTAAGCAGAATGGGCCACTCCTTTCCTATGCGTGTCCTCTTTGCACCTGTGTGCCCTACGTGAGTAGTGCTGCTCTTCACCTGTGTGAAGCCCTCACTGCTTTCAGCTCCAATGCTGCCTCCCTGAAACCGTCTCCACGCAGGATCCTCAGTCCTGCCCTCACCTGATGATGATCTCACCCTTCTTGCCATCTCCTGGCTTTTTAGGCCTCTCTGGAAGCCCTCAGAGCTTTGCTTTTGGTGGTAATTCATCAGCACATTGTCAGAGACCCTGCCTATCCGTTTCCAGACGTAGTGTGGCATCGGCTGCTTTTTCGATTTCGCCAGGGTCCGGCGAGCACTTGGCATTCTCTCAACGAGTGGACAAGTGTATCCGTAGGCCCTGGTCTGGCACTCTGCGGCTCTCTATTTTTACCCCTTTTTTCTTTTTCTAACTCCCCCTTGCTGATTTTTAGGATTGTTCTGTTGTTGTTGTTATTATTGTTGTTATTCTGGTTTTTAAGGTTTTGTTGTTTGTTTTTGCTTAGTGATGACTAGCCACAATGACCAGTCTTCTCTCGGCCTCTGGCTTCTCCACAGGACTCTCAGCTCCCTTCCATGGTGCCCCACTTGCTCCCTGTTTTTTGCCCTAGTTTCTCCTCATTTCCGTGAGCAGTTTCTGAGCTGCTGTATCTCTCCGCTTTTCCTTCAATGGTTTGCTCGTGGTGCTTGTTCCCAAGGCCGGGCTGGCCCAGCCCTGTCTGGCGGGAGTGTAGGAAGTGGCTTGTTGAATGATTTCTTAGGACAGCTAGGCTAGTTATTGGACACACCGTTACAAAGTGTGCTGCTAGAGTGT
This sequence comes from Mormoops blainvillei, assembly GCA_004026545.1. Classification (NCBI taxonomy): domain Eukaryota; kingdom Metazoa; phylum Chordata; class Mammalia; order Chiroptera; family Mormoopidae; genus Mormoops; species Mormoops blainvillei. The sequence continues at coordinate 194,959 of PVJD01000454.1, read as the reverse complement.
TGAGACTCCTCAGGGGAGTCGTTTGGATTTCCTGTGAAAGGCATAGGTGAGTCTTCAGTAGAAACTACACTATAATGCAGAGGTTTGGTTAAAATGCGCCCAACACAGTTCTGACAAATGTGGGTAAAGGACATCTGTCTTAGAAAAGTGATGTTTGCATTTATGTCAATTATTTCAATTTTTTCCAGTGATTTATATTAAATTGATCATATTTAAAGTTTATTCCTGACACTGGATGTATGTCTTTTAAGTCTAAAACCTGAGAATAATAGTTACAAAATATTACAGTTTTCCATTTTAATTTTTACCCATAGCATTCCTATCTGCTTTTTTTTCCACAGGACGTTTATTTAGAAATGTCATTTATTTAAATATTTCTCCCTCTTTTTTTTCTGCCAGTGTTTGCATTTGAAGATAAAATTAAACACGAAGTATGTTCTTTAGTTTCTCTAGTTGTGGATAAACAGTCTAGTTGAATTTTTAGTGGTAATTTTTGATATATATCAACAGGAATAGAGACAAAGGAACATTATTGTTATTAAAACAATTTATTATAATTGTAAAAATGATGCTTACTGTAGGTAACAGAAAATTCAAACATTAAAAAAAAAACTGTTCCACCACCCACAAAAAATAATATTATGACTTAATGTTATATATATCACATATAACATTTATTGCGTTGATTATAAAATTAAGATTATCTTGGACCTACATTTTCTGCTTTTTTCTCTCAATATTGTATTCTGATTACTTCCTACATAATTTTGTTTTAAATATGGCTTTTAGTAGTGATGTACTTTTAAATCACGAAAGACTATTTCAGGAACATTCTATCATTGGATGGTTGGGTGTTTTCGCTCCATTGCTTTGAAATCATTTCTGCTCCTCTTCAAGATATGAATACTTAAAAATTATCATATTATAGTGTATTTCATAAGAAAACATAGAGGAATTAGTTGTTTATTCTTTATTGAAATATGCTATATTTTAGACATTAGAAATAGGGAGATTAATTCTGAGTAATGTTGTATCGTGCAGGCGTTTAAAAATAAAATGCATTTAAGGAAAGGCCCAATTTTGCTTGCCTTAATTTTGACCCAAGTTTAGAGACTAAAACATTTACGGACCATTAGCTATAATACTTCACTCTTGAGACCACTTGTCGTAATCAGCTGTCAATTATTGTGCATCTAAGTATAGTTAAAGAAACCATTGGGCTTGCAGTTTAAAAGCCAGCATTTAAAAATGTGCAGGAATTGAATTATAAATGTCGTGGTTCAGTGAGACTGAACTGTACCGTGCCCCTGTCTGGATACACTGTCTGGTCCCTGGAAGACTTTAGTGTCCATTTAAAAATAAGAAAGAGTAAAAATGTTGTGTACTTGAGCTTATGGCTGCACGAGTCTTAGGTTCCTTATAATATATTTTGAGAAAAAATTTTTTTTAAAAACCGAAAGTATGGATCAGTGTTTCTTATTTAGAATGCGATGAGTTGCTTTCAGCTGATACTTTGGAGTAAGAAGGAAGGAAATTGAAGATTTTGAAATGTTCTTTGTCTTTATAGGTGATTCAGTGAAGTACGGTCTCTAGAATGTGTATTCTTTGTTACCTTTTACCATTAGTTTCTGAACTATGTTTGCCTTTCCAATTCTGTGTACTTTAAAAATACTTTATATAGCTTTTTTTGTTAACATGACATAATTGGGTAACATTTTATATTTTTCATGGTTAAAGCTGCCCTTTGCTTTGAATGTGCCAATTCTAAATGATCACTCTGTTAAGAGGTTCTTGGAAATCCAATTTTTTTTGACATTTCAAATGTTTTATTTTGTCCTGAAAGGTCAATATTTGGAATGTGAAAATTCCTCTTGAATTTCGTGTCTTTTTTTGCCTAACACAAAAGTGTACCTGTTTGCTGGAATAAAGTAGTGTAGGTGAGTCCAAAGGAAAGGTTTTATCCAGTCCCACCTCTTCTCTTCAGTCTTACATTCTGCAGTTCGGTGAGCACAGTAGTTCCCTCCTTTTCACCGAGTTTTGCCTTCTAAGGTTTCATTTACACACAGTCAACACTGTCCAAAAATATTAAATCAAAATTTTCAGAAATAAAAAAAAAATTGTAAGTTTTAAATTATGCACCTTCTGAGTAGCGTGATGAAATCTCATGGGGTCCTGTCCCATCCCCCCGGAATGTGAGTCATCCCTTTGCCAGCGTGTGTAGCCTGTGTGTGCTCCCTGCCTATAGGCCTTTAGTGGCCCCTGTTGGTGATCAGGTTGACTGCCTCATCATCACCGTACTTATGTTCAAGTAACCCTTAGTTTCCTTCATAATGGCCCCAAAGTGCAAGAGCAGTGATCTTAGCAATTCCAGTGTACCAAAGAGAGGCCATAAAGTGCTTTCTTTAAGTGAAAAGGTGAGTACAGCACAATAAGATGTTTTGAGAGAGATAGACCACATTCACATAACTTTTTGTTATATATATTTTGTATAGTGTTATAATCGTACTATTTTATTATTAGTTATTATTTTCTTACTATTCTAAATTTATAAATTAACTTTATAACTATCATAGATATGTATGTAAAGGAAAAAAACATAGTATATATAAGATTTGGTACTATCTACAATTTCAGGCATTCACTGGAGGTCTTGGAATGTATCCCCTGTGGATAAGGGGGGACTACTAAATTTTTCCAGACTGTTCATCCAAATTTTTACAAAGGCACGTAGGTAAGTAGGTAGGTAGGTAGATGGGGATACACAAATGATATATACATTTTTATATGAATTACCCCATTTCTCCCAGATAGTGTATGTAAAGCAGTATAACACAGGAATCTACAATCTGTGTTATATGCCTCCTATAGATTAGAGCAGGAGTTGGCACACTTTTTTTTTTTGAAAAAAAGGTATTTTTTATTTTATGGGCTCTATACTCTATTGCGACTATTTAGTGTTGCAGCATAAATAACCGTAGACAATACCTAAAGGAATTGGCATGGCTGTGTCCCAACAAAACTGTATTCATGAACACCAGAATTTGAATTTCAGATAATTATCATGTGTCATGAACTATTACCATATTTTGCCATGTATAATGCACACTTTTTTGCCCAAATTTTTGAGGGGAAAAATAAAGATGCACATTGTACATGGGTATAATGAGTACATTCCATGGGTATAATAATCCTGTGTATAATGCACACAAAAATGTGGATGTGTGTAATACACAGGAGCACATTATACATGGCAAAATACAATGTTCTTCTTTTGTTTTTTTTCAACCATTCAAATATATGGCAAGATCTATAAAAGCAGAAGATGGCAGGTGGGATTTGGCCCATGGGCTATATAGTTTGCTAACCTCTTGTCTAGAGTAAAGAAAAAAAATTTCTTAACCAAATTAAGCCATACTTTTTTAGAGTTAAGTATCACAGTGGAATTAAGCCAAATAAACAAAGAAAACACTTCTTTTAGGAATAGTCATTTGACATTTTATGGATGGCGAATGAAAGGAAATATTTAAGAAGCAAACAAAGGTAAGAGAAAAAAACACTGAGTAGGTTTTTATGGGGTCTCAAGTACAGAAGTGTAAAAGGGGCTTTGGTGTTAATGAACACTTTATAAACTCCCTTAGCTCTTCCTCAAAAATAAGTATTGCTGATCCTGTTTTTGAAAAAACAGTATTAACACAACACCCTGTTTCACATAGCAACCTTTATTTGCATGTATCATTTGTTTACATGGACTTCATTTTGCTGTGTTAATTGAAAAAAGTATCTTTGTTATTGACAATATCCTTAATTGGATTTTTAGGTTTATTAATTATGAGGTTTTATATTCCTTATAGGAATGTAAAGTAGAACCATTGAAGATTGCTCAGGAAATACCTTACATCCCTGAATAGACGCTTTCTAATGTTAAGGCCGCCCCATTAATTTATTTCAAGGGAGGCTGTCTGAATGGCCCTGATGCTCTTGATTGGATATTGTCACCAGGTGTGTCTCTTGATGCCAATTCTGCTTTCAGACCAATAAGAACACTGTGATCCAGTTTTGCTGTCTTCTGGAGCAAATGCTGCTTTCACTATAATAAAAATTAAACAATAGGACACCTATTGTGATACCTATGAAACTGTTTTTCACCATAATTGCAAAATACAACATATAATTTATAAAAATGAAAACACTTATTTTTCATGTAATAAGGAATAACATTAAGAATCATTCTATCTGAATTTATATGCTTAATATTTGACTTACTCAAACGTCTGTGATAAGAAGCAAAATGGATTCATCATTTTTTTTAAACCACTTGTTCCATATTTTATTTTATTCACTTAAAGTGGAGAGTCAAATAGTTTTTTATTTTTGCATTGTATAACTCAGCAATTTGGGGAATAAAGGATATTCTTATTAGATAACCACGTATATGTGTGAAATGCACACATACACATACATGTACACATGCATGCATGAAAAGGGGTTGTATCTTCTTTTTAGAAGAAGTTTATGGTATAAAGTTTAGAAACTATAGAGCAGCAAAAAGAAGAAAATAAAAGCGTGTGTATTTTTACTGTGCAGCCATAACCACTGTTAATAATTTTGGGAATACCTTCTAGTGTTTTGTGTCCATTTCTGTACACATAAGCTCATATGCTTATATTTTCAGTCCTTCACTTATTTCCCAGGTCATACTCGTTGCTTATTTCCTTTGCACCATGTACAGTGTGAGGCATTGGGACATAGAGGCGAATGGAGCAATCCCCCTTTTCCTCAAGTTTACTTTGTTTTACTGGGGGGAGATGGACAGTGAGCACGTCACTATGTAGTTGATGGTGGTGAGCACCGCAAAGAAAATTAAGAGGAGAGAGGGCAGAGAAAGTCTGTTTTGTGTATGTGTGAAGGTGAAGGTAAGTAAGGGGTTATACTAGGTACACTCTTCCGTTACTTACATGTTTAAATTAAAATACATAATGTGAACATTTTCTGTATCATTACACTTTTCTAAAAAAATCATTGTTCTGTGTCTGACATCCTCTACTTTTATATGCACCCTCTACTTTTTTAACTGGTTCAATATTATAAGCTCTTTTTTTTTTTTTCTGTTTAAAAAAGTTGCCATTAGAAGCAAGGCTGTGAGGAATATTATTAACTGAAGATGCACATTTTTGCACATCCTTAGGATATATTCCTAGCAGTAGAATTACTGGATCAAAGAATAATCATGTGTTGAAGCTTTTTGATGTGTGCCAGTAAGATTAAAAATGTCACGTGGCTAATTCATAGCTCCATTTGTTTTCCTTTCCCCATATCCTGTACGCTTTCTCTCTTTCCTCCATATTTTCAAAGTTTCAAGTGGATAGTAGTCCCCAAATTTAAAGAACTTAGTGCTGTGATAGCACATTACTTTCATGGTGAATTTTATTTTTTGTTTCTGAAATCAGATTCTTATTGTAGGTGAGAGGACTAATGCCCTTATGATTACAGTATTGCACAAGCAAACAAAGTCCTATTTGTTGTTCCAAAGCTGGTATGAAATGAAGAACAAAGACATTAAGCAAAACAAACCAGCAAGCAGTCTTGGAAATGCAGGAGCGTCAGTGCAAGTTTCAACATGTCATTTCATTTGCTCGGTTTTTAAGGTCTGAAAAAGTAAGAATATTGAACTGTATTACAAAAACACTCTTGGGAGAAAACCATGTTATTCTTTTTAGCTTGCCTTAGGATAGATTTTTCTATTCCAGACAAAGAAAATAAAATTTGTTTTCTTAGAAGAAAATTTTCGAAGTGGCTGTCCCCTTCATTCTCTGTAATACTGACAATACTGGCACACACCTGCATAGCACCTACTTTGTGCCAGATCCTGGATTACCTCGCTCTCCTGCCAGAGAGTGGGATCGTTTTCTGTGAGAGAAAGTGGAAATTTTAACGTCATGGTACTCGAGGTCGAGCAGCTCTACCCCTTTTCAGAAACCATAGTCAGACGTAGGAGGGCTGTGTTAACATTCAGGTGAAATTGCAGGTCCTGATTTAGCAAGTCCAGGGTGGGGCCTGGGACTCTGCATTTCTCAAAAAAGGCTCCCAGGGAATGCCGACGCTGCTGGTCCACGGACCATACTTGGAGTAACAAGGTGTTCGAGATGCTGGCACAAGTCTGCAGTTTACCTGTGGGGGGAGTGTGATCCAGAGGGGCAGGTGGCCCAGTTCTGCCCTCTGCACTAGCCTGCAAGGCCGCTGAGGTTAGGAGCTGTTCGATTTTCAGACACGTGTCTTCCGCACTTCGCTTTCCATGCCACTCATCTGGAGAGCCGCCCCTGCAATGAGATTCCAGATGACTTTGAATTTCTTCTTTTTACTTTCCTGGATCTTCTCAGTTTTCTTCTGTGATCATATATCGGTCTTAGAATAAAGTGAATGAATGTATTTTTTAACTAGAGTAGTCCCCTTCCTTCAATTTCTGTCGATGGCTGTCCTTGTGCGTTTTTTACTTCATCTGATCTTGCTGAAGATCTTTCAGGTAGGTCTTAAAGGGGGTTATTAGAGTAAGCCCCGCCCATATTGTTCTTTGCAAAAATATTTGTGGTAAAATATACATAACATAAAATTAACCATTTAATCATTTTTGTGTGTTTTTTCAATTACAGTATACTTTCAATTTTATTTTGTAGTGATTTCAGGTGTACAGCACAGTGGTTAAATAATCATATACTTTACAAAGTGTTCCCTCAGATATTTCAAGTACTCACCTGGCAACATACTTCGTTACTATAATATTATTGACTATATTCTCTATGCTGTACTGTACATCCCCATGGCTATTCTGTAACAACAAATTTGTACTTCTTAATCCCTTCACACCTTTCACCCAGTTTCCCAACCCCACTCCCCTCTGGTGACCACAGTCCATTTTTAATGTATGGTTCAGAGGCATTAAGGATATTCACACTCTTGTGCAACTGTCTCCTTCATTCATGTCCAGAACTTTCACATTTGCAAAACTGAAACTCTGAACCCATTATACACAGTAACTTTTCATTCCTCCTTCCCCTTAGTCCCCTGACAACCACCATTCTGTTTCCTGTCTCTATGAAATTGACTACTCTGGGTTCCTGACATAAATGGAACCATGATATTTGTCCTCTTGTGACTGGCTTGTTTCACTTATCATGTCACCAAGGTTCATTCATGTTATAGAATGTGCCAGAATTTCCTTCCTTTTTAAGGCTGAGTAATATTCCATTCTGTGTATGTACTATATTTTGTTTATCAATTTATCCATTAACGGACATTTGGCTGACTTCTACCTTTTAGCTATTGTGAATAATGCTGCTGTGAACATAGATGTGCAGTATCTCGTCAAGCCTCTGCTTTGGCTCTTACCATTTTTTTTTTTTGCCCAACTTCCAGCTGCATGTATCTGTGTCTCCTTACCTGAGTGAGGGCTTTTCCTGGCCACCTGCTCTGTCCATATATGGGTTGTGAAGTCAGTGTCCCCCTCTTGTTCTCACCGAGGTGGGAACCAGTAGACGAGTGCTTCAGCTCCCTAGCCTCTCAGATGCAACTACTGGAGAGGTGTATCTTCACCATCTCCCAGGGCTCCTCAGTGTGGTGGTCAGCCCACAGTGGCCCATGATGATAACTTGCTTGATATCACACCTGCACCGGCTTCCCTGTGCCATGTAGGGTACGCCTCAGTGGCTTTGAGAAGCCCTTCTCAAGAGCTTTGAGAAGGCCCCCTGCAAATACCTACTCATACCTAGAGATGCTCTGTTCTTGGAGAGCCACCTTGAGATTTGGATAGTGGAGGTGGGTTTGTAGTGTGTGCAGCCATCCTCCACTCCATCCAGCCAGGTGGTCAAGAAGAAAATGGAACCTGTTTACACCAGCATTTGAACCTTACTGTTGTAATGTGTTTTTAAAGATTTTTTTTATTGCTATTCTATTACAGTTGTCCCAATTATTCCCCCTTTGCCCTCCTCCTTCCATATTGCCATAACATAAAATACATGTTCAAAGCTCTCTTTTAGCTTATTTATTATCTTGACAGTATATTATCCTAATTTATTTACCATGCATGGAGCTAGATATCCCAAAGAAAGAAGGAAAACAGTTCTATGAGCAAGGGGTTTTTGTGCTGGTTGAGATACTCATTTTCTATATACTGAGTCTGGCACAAATAATACCCCTTTTTTATTATGTAAAAACCTTTTATTACAAAATCATAAGCATGTGATTCTGTAATATAACTATCACACTCAAGCCCATCATATGGTATTTTAGGTGAAATGTTCAAATTGCTGTCCATCTCATGCGAGGCATTCACGTACGTTACCCACAACACTCGCTGGCATTCCTTCTGCCGGACCCTGTATATACATGTCTGTTTCTTGCTTCTGCTACCACGTTTAGCCTCTGGGGTTCTTCCTGGTTATATCTAGTTTGTTGGTTCTGGCTCATTTTGACATTCTTTAGCCATTGTACTTTTAATATAAAATATGTATTTAGCATCAAGCTTGGAAACAGGTTAAGTTTCTAGTACCAGAGTTGCTGCTTGAAATGAAAATGCAGCCAGGGGTGTGAGTCAGAGCCCTGCTGCAGTGTTTCTGGGAGTCTGGCTTCCAGCAAGGTGCGAACTTTGATCTTTGGGAGTCGTGAATGTGGTACCTAGATAGACGATTTACACTGCCAACCTTGCTTAAGGCAGCTACCAATAAAAGCACTGAGAGTGAGTCTTAGACTTACAATTACAAAGGGACGATGTGTACATTTCTGAAAACTGCAGCTAACCAGCACCCACCTCAGCCTAACACTAAGTCTTTAATGTAGTGTGTATAGCAACGCAGTCCTTTTGGCGGGAGGAAGATGCATGCCTACTTCAGAATGTTTCCTTACATCTTCCCTTTTTGAACTTAAAAGATAAATTACTCTAATTGTTGTGTCCTTTAATCAGTCTGTAGCAAATGAATAACTTTCAAAGGAGAAAGCAGTTTTGGCTACAGAAAATAGAGGGAAGTGTCACTGCAAGTGTTTACCCCTTAAAGTTGTGGAAAGAGTATAATAGCAGATGTTTTCTGTGTTTGGATTGTTTTTCCCATGAAACCCATGTATGATGTTTGCATGTGATAGTTTAGTTCCCTAGGTCAGGAACAAACTTACCTGACTTCTCACATAGGAGGCTTTAAATTTTCTTGTTGACTTTGCACAGTGGCAACTATTTGGAAAGAAATAATCTTTTCCATTGTAGGGTAAGTTAAAGTGAATCAGGTCAGTACGAAATTAATATAAAGTCCAAGCAAGGAGAACTTAATCCTTGTTTCTCTATATTAACACAGATCATTGTATTCAAAATATCGGAGGGCTGCTCTTGTTGGGTGGTGCAGTTGGTTGGAGTATCGCCCCATATACCAAAATGTTATGGGTTCCATTCCCGGTCAGGGCATATGCCTAGGTTGTGGGTTCCATCCTTGGTCGGGATGCATATGGGAGGCATCCAGTTGATGTTTCTCTTTCACATTGATGTTTCTCTTTCACATTGATGTTTCTCTCTCCCCTTTCCTCTCTCTCTAAAATCAGTAAACATATCCTTGGGTGAGGACTAAAATATATGGACCAGAAAAATATCCTTGGGTGAGGACTAAAATATATGGTCCAGAAAAAGTCCAACCATTGTTAATATAACGAGAACGGTTTGCATGACATCGATGTAACCTCGCAGCCAAGGAGAGTGGACTGGAATGCACATGTGGGAACAATGACGACTTCACTGTACTAGTCAGTGGGGGTGGTAGACATTGTTGAGTGAGCATGTGTACCGCGTGGTGTGGCCATTGCATTCAAAATGACTGAGCGAGTAGAGCAACGAATCTGCATCATATTTTGCTTTAAGCTACATGTTCCTCCATGGAAATTATTCGGATGATTCAGAAGGCTACAGCTATGGGCAACTGGTGACTGGCAGCTTCATCACAACGCACCAGCTCATGCATCGCATCTTGTGCAGAGTTTTCGGTGAAACAGCTAATCACCCAGGTGACTCATCCCCTTTGTAGCCCAGATTTGGCGCCCTGTGACTTCTGGCTTTTCCCAAAACTAAAATCACCTTTGAAAGGGAAGAGATTTCAGACTGTCGATGAGATTCAGGAAAATATGACAGGGCAGCTGCTGGCGACTGGGAGAACTGTGTGAGGTCCCAGGGTGCCTACTTTGAAGGCAACTGAGGCATCATTGTCCTGTGTACAGTGTTTCTTGTATTTTGAATCTTCCTCAATAAATGTCTCTATTTTTCATAGTGCATGGTCGGATACCTTCTGGACAGACCTTGTTGTATATATGGGCTCTTTTCGACTGAGAAAAGGAAGTTAACTCTTTATTGTGAAAGGAATCTCTGAAGGTTTCCTGGGAAGAGAGGGGCCCATTCCTAAGCCTCTTGCCGGTCTTTCAACTGAGGGCCTCCTGGCCAGTATCTAACAGCATCATGTGAAATTACATTAAATTAGAGGACAATCAGGGGTGGTATTAATTGCATGTCTTGACTTTTTTTATTGCTCGAGGAGCAGTAATTAATTTCCTACTGTGAGCTAGATTTACTTTGTGTAGAGATACCTGAAAATGATCAGTTCTTTTTATCTATCTATTAATCTTTCTATTGGCAATTGATGAATCATTTGATTTATCAGTCAGTAGACTAACTGATCTGTGAATCTTCCTTTTTCCCTCCTTCCAAACTAAAATCTAAACCAAACATAGAATCTGGAAGTTCAGCTCTAAACTCTAATCTTCCCTCAGTTCTCACTAAGAAGATATCACCCGGTCTCTGTGACCTATCACTTCCTACCTATGGAAGGAAGGGATGAGATCAACTCCTTGCAGTACAGTCAGTGGTTAAAAGCATACATAATCTAAATACTGTGTGCCTGTGTCTAGGTCCTAGACTTTCCGCTTCCTATCCGTGTGATTTTGGGCAACTTATTTAGCCTCACTGTGCCTCAGTTTCCTCATCTGCGAAATTAGGAATACAGTGTTATCTAACAGCTGTTTGGAAGATCAAATGAGATGATATATGTAAATTGCTTAGAACAGTGCATGGTACATATTAAATGCTCAATAACCATTCATCTTACTGTCATTATTTATCTTGTCTGTACACAATACATGCTCAACCTCCTTTTGTCTATTCAATGATCTTCCCCTTTCTGTCTTTATAAAGCTTATAATCTAGTATTGAGAAAAAGATAATTATATGGCAAAAATAGACAAAGAAGATGATGTGTAACTTGTCATTAATAAATGAGAAAGGGTTTACCAGGGAGAGAAGGTAGAGGGCCATTATAAGCAGAGCGGGGGACGGTGTTAGGAGGCAGGAAAGCGCTTAGCATGCTTGGGGTGTACAGCAGTTAATTTGCTGTGATTGGTGTGTGGGATGCTTAATGGGTGATGCAGGTAGGTGATGAAGGGAAATGTGATTTTGCACCTTTGTTCTGGGCCAACATTGCTGAGTGACACACAGTCACCTCAGAGATATTGGCTCTTTACCATGGTGACTCCCCTGCATGTGGAGCGAGGCAACTGTGATTCCCCCAGGGATGGGATCTGAATCTTGGGGAGGCTACAAAGGACTCATGTGCATTGAAAAACTCCAACCATAACCTCCACCCCCTCCCCAGGGATACGTGCTTCTCTCCTTCTTCGTGTTGATGTTATTTAGTCTCAGGCTGTACTTACCCATTGGCCAAGCTTTGGAGGATGAGGTGCTCCTGTCTTTATGATTTAATATGTAAGCATCTCTGTGTGGTACACAGAGGCCCACATTGGGTATTGTGGGACTTCAGGCCTGGGTTTGCTTATAATTGGTGGTGGGACCTCAAAGTTGTTTTCCTTCTCTGGGTCATGTTTCTTTATTAGTGGGATGAGAGCAGTACTTTGGGGTTCTTACGGACCCCCCGACAGCCTGCCTAAGCCTCAGTGAACCCCTTCTATAACTAACTTTTTTAACACATAAAATGAAACACAAAGGACTACAAAAGGAACCATTATGTTGAAATACACATATAGAAATAGTCAATAAATTTGTGATACGATAATATGTGGACATTTTTTTAACACATTAAATGACATAATTTTGAATTATTGATGCTCACAAAAGCTATTTATTATATCTTCAATAATTCTAATATGAAATGAGACTATCTGGAATTTCCACTGAAAACCAAGTTGCACGTGCCATTAATACTATGCTGTTTTATGATTTATATTTATAATTGGAGGAAATCAAGACTTTAGTTAGAGGTTAATGAAAATAATCATGTAATTATTTTTATCATCCAAGTTCATGGATGACCTCTGATTATATCTGTGGACATCTTTGGTGGTCCACGAAACTCAGGCTGTTAATCCTTGGAGTAGATGACTTCTACGATGCTCCTTTTGCTGATTCTATGGCTGTCAAATTTAGTAACAATCCCATAATACTAAAAGATTTCTAAATAAATGAAAAGTGCTGAGATCCCAATATAATTGGTAAAGCTCATGTCATTGTCTTTGAGAAGAAGCAAGATGTTCAGGGTATATGGGAGGCACTTTTATCTTTACTTATTAAGCCTGATACACAATCTAGATGCTGATCTTGCATGAGCTCCACCGGGAGGGGGGGGAATATATATATATATTTTTTTAATATTAGATTAGAACTGTTTTAAAACGGCCTACATCTACTTTTTGATTGTAATTCTTATTAAATAGATTTTTTTGCCAGTTCTGTGTCTTCTGACCTCTCTTAACATTGAGTGACCCAAAATAATCTTTTAAACTCACTATTGTTTCAAAAAATATGTCAGTTTCATTTAGGAATTCATTCCAGGCTTTGTTCACCCTGGTCTGGGCATCTTTCATCTATGAAATTGAAACCAGGACTGAATTCCTTGTGGGTCATATCTGAAGATAGGTCAGTTGGAAGCAGCAGAGCCACCCACGAGATAAACTCTTTCAAATGGACACCCAGGATTTTCTGGGTATGCCTGTCACTTGGCGCTGTTTAAACTGCTGTCATGTGGCTGAGATCTGTATGTCTCATGGGGAACCCAAACTAGAGGTTGTCATATTGGAGATGCCTTTCTCCTCTGGAAAATGTGTTTTCTTAATCCATATGTGCAAAAAAATTAAAATAATAAACACTGTGTATTAAAACAGTCTTGAAGTGAACTGCTATTAGTTTAAGCAAAACACATTAGAATTTTTATATAATTCATGTATGACTTTTCTTAGTCTTCAATACATGAAAACTAAAAGCTCAATTTGTTAAGGTTATCCTTAGTTTTTCGAAAGAGGTCTGTTTTTCTAGGAAGAAAATTGGGGATAAGGGAATTAGCAGTCGATTTAGACCATTTTGTTTTAATCCAGTGAGTGTGTTTTAATCATGAAATCTTCAAATTTATCTAAAGGATAACATCTAACTTTAGTGAGGGAATCTTCCTTTATTGGTATTTCTGTCCCTTAGGGGGAAGATAGGGTTTTTCTATGAAATGCCTTTTTTCTTGGGAAATGACAAGATCAAATGATTTCTGCTCTTGTGCAAAGAGCCGGCCTAAGGAAAGCATGTAGATGTGTGGTAGCTTCAGGTTTGATTTGGTACGAATTGCTGCACATCTGCAATCACTAGCTTTTAATAAATCTGTTGATGCTTAATCCAACGGAGGTTCACTGTTACCCTGGTGGTTCCAGGCCTCTGCATCTCGTCACTCATGTCCTTGTATGTTCTCCTTCCCATTAACCCTAACTTGGCCATAAAACTTGCTTTGGTTGATGGGACATTAGACTAGGTATTAAATGTTCGGTCGTATAAAGAGAAAGCCTGAAGGATGAGAAACTATCTTGAATGTTCTAACCCTAAAAGGCACGCAGCTGAAAGCAGCCTGTTGAGTCATCTCAGCTATACCATGTGGAAACATCTGCCCAGCTAAGCCCAGTTAACCCAGGGAACTGTGAGAAATAATAAATGTTTACGTCACTGAGTTTTATAGTGGTTAGTTATACTGTAACTGAAACCATGTTTTACTTTAAAAGGTCTGTGCAAAAGGACATGTTCTGCAAAGATGCCCTGAGTGTGTTTGGTTCATAGCAAACTGCATTTCATCATGTTGTAATGCCATTAAAACCACAGTGAGCAGGGCAGATGTGAGAGAGAGGGGTGTGTGTGTGTGTGTTGTGTGTGTGTATGTATGACAGATTTTGGGATCTTTGCTTTCACTTTGCAACTGAGTGTCATGCATTCAGTATTTTTACTTTCACAAGGGGTATACCTGAGGAAGTAATTGCTCTTTTATTTATCCAGGTTGTGGAAGATACTAAAAAGTATAATGAAAAGAGCAGTCACCCAGAATCTCACCACCTACAGGCCAACTTTGAAAAGTTTTCATATTGTAACGACAGTTAAAATTAAACACTTTCCTTGATTGTTCTTTGAAAGCCCAGTGAGTTAATTAGATCCAAATGAGACTGTAGACTCTGATAACCTTATAAAAGTGGTCATAAGCTTGAACCCAAATATACAGGTTCCTGTACTGGATTTATAGTTTGCGATGTTCATCCAGTCCACTTTGTTCTCTACACTGCTGTCAGATTGCTTTTTCTAAAAGGCAAATTTCTTTTTCTTTTTTTAAAGATTTTATTTATTTACTTCTTAGAGAGAGGGGAATGTATGGAGAAAGTGAGGGAAAGATCAATGTGTTGGTTGCATCTCGCATGCCCACAACTGTACCCAGGCATGTGCCCTGACCGGGAATCGAACCTGCAACCTTTTGGTTCACAGACCTGCACTCAGTCCACTGAGCCACACCAGCCAGGGTTAAAAGGCAAATTTCTGATGTCGTTTCTGCCCTTGCAGGAGCTACATACTGCTTCTAAGACAGTGGTTCTCAACTAGGGGTGATTTTGCTCCCAAGGGTCTTCTGGTAATGTCTAGAGACATTATTGACTGCACTGGGAGTGTGGGGTGCTGCTATTATTCAATGAGTAGAATCCAAGGATGCTGCTAAACATCTTATCATGCACGGACACACCCTCCAAAAAGGAATTATCCAGCACAAAATGTCATTGGTGCCATTGTTGAGAAACCTGGCTCTATAGAGTAAGGCCTAAACTCCTAGGTGTTGCTGCTTTTCCTGACCTCTGACCTTATATCTCTCATGCATTCTCCATATGCCATACCAAAAAGCTTCCTATTTCATATCTTCTAACCTTGGGCTCTTTGTTACTGCAGTCTGAATTCCCCTTCCCCAAAGGTAGTTCTCTGTGTCTTTTATCATGATGCCTGTGCCTACTTCCATCTTTCTAATTTTACTGACTTGCAGTGACTTTCCCTACAAGCTAGGTAAGCTTAGGACCAAGCCACATGGCTAGTAAATATGTGATTAAAGGAATGAATGTTTGAATAGGATCACTGAAAAAGGAGCTGAAGCAACATGTGTTGAATGCAATGCATGGCCCACCCTCAGCAAGTTTTCTTTGCCAATCGGTGACTCATTCTTGCAAAGATACTGTGGACACTCTTCTCACTGCTGTACACGATTTTATTGCCACTACCCTTCCTGGTGTCTCTTCCACAGGTTTCTCTGCCGCTTAAGCCCCTTCGCAGTCATCTGTATTTAAATCCTGGCGGGCTTTAGGGCATAGAGAGGCAGCCTTAGGTAGGTAAGTAGTGGGGAAATGAAGCTTTGTGCCCCAGATGTCCACCTGTGAGGACTGGGGCAGGGAGGGTTTTAGAGAAGTGAGGGACTGGTTCAGACACTGTCTTTTGCCTTGAGCCACAATAACATTAAATTGGGATAATGTAGACCTGTTCTCAAATTTGTCTGCACATCAGTGTCACCTTGGCAACTTCAAAACTGTTGTTGGTTGTCCTCAGACATGTTGATGTCATTGGATTTTGGTATGTCATAGATTTCAGAATGTCTAAAAGTTTCTCTGCTAATTCTGTTAAGCACCTAATCTTGAGAACCACTGATATAGACAGGTAGATTGTTGCTCTTCATGTTAATATGTTCAAAGTAATTTAATATTTTTAACAGTTTTATAAGTTTAAATAATAAATTAGCATTTATGACTTTGTTCATATTTATAATTATTATAGGATAATTTAATATCTTACTTTTTAGTAAATGACATTGTATAACTTCACTTTTTTCTTTCCTCTTCCCTCCTGGCCCTGAAACTCAGACAAAATATTGTAGAGAAGCAGCTGACCGTTCTTCATGTTGGAGGAAATCGGAAGGAAGCACTGTTTAGATAGTATCCCCACAAAGATACAAAATTAGAATTTTCCTTTTGGTTCTCATCCTGCTTCTTCTGTTTCCCGTGCTCACATACTCCTGAATTCTTTGTGCCTAAGAGACAACGCTGGAAGAGGCTCTTTGTCCCTTTCAGGTTTTCCATTTTATCACAGACGGCGCATTTGTTATGAATGTGCTCCCTTTCAATCATCTTTCCCCTCCCATGTTCTCCTGTGCTTCCTCCTACCCTCCTTCCAGAAGCTTTCTGTTTGCTTGTCATATATTTCCAAATGTTACCGAGATGAGATCTTGATCCGCTACCAGAATGGTCTTGTTCATGACTGGTGTTTGGCATGATTTTTGCCATTATTTTAAACATGAGAGCCAGAAACACGGTCCTCATTCATTCCATGGAGCTGCATGTCTAGCACTGAAAATCAGGTTACGAAGGTTTGGGATCCAGTGGCTTCTACCCCTGAGTTGGGGAGCAGTGCTGTGGGATGGCTGCTCTTGGCAGAGGCCATGGCTTTCAGAGAGGAAGGGAATCATTCTGAGCTGGAGAATTTTAGGTGACTATGTTCTGTTTCAGTTCAAGCGGGAATGTTTAGTAGGAAGAGATTGTCAAGGTGATATAGATTAATGCGATCCTCCCACTCCTTTTTTTCTGTTTAATAAAACTAAGGCTCAGGGCCACTCTTTAATTTGTTAGTTGATCGTCGCTTGTGCAATGCCCGAGGTCCACCTCTCGGAGGTGCCGCTGGGTATGGGGAATGGGGGAGTGAAATTATTTGCCCAGGAGACACGAAGTTGTGGCAGAATCGGAACTACACAGTAGGTCTCTTTATCTCTTGAAGTGTTAATTTATAAGTAATACTCAGCTTGATTTTTTATTGCTACATCCTAGATTAATTAAGAAGATAGTCAATAAATATTTATATAAGATTTAATGAGTTTTAAAATAATTGATTATAGGTATGATATCAAATCTAGGAAATTTGATTGAAGATACTAATATCTACTAGTCCTGTGGTTGATAGGGTAAATCCTAGGCTTCTAAAGGTTATTTTCTCTATGATGATAGAAAAGAATTTTTGCTTTTTCTGAATTATCTAAGTTTAAAAAAATACTCCCAAGAATGGCATTTTGTGTCAGTCTAAGTATTGGGCATGCCCTTTGTCCCTTTTACTGCTGAAAATTTTTAACAAACTTGACAGCTGGATAAGAAATCTAGTGGTCTTTTAAGTTTATTGGACAAATAAGTAAGTTGAGGACTGGGAGGAAGACTTATTTGCTGAAGTTCACAGAACTAGTCCAAAGCCAAGTCGGAGACCAGAAGTCAAATTTTGTTACTTCAAGTTAAGTACATGTGTACTTCGGTGCAGAGTGAAAACCTTAGGCAGGGCTTGTATAACACATGTGCAGGCATATGCATGTTCTTCCCAATGTGTGTGTCTTCTGAGGTGTGAGTTATTATTTATGCCTTGTCCTAGGTTGGCTTCCACTAAAGCGGGGCGGAGACAAGGGTTGGAGTGCAAGTAGCTAACATGGGAGGCGGTCGCAGGAAGCACGAGCAGGGGAGTAGGGGAAGTGAGATAAAGAAGGAAAGGCAGCCAGTAGACGGGGTGCCGACAAGCAGCTTCTTTCTACCTTGGGCCACTGAGGCTCCTGTCTGCTGGAGCACTGTCTTTAGAGACTGTGTATAACATGCTTCGGGGTAGTCCACGGGAGATGTCAGGGGCCAGGCTGTTTATTTACCAGCTCTGTCGCTGTTGCGGGCCTCTCATGGAGCCCTTAATCCTAGGCTCTTGTTGCCGAAAAGCCCACAGAGCCTCGGTTCCTAGAGGCAGGCCCCGTTGTGTGCCTGGGAGCCCAGTGCGCAGGGGATGTGGAGGGGCTGCGCCAGCGTGCTCAGAAGGAAATGGAAGTGGGGGCAAGTGGAGCGCCCCTAAACAGTGCGGTTCCAGCAAACCTTGTGTTTTGGCTCTTTTTTCCATCTGTTTGTCTTCTATTGCTGTAACATGGCAGTGAGAGGGCAGAGAAACAAGTATCAAATATGATATGGTGTGGGATATTCCGTTTGCCCCTCCCGACCCACGCTCCATTTTCTGCAGCCCACTCTTGCCCACGGACTGGGCATTCAGTGCTTCTGGATGGAGTCAGGCATTGGGAGGCTCTGGCAGGAGCCTGGAGGGAAGATGACCGTGAGGGCAGCCTGTTTATCCGCGGAGGGCTCTTCTTGCGACCAGGCTGATGCTTGTCTCTGCCGTCCTCCTGGAAGTGACAGAGACTGTTGGGAGACACTCCTATAGCTGCAGTTACCTTTTCTGTCCTCCTGCCCCTTGAAGCTCAGTGCACTTCACATCCCCTGGCCGTCTTCCCTTAACCCTGCCCATACCTTGTAAATAATCCCTCATTAAACTCTCCTAGAGGCCTCGCGTGTGTGCTCCGTCCGTTTCCTGCTGGGATCCTGACTGAGACTCTGTCTTTGAGGAGTTTGCATTCTGAACAGCCTGGGATGAGATGAAATAGCTAGAGACATTATGAAGATATAAGATAATGAAGTATAAATTGTACTTGAGCCCTAAGGACACTCAGCATGTAGGAAGCATTAACAATATAAGGGGCACTTATAACAGAAGACATTTTTGGAAGGATGCCTTTGGCTATAATTGGTAATCCCTTTTTTTTTTTTTTTTTTTTTTTTTTTTTGGTCTGCTCTCTGGGTAGCTCTGTTTGAATAGTGAATTAAAAGTTAGAAGCGCTGCCTTATTACGGCCATGTATGCAGTTAATTATAATGTATTTGACTCTGTGAGGTGGGTAATATGTAATTCAGAGAAACATAAGTGTGAAATGAATTCATCCATCTGGAAGTTCCAGAGATTTCTCCCATGTATTCTAATTTTAGATAGTAAGTCTTTTTTCTCTTAATTCTTTGTATTTCTCATCCCTCTAATGGGTTATAATCCATTTTTTTTTTGAGAGTTTAAAAGAAAAAGATTGTGTGAAGAAAGCCTTTCTGGCTGCTTAGAATACGGTACTATAGCCACAGAAAGCCCTCGTTTGCCTGTATTTACTGAGGGCCCTTTGTGACTGAGGCACTTAGCTAAGCACTATGGAGTTGATAATGAATAT
Source organism: Mormoops blainvillei (assembly GCA_004026545.1). NCBI lineage: Eukaryota > Metazoa > Chordata > Mammalia > Chiroptera > Mormoopidae > Mormoops > Mormoops blainvillei. The sequence continues at coordinate 175,560 of PVJD01000454.1, read as the reverse complement.
ACTGCTTCCAGGGAAATCACAGTGTCATTGGGAAAGTAGAAGTTCAAACAAATACTTACAATAAATATTTTAAGAATTAGAGATATAAACAGTATTGTGCACATCTAAATGAAGGTGCAGCTGTCTGTCAGGGAAAGGCACAGAGGTCGGTGAGCATCAGGACGACGGTGAGCGTACCGGGGGAGCATAGGGGAGTGGTGTGAGAGAGGCTGTGGGGTTCCCTGGTGGGTTGCAGAAGCATGAAACTAGAGTGGGAACATCCAGAATTAAGCTTGGACCTGCACCTCTACTTCTCTTTGCATATCTGCTTTATTATTTCCTTATCTTACTTGCTACCTTGCTGTATTTCTGCTTTAGTTATTTCTTGCTTATAGTAACAAGATACCCTAAAACTTACTGGCTTAAAACAACCACCACCACCATTTGTCACCCCTCAGGAGGCTGTGGGCTGACAGGGCTCAGCTGTGCAGTTCTTCTGTTCCACACGGAGTTGGCAGGGGCTGCAGTTATCTGGTGGTTCTGTTATCTGGAATGCTCAAGATGACTCATGCAGTGGGCACGTGCTGCTGGCTGTAGTATGGGAGTTCAGCAAGGATGTCAGCCGGAGCACCTCATTTCTCTTTGGGTAGCTCCTCCACATGTGGATTAGGTTTCTTACAGCCCAGGGACTGGGTTCAAAAGAGGGAACATTACAAATGTGCAAAAGTGAAGTAGCCAGTGCCATCAAGGCCAGGGCTCCAAAATCCCAGATGGCCCCTCCAGCTGCATTCTCTCGATCAAAGCAGTCACAAGGCCAGCGGGTTTTTGTTTTTTGCTTTTGGTTTTTTCTTCACATGGCTCAATGGGACCGCCATGCCCCACAGACCCCACTATTCATGGAATCTTTTTAGTTCAGTGTTCATCACTAATCGGCTGTAACCTTTGTGTCTCTTACTGCTTCCAAGTTCAAATGCTTCTAAGAGACACTACTATTAGTTACTTGCTGCCCACCCATCTGTGGTTGAGAGGACCAAGTCTTATGCTACTAAGGATTTCCTTTGAGGGGTTGAGGTGGGATTGCTTGTCTGAAGGGACTGTGGTTAGAGGAGGTAATAGCAGATGAGTAGACGACATGAGCACACTGAAACTTATTTGAAGGAACTCTCAGAGTCTACCTGTTCCTCCGAGGCTAGAGACTGCTTTCCCTTCCAAAGCTCCGTTTGACCTACCTCATGCCTTCTAACTTCTTTGCCATTTCTCCCTCATTCTCCAGCTTTACTTTTTTTCTTTTTTTTAAAGTTACTGCAGTGTAGCACCGGCTCCCTTCAGCCTGTGTTCTGTCCCTCCCTGTGACAAGGAGGCTCTCTTCTCTCTCACTATCCGTCATTTAACTTACAACTTACTCTTCAGATCTTAGCTCAAGGATCACTTCTACAGGGGAGCATGGAACCCTCTGAGTCACGTGTCATCCGCTGTTCCTTTTTTCTTTTCCTCCATCACACTAATCGCAGTTCGTAATTTCATGTCTGCATGGCTCCTCGAGTGCTGTCTGCTCCCTACTGTAGTCTCTAGAACGCGAAGAAATGTGTCCGTGCTCTTCGGCTGGCAGTGGCTGTGCCTAGCTCATGTTAGGCGCTGGCAAACGTTTGCATGAATTAAAAATTAAAGGTAGTCGCCTTGAAGTATGGGTCAAGGGGAGAGGATTTTATCATGATAAGTTAACAGTAGTCCGTTTTAGGGACTATAGGGACATAATTTCTCAGGGAGCCTCCCTGCAATGGTGATTTGTGAGTCAGTGAAGTCTTACCATTAAGAACATACTGGTGGAGGCTGCATGGTAATTTCTGAGATGTAGCGGGAACTCCTGCCAGGAGAGAGACCATGAATGACCAAGTAAAAGCCAACTTCTTATTCTTCTTCATTTTCTTTTCTTTTTCTTTTTTTGCTTCCACTACCACGTGGCCCCAGGTCTGTACCCAGAGGTCTCAGTGATGGTCAGACTTTGTGACTTGGGGCTAGAGCTGCCTGTTGCCTTCCTATTGACAGTCCCACAAAGCCAGTGTCTTGTTTGGCTGTCAGGCAAAGATCAGTTAGATTACAGCTTTGGATATGATGTCACTGTCAGCATGATCTTCCCGAGATAACCCCAGCTGTAACTTTTTGTCCTGCTCCTCTGGGGCACACTATCTAAAAACAAAGTTAATGGGGGAATCGCCATGGCAGAAGAGAAACAGAAAGGTAGAGTAAGAAATGATTAAGACTGTTTTGTTCAAAGATTCTGTGTCTTTTGAATTCGAGGGTATTTCAGTTCCTCATTTTCAGAGATTAAAATTAAGATGGAGGGCAGTATGTTTCAGTTAATTTTTTTAACTGAAATAATTGAATTGAGTAAATATGTTTTGAATACTCTATAAATGTCTCAGTGAAGAGCGTACAAATGAAGACAAGTTGGTACATGACCTTGAAGTGTATACCGACCTGGGAAATAATGGCATGTACCTGTGACATGAGGTCCTAATGAAAGGCCAGATAAAGAGGACCATCGTCGTACCTAAATTGGGGTTGGGGTAGTCAGAGGTGTTTGTATAAGGGGGGACAGGATTTGAGCTGAGTACCTGTGGGTGAGTAGATTTAGGAAAGATGCACAAAAGGGAGAGAGAGGGGCATTGTGGGCTGCGAAAGCACCAGGCGTGAAAGGTAAAGCGAGAAACTGCAGAGGTGGTGAATACCTGAGGGAGGGGTGAGAGTTCAGGGAGTGGAGAGCTATGACAAACCCTTAGGCGAGACCCTTCAGGGCCAGACCGGGTATACGGATGGACGGAATACCTGAAAGTAGGGGGAGTCACATAAAACCTGTGTTTTCAGGACACTATTTTGATGGCAGTTGGCTAGGTGGTTTTGATGGAGAGGTTGGAACCAGTGAGACCACCTGGGAGATTGTTGTAGTTGGCACCTGAGGGGAAGGCAGTTGAAACTGAGAGGAAGAGAAGTGTACAAACTAGGGTTCAGAGGAAGATTGGGTGGAGTTTCATGTCTGGGTTTACAGTGGGAGAGATGGAGAAGCAAGAAACAGAGGTCTGTTGAACCTGGGTGAATGGAAAGTTAGTTCCATGGTCACCAAAACCAAGGTGGGGAATGGACGGTCATGCTAAGGTTGAGTGAACCAGAGGACTGAAATATCTAGAAGCAGGGGCAGATAACTGGGGGTCAGTTGGAAGAGAAAGGCTGGAGATGTAGATTAGTACATCACCAGAATCTGTCGGATTAAATAAACCCAATGAATACAAATTTGGAGCTTTACTGAACATTTTAAGTAAGAAAATTAAAAAAAGAACCTCTACCTGCAAATACCGACATCCATTTCATCCGTAAATTCTATTTGTTCTATATTCAAAACAGATCCCAAATTGAACCAGTTTGTATCACCTTCATCATTGTCCCTGGTCCGGCCACCATCCTTCTCCTGGATTCTAGCTGTTCTCCCCGCTTCTGTCCTCGCCCCCCTAGAGTCTGTCCTCAACACAGCAGCCCAAGGGATCCTTTTAATGTGAATCAGATCACACCTCGCTGCTTCTAGCCTAGAGTGGCTTCCCATCTCGTTCAGAGCATAAGCAGCAGCTCTTTCAAGGGCCTGCGGGGCCTGGCGCCATCCCTTCCTCTCTGTCTCTGCCTTCATCTGTTACTGCTCTCCCCTGTTCATGCCCGCTGGCCCCTGCCAGCTGCTGCCTCTCCTCACACTAGGCACGCCGCCCCCAGGGTCTTTGCCTGCTTCCCCCTTGCCTGGAAAGCTCTTCTCCCCAGTATCTGTGGGACGTGTTCTCTCACCTCCTTCATATCTTTGCCAGTTGGGGTCTTCCCTTACCCGCCGTTTAACATCGCCGCCCCCTGACTTATACTCCTGCCCTCCCCTGCTTTACCCTTTTTTCCTTTATAGCCTTCGCTGTTATCTAGTATGCAGACCGTTTACTAACTTAGGTGTTTTCTGTGTTCGCCTCCGGAATGTAAATTCTATGACAGCAGGGATTTCTGTCTGTGTCATTCGTTGTTGCATCCTCAGTGCCTGGAGCAGTGCCAAGTGCTCAGTGATCATTTATCGAGTGAATGAACCAACTGCATGAGAAGCTTCTTTTTGAATGGAACTGTAACTTCCTTGAGATCAGCTGTCAGTAATTTTTAACTTTATGTCCAGGGATAGTCAGCACTCAATAAATGTTGAATAAGAGCGTAGAACCCGAAATACGACATGCTCACATTTTGCATTCTCCAGTTCCAGAAATTTCCGTTGGTAAATGAGACATTTATTAGTGGAAGCGGGAGGGGTATGGAAGAGGAGCTTTGCTTCATTTACCTGAGCTTCCACTTTGGGTTTCAGAATTCACATAGCAGTTTGACCTTTCTTTCATTATTACTACGATTATTAATTGAATGCTATTTAAAAATTTGACCCCTAAACTCTCAGCTGATGTTTTAGTAAATTATACTATACAGGGTGCCGAAAGTGCCGGGGCTGACTGTGACTGTTCATGGCCAGTTAAGGGACAGCATTGGCAAGAAGCACAGGGCGCAGTCAGTTTTGCCTTGTGGGAGTCCTGACGGTCATCTCAGGAAGTAGCTGCCAGGATAAAGGGATCCTGATGTGGTTACCTGGTGGGTGCTTTTTATAAATAAGTAACTCGGAGGAATTTAGCTTTGTAGGAGGCTTAATGAGAGCAAGGGAAGAACAAAGTGAAGAAATTACTCTTTACTTCGGAGCATTTACTTGAGAAGTCCCCCTGAAGTTTGCTTTTCGTTTTATTTGGCATCGCTCCCATCTCTTCCCAGGGGATGTAGTACATCCCAGGCTGTAGGAGGCAGAAATGAATTCTTGAAAGTTTAACAAGCTTCCAAAGGACAGAGCTGCTCCACGAATCTGGGCTGCTAACACCTCTTTCGGGTTGAGATTTGGGAGAACCAACTAGTGTTCTCTGCTGCCACCATTGCTGCGGTTTGTGCTTGATACATCTGAGTGGCCAGGTTCCGATTTATAGCTTTAGGTGGGACTTTTTAGGGAGTTCAGAAAGTAGGGAAATATGGCACCTAAAAAAAAAAAGTGGCAGATTATGCCTTTGCCTAACTTTAGGGTTAAAACAATCCATAAAAATTGTTTCAGATTTTTCTCGCTTGCAAAAGTACTGTACAACCCTTGTTGTCAAATATAGTGTTTAAGGGGTCAAAAGAAAGTTCAAATAAAATTAAAGCCTAGAGAACAAGGCTGAACACATACATAGACAAAAAATTACCCATGTGACATTCCCTGAGGCTCTGGCATGGTGTCAGTTGGCAGGATGTTCACATCAATGACACATATACTTTCCTAACTTTGCCTGAAAGTGCCAGAGATATATTGGGTGTTTCGTCTGTGGTCAAAAGACATGTGAGAAAAAATATCAGAGGCAAGGCCTTTTGGGTTTTAAAATGTCTTATCTAGGTTTGCCCTTATTTCTGCCTGCATTAAAGAAGACAACTTATGGGGTAACCAGGGTAGTGAACTTGGTGTCTGGGATGAAAGCAAATAAGAAACAAAAGTATCTCTCCAGTGAATTTTGCGATGGGAAGGAGGAAATCTGACCCCGTGGAACTCTGAAGAAAACTTTTCCTACATTTTTGTGATTTTTCTGTGATTAGCAAAAGAAAGACACTACTGTGTCCTACTTTTTTTTTTCTTCTCATTGTCTTTTATATTTTTGACAAGTGCCTTCACTTAAAAAAATGTGGATCTCTACTTACCTGGCAGGGGAGATACCATGATCATGAAGGTGGTTTTCCCAGGGTGAGGCTCACCCATTGCACCCTGGTTGTGTTGACCCCTGCAATTTCCCCAAATGTGGGAAACGCGACCGCGTAATTTGTGGTAGTGGGGGACTGCATTCGCACTCCCCCCTGGTTTAAAAAAAAATTGTGGGTCTACTTGAATTCTAAACTGATAATGATCGCTCTTATCCAGCTAATATGATTATCAAGGTTTTCTTTTTTTTTCTTCTTGTGTTTTTTCTTCTACCATTGTCTAATATTTGTAACTATCTTTTCTTAAGGTTGGCTGGGGAGAGGATAAAGAGAGAATATAGTGCAAAAATCCGTCATGTTGTATTCAGTTGCCCATCCTGCTTGCTCATTTCCCCATTTATCCACCCTCCCACCCACTCACCCACCCAGAAACCCACCTGAAATTCATTGACGCATACTGTCAACCAGGTATTAGACTGGGTTCTGGATCTAGCATGGAATAAGCTAGGCTCCCTCGCCCATAAGGGAGACCAAACAATAGACATTTTACAGTGAAAAAATGTTAAAATAGGTTATTTCTATCACGAGAGGATCTTGCAACCTGTTTGGAGGGATTTCAGGGAAAGTTTCCAGGACCAAGTACTGTCTCAATTTACGCATGACAGATGGCGTTAACTGGATGAATTCTGTGTGTTTGGACTTCCGTGTGGGGATGAGTTGGAGTTTCTAGCAGAATAAACTCCACGTGGTCAAATAAAATTAAAGCCTAGAGAACAAGGATGAACACATACATATGTGAGGGTTTTTTCTGAAGTCCCAGCAAATTCAGAATTCCCGTAATTCAAGAATAATTCTGACGGAATATGGTGGGTATTTCCCTTTAGCCACTAATATGGCGCCACCCTGTGGCTACTCTTTAAAGAGAGTTTAGAGTTCCCTCCACCCCAGCCAGCTTCGAAACTATAGTTCCACAATTTTAACATTGATTCAAGTTAATGTGAAATCATATTAATGCTTTCATATTATATTATTTCAAAGCTACATAATCCACGTTCACATGAAATAGGACCAAACACTGGAGAGTTTAGAGCACTAACTCATGGCCCATTTGATGGTACTTGCAGTACTTCAAGCATGGATAGCATTGCACCTGTAATAGAGGGGAGAAAAAGTGGTAGGAGAGGAAACGGAAAAGCATTCAGGGCCCTGATCATCAAAGGCTTGTGAACCATCATAAGAAGATGGCATTGTGGAATCCTCTGAAGAATATTAAGGAGGCAGTGACAAAGTCAGCATTAGGTTTTGTTTGTTTTAATAGCTGAGAAAGATGAAATCAGACTAAGGCTATATATGGATTTCAGATACAGAAATGAAGTGGGACATTCCCCTTCATTTCTAATTAGACTTTGGTTATAAGCAATATAAGCTTTTGTGATTTCAAAGTACTTCTAAGGTTTTTGTTTTGTTTATTTTGTTGGTTTTTGACGGGCCCATTAACTATCTTGGAAGATACCGTGAGATTCATGGCCCAAGGAGCAAGAAGGTTGCATAGAGGCTTCACCCGGACTTGGGATCTAAGGCTGGAGGAGAGTTTGATTAGTGAATCATACTTGGGGGTCTTTGTAAAAGAGGTTGGGGAAAACATGAGTTAGACAAAGTTAAATAGATTTCTTTACTGTGGGACTTCTTAGAGCCTTAAAAAGCAATACTGTGTGTTGTGAACCTCTAAGATAAATTTAAGGCATGCAGCATGTCACAAACTTGTTTCTGGGCTAAGGAATTTTTGTTCTGGAAATAATCATTATAATCTGACTGAGGGCTAGGTTCCAAGGAGTGTGCATCACCTATTGCCACAATAATGCTGTGTAACAAGCATCTACAAGACCTCAGTGAATACAATAATAAAAACTTATTTAACTTAAAAGTTGGGGGGAGTTTCAGCTGATCTTGATCTGGATTTGGCTGATTTCAGTTGATGTCACTGACAGGTCTGTGGTCAGAGCTGTGAGTTGGGAAGATAACTCTTCAGATCTTAGCTGGGTTCACTCACATGCCAGGGGGCTCAACTGGCTGTTGGCTTTAGCTAGGAAGCCTGGGGTCACTGGTCTCTGCTATGTATGTCTCTCATTCTCAAGGGTGCTAGATTAGCATTTCTGCTGGCCAGGACAAAGGAGCAAGAATGAAGGTAAGCCCAGCAATACATGCACTTTAAAAGTATTTGCTTATGTCATGTTTGCTAATATCTCATTGGCCACAGGAAGTCACATGGCTGGTCCCAGAGTTGGAGGGCACTACGAGGTTGCATGGCAGAGGGTGTGGACACAGGGAGGGAGAAGAATGGGGCTCTTTTTGCAATCAGACTACCCTAGAACCCAACTCGAAAATTTCTAGGTGAGATCACAGTAAACTTAGCAAGAATGAGGTCAAACTTTTCTTTTTATGGTGACCACAGACTGTACTTTTAATTCTGATAAGTAATCTCTCAAATAGATACCTGGGCGATGTTGACTGAGAGTTCATCTGGTTCCGCACAGGACTTTTATTATCTTTCTATAGAATTATTTCAGGGCTGAAAGAATTGTGGACATCAGCTAGTTCTAGTAGCATCACATTGGAAATGAGTAAATCGAGGCCCAGAGAGGTTAATTGGCCCAGCTAAATCTGCACAGCTAGCTAGACGCAAAGCTAAGGCTTGGACTAGATCCTCTGTCAAGCCATTTGGATTTTAATTACTTCAAAGAAGCTTTGTTGAGGTAGGGGCATGGAAAAACCTGGCGTATATTCACAATCTTCGTATGCAAGCAAAGCACATTCTTTCTGGAGCGACTATAATGTTAATAATTTTTAAAAAGGATGTTAGATGTCTTTGGAAGGGCAAAACATTGGGTGGTTGCTGAATATTGTGACTGGAGATCCCTTTTCTGTTGTTGTTTTTGGAGGAAAAGTTGGGGATGGAGTGGAAGCAGGGAGTGTCCTCAGTTGGGTTTGTCAAGTCATTCCGCTTCTCAGAGGCTTTGTTATCGTACCTGTGAACATTAGAAGAGGAAAGCAACACACGGAAGGCATCCCGAATTTGCATGTCATCCTTACACAGGGGCCAGGCTCATCCTTGTGTTACTCCAGCTGTAACATGTGTGCTGCGGAAGCCAGCACTGACTGGAGATTCCCGGTAATGCATTTTTGTTTTTTGAGTTTTCGTCTCATCCATCCCCTCTCTACCTACCTCCAAGAATTTCTGCTGCATCTGAGAAGTTAGCAAAGGACTTCTGAGAAGAGGGCAAGAATTTGCGTTCCAGCTCCTACGTTGTCAAACAGCAGGTAAAATTGCGATGGCAGATCTGGCCTTCCAGAATCATAACTACATTAACACCGTAGTTAGCTGACATTAGTGGGGAACAATTTGTTCTGCATGAGTAAAATTTTGATTATGAAGTTCTACTAAACTCGATCAAATAAAGTCACTATTTTTATGACGGCAATATTTCTGGAACATAACATATATCTCCCTGATTTATTAAACAGAGAATAATTGAAACTTCTTAGCCTCATCCTTTTATTTTTTTTATTTTAAAGATTTTTATTTATTTATTTTTAGAGAGGGGAAGGAAGGGAGAAAGAGAGGGAGAGAAACATCAATGCATGGTTGCTTCTCTAGTGTCCCCTACTGGGGACCTAGCCCCACCACACGGGCATGTGCCCTGACTGGGAATCGAGCCAGCGACCTTTGGTTCGCGGGCTGGCATGCAATCCATTGAACTACGCCAGCCGGAGCAGCCTCATCCTTATAGACATCAATTATTGAATTGAGCAGTAGTATAGCAGTGTGCCTTGTGAAGAACCACATAAGGGAAAGGCGTTGTTACTGTTATTGTTTGCTGAGGGACTGCTGGAATATATAGCACTACTTGCCATTGAACTAAGTTAAGACAAATCTGCCTTTTTAATCTTGTTTTTTTATTTTCAGAGTGTTTCTCTATACTTCCTCATTGTCAGTTGAGCAACTCTATCTTTGCCATGCTCAAACACAGGCTTGTTCTTAGATCTGTGTTATAGGAACTACATTTCCCAGGATCCCTTGCCTTTGGGTGTCCTCGGGGAGACACAGGGGCATCTCTCCCTGCCTCTCCCTGCTTTCTTTGGTATTTTTAGGAGGCGCTGTGTCTCTTCCATAGCTCCTGCTCCTGCCTGACTTCTCCTTTCTCTATGGCAGCCCATGCCATTGTTCTAGCCTTGTCCACTTGGCCCCGGCCTCTAGCTCTGATAACATCATTTCCTTCCCTTACCCCTTCTGCCTAGGCAAGCTGGCTTTCTACCCGTGCTAGCCTCTGGGCTGCCTCCCCATTCCCTCTGTGGCCTCTCAGCCATCCATCATTCAATAATTAGCCCCTTGGCTTGAAAGATAAAGAGTTGCTTCTGTTTACTGGCTCTTTGATAACGAATAATTTTCTCCTTCTAATTTGCTTCTTGCAATCTACTGTGAGGACAACAGCCAGGTTACCCAGTTTATTTTATTGGACATCAAAATGCAAACTTGATTGAGCAGTAGTAGAGCAGAGTGATTTAGAGCTTGAGCTCTGGCATCAGAATGCCTGGGTCCCAGTCCCAGCCATACTACTCATTGGCTTTGTGGCTCTGGGCAAGTTTCTTTTTCTTTTTTTTTCTTTTAATTATATTTTATTGATTATGCTATAACAGTTGTCCCAATTTTTCCCCTTATGCCCCTCTTCACCCATCACCCCCACCTCCTCAGTCATCTCCACACCCTTGTTCATGCCATGGGTCATGCATATAAGTTCTTTGGCTACTCCATTTCCCATACTGTACTTTACATCTCAATGGCTATTCTGTAACTGCCTATTTGTACTCCTTAATCACCTCACCTTTTCACCCATTCCCCCACATTCCTCTGCCATCTGGCAACCATCAAAATGCTCCCTGTCTCCATGATTCTGTCTCTGTTCTTCTTGTTTGCTTAGTTTGTTTTTTAGATTCAATTATTGATATGTATTTATTGCCATTTTATTGTTCATAGTTTTGATCTTTTTCTTAAATAAGCCCCTTTAATATTTCATATAATAATAAAACACTTTAGTGTTTTCTTGTCTGGGAAGCTTTTTATCAATTCTAAATGATAGCTTTGCTGGGTAGAGCAATCTTGGCTGTAGGTCCTTGCTTTTCATGACTCTGAATATTTCTTGCCAATCCCTTCTAGCCTGCAAATTTTCTTTTAGAAATCAGTTGACAGTCATAAAGGAACTCCCCCGTAGGTAACTATCTGCTTTGTTCTTGCTGTTTCTAAGAGTCTCTCTTTATCTTTAAGCTTTGGCATTTTAATTATGATGTATCTTGGCATGGGTTTCTTTGTATCCATCTTGTTTGGGGCTCTCTGTACTTCCTGGACTTGCATATCTTCCCTTCACCAAATTAGGGAAGTTTTCTTTCATTATTTTTTCAAATAGATTTAGAATTCCTTGCTCTTTCCCTTCTCCTTCTGGCACCCCTATGATGCGAATGTTGGAATGCTTGAAGTTGTCTCAGAGGCTCCTTACACTATCATCATTTTTTTGGATTCTTTTTTCTTCTTGTTATTTTCATTGGTTGTTTTTCGCTTCCTTATGTTCCAAGTCATTGATTTGATCCTCAGCTTCATCCACTCTACTGTTGTTTCCCTGTAAATTGTTCTGTATTTCAATTAGTGTACCCTTTGTTTCTGACGGGATCTTTTTATGCTGTTGAGATCCTCACTAAGTTCCCTGTAACCTTCTAACTACTGTTTTGAATTCTGCATCTGATAGATTGCTTATCTCCATTTTGTTTAGTTCTTTTTCTGAGTTTTGATCTATTCTTTCATTTGGGCCATGTTTCGTTGTCTCCTCATTTTGGCAGTCTCCCAGTGTTTGTTTCTATGTATTAGGTAGAGCTGCTATGACTCCTGGTCTCTGTAGTGTGGCCTAATGTAGTAGGTGTCCTGTAGGATCCAGTGGCACAGCCTCCCCTACCTTCTAAGCTGGGTACTCAAGGTGTACCCATTGTGTGGCCGAGCATACCCTCCTCTTTTAGTTGAGCCTTGATTACTGTTGGCAGGTCAATGGGAGGGATTTACCCAAGTCGGTCAACTGCAAGGACTGGTTGTGACTATAGACCACCAACGTCCACCCTCCATGGAGGATCCGCTGTGCAAGGGTAGGCTGGTGGTGCTCCGATGTGGCCTGTAGCTGTCTACTGGGTGTGCAGGCCCTAGAGTTTCCTGGGTGGTATAGGCCAAGGTCAGCCCACACCTGTGTTCTACCTGGGGCCACCTTGCATGAGCTATAAAGGAATCTGACATGCCTGCTACTTGTGCTGGGCCTGGAGGTTCCCAGGTGAAACCAAGCTATGAACCTAGACTGGCTGCTGCTAGTGCCAAGCCTGGGTCCACTTAGCAAGAGGTACAGGGGCTGGAGGCTTACTGAGGCTTGTTTGATAGGATTTAGGAAGTTGTGAAGCCTGAGCAAAGATTATCCATTCATATGGAAAAGTCATGTTTAACTGTTTCAGTGGGCCCTAAGTTGGATGGGATGGCATCTCAGGGGATCTCCAGGTTGGGGCAAACAATGTCAGCCAGGTTGATGGAGTCTCAGATAAGGCACCCGCTCCTGGCTCTGTGGCTCTGTGCATGGAGGGCTCAGAAAAGGGACAGTGGCCTTTGCCTGCCTTTCTATCTAAGAGAAAACTGTCCCCCAGCTCCCTCCTTGATGCCAGACACTTCAGTTTCTCCCTGTATGCCATTAGTGCTTTCCAGGCTGCCACCCTGGTGCCTGAGTTCAGAGGGACTGAGTCTGAGTAGGTCCGTGTGTGGATTCTTTATGGGGAACTGCTTGGGACTCTTGGAGATTCTTCCACTGACTCAGTCCCCGCTGGTTTTTGCAGCCAGAAGTTATGGGGACTTATCTTCCTTGGCACTGGAAACTTGGTCTGGGGCGACCCGGTATGAGGCCGGGACTCCTCGCTCCTGAGATATCCTTCCCGAATTTTTATGCACCACATGTGGCGGTGGTACCAGCCCATTCCACATTTCTGCCCCTCCTGCCAGTCTGGATGGATGTGGTTTCTTTAATTCCGTAGTTGTCAGTCTTCCATTCCACTTGATTTCTGAAGGTTCTGAGTGATGGTTGTTCTATATTTTAGTTATAATTTTGATGTGGTTGTGAGAGGAGGTGAGCCATGTTTACCTATGCCACCATCTTGACCAGAAGTCCTATTGGGAAAGTTTCTTAACCTTCTTAACCAGAAGTCCTCAGAAAAAGTTTCTGAGACTCACTTTTTTCATCTAAAAGATGAATCTAATTACAGTACCTATGCTGTCTATTAGGGTCAACACCTATGAAGGGGGGAAAGGAAGGATTCGGAGCTGGACAGAGGGAGAAGTTGAGCTGTGATGCAGTCTTACAGGAGCTTTCTTCAACCCCACAGGGAGCAGGTCGGGCCTTTTTTCATCGATTTTGACCGTTCAGGGTAGCGGCCTGGAAAGTGTGCTTGACCCAAGGTGAAGCAGCTTTCTCCAACTGAAGGCAGTTTTGTGTGTTCTGCCTGCAGCACTTGCGAGATCAGGGGAGTAATTTCTTCAGCCCTGAAGTGGGATCCGGTCATCGCATCTGTCCACGACGGTTACCCATGAGAAGTGGGCCGCTTGGTGCCTAGTTCTCAGTGAACGCTGACAATGTAAGTTACCATTATTAATGGATTCAGCACAGATGCTCCAGTAAATGGACTTTATGTTGTCCAGTTTTGCTATTCAGAGAGTTTTCCCTGACTTGCTGTTCATGACCCTACCAGAGGTAGTGAAGAAAAAGTAGCATAAGCTGTCTGCGGATCAGTGAGGCTCTGTTACTTCTGCATATAGACTGTTAAGCACGTTTGTACTTTTACACTAATGTACATGTGGTGGTTTTAAATACGGCTTACTCATAGGTTCTTATGTCATTATTCCCCATGGTATTCATGGTATCTCACATCAAATTTGGTAAGAATTAATATAGCTTTCATTGGTGGAGCACCTGTCATGTAGCCACAGCGCTAAGCATACGTTAGCTCATCAGTTCTCAGGATGCCTCTCTAAGGTGCTGACATTTCCATTTATGGTGAGGCCCTGAGGTCAGGAAGGTAAGTGATCTGCCCAAGGTCCTCCAGCCAAGAAGGGGCTGCCGTGTTCTCCAGCCGGGGCTGCGGCCCCAGACTCATGCGAGTCTACGCTTTTAACTACACAGTTGAACAATTTAAACAGCAGTTGGGGAAAACCTTCTCTGAAAATAACTCTAGCAAAGTGTAGGTGTTGTTTTGGTAGAAACATTGCAGCTGCTGCCATGAAAATCTTCTCCCAAATGGCTTTGTGAGAGCAAAGCTGTGCAGGCTCTGCTTGTGTTTATGATGTGAGCCTTATGGCTCAGCCACAACACAATGATTTGTTTTCCTGCCTCGTTGGCAAAGTGATTTAATTTCTGGATTTCTGCGAGGAAAAAGCCTAAACAAATAAATTTCTTTATAACTGGATGTTTGAAGAGGGTCTGCAAGGGACAGTCAGAATGGGAAACTAGGTACATTTTCACTCACTGAGTAATACAATAAGGGGGAAGGGGCATAAGTACATAGATAGAATCCACTCAGTTGAAGCCTCACAAGCAAGATAGGTGTTTAGGTAAGTGCATGTTCATCATTGTTACTGGAGAACAGCAAATTAGGTCACCATTTCTTTATATCTAAATAAAGATGATGCCTACTTTTCTGAAGAAAGAATGATTTTTCAAAACTGGGTTTATGGTACTAATGCGACGTCTAGGAATCTCTAAGGTCAGGGATTCCTAAAAGTATGTTCTGAGTAGCCCTGTTTGTTGTAGCAGTTAGGATTAGTGTATAACAGAAAAATGTGAAAAGATAATAGTGACTTAAACAAGATGGAAATTCATGGAAAAGAAATTCAGAGTTAGGCACTCCATGATTTCATGGTATGGTCAGGAGCTAAGGTTTCTATCGTTCTATCCCACCAGCCTAATCATGTAACTTATATTTTTAGGGTCACTTAAGGGCCAGTTTAGTTTAGGTCATCATGTCACAACCCAGATATACAACAGAAAGGAATTAGAGAGAATAAAGAAAGGCACCCTCTTAGTTCAGGCAGCTCCCCCAGTTTCTGTAGCCTTCCTGGGAGTTCCATATAACATTTCTGTTTGTACTTCATTGGCCAGTACTGGGTCACGTGGCCATACTTAGCTGCAAGAGAACCTGGCAATGTAGTCTTTAGTGCGGCACATTTGAGACTATTACTGGTGAAGCCAAAATGGAGATTGAGTGATAATTAGCAGTTGTGCTACATTTGGGATTGTAAGCTAATGCCTTGACCCCAAATTTAGACATGTTAACATTGAAAGGTGACAGTTGTTGGTGTGTGTTGTTACCCTAATAATCCTTAGATTGGGCTAGTCTTCACTGGGTTCATGTGCATCAGAATATACACAGTTCTTAAATGCACTTCAGTCTGGTCCCTTTACTGGAGGAAATAATATCCAGAGAAGCACATTTCTTTACATCACTCAACAACTATTGATTAACTAACATGTGCCATGCACTGTGCCAGGTCTTAGCAGTAGTTTGGAGCTAGAACATATTTATTTGACATTTCCTGTATTTATTTGATCACCTTCTTCGTCCTCCTGTGTGAAGCCTATTAATACTTCAAGTAAGTAGTGTCTTAAGAGATCTAATTTGGTAAGTGTTAACTCGAAGGTGCTCATCAGTTAGAGAAACCTTACATGCTCAGAATATGGATTGAAAGATAAAAGTGTCAGTGTCAGTTATCTATTGCTTTATAAAAACCACCTCAAAGTTAGATACCTTAACATGATAAGTTTTTATTATGGCTCATAAATTTCTGGGTTGGCTGGGTTTTTCTTGCAGCCTTGGTTGGGTCACTCTGAGCATATTTGTGGTCAGCTGTGGATTGGGAGGTGTCTCTGCTGATCTAGGCTGGACATGCTCACTTGCTTGGGTGCAGCTGGGTCTAGGATAACATCAGTTGGGACCCTGGGATTCTTACTACATGGTCTATTTATCCTCCAGCAGCCAGTCCAAGCTTTTCATGGTAGTCATATGGTTCAAGAGAAAGAGCAGAAGTGCATGAAGCCCCTTGAGGCCAAGGCCCAGAATTAACACAGCCTAACTTCTGTCAAGGCAAGTTACAAAATCAGCTCAGAGTAAGTAGGGGATACAAGCTCAATCTTTTGTTGAAAGGAGCTGAAAAGTGTGTGGAAAGCTGAGGAAGTAGAGAATTGAAACTGTTTTAGTGATCATTCTACTACAGTGTTCCAGGTAGGAAAAGGTTAGTCTATGTGGGTACCTGCCCCTTTCTATACCTTTTCTCCATCCCTCTTTCCACCCAGCACATCCAGTCAAAATTCCGTCTCATTGAACATGTTAGTGGCTATATTGATCGAATTAATTTTTTTTTTTTTTTACCCATCTCAGTGTGTTGGAATCCCCAAACTCAGTTAGCCGCTGGTGGGTAAGACTCTTGAGTAGGTGGGCTTCGTGATATTACTTGCTGTCCTTTGAGACAGCAGTAGTGCTGCATTTCCCGTATATAGTCCTCTATAGCTAAACTGCCAGGGGGCAAGACATGTGGTGTAAATGTAACCTAATAGACTATAATAGACTTGCTCCTCCTCACATTTATCAAATGTCTCCTAAACACATAAGACTAATCAAAACAATATGGACAAGAAGTCACAAATAAGGAGGGCGTGGTTTGAGCTAACCAATAATAAACATCATAAATGAAGACTTTGTTCCTCTTATTTTAAACTACTAAATTGTTCTAGTCCTGTGTACTATGAAATATCAGAATAAATTATCAATACTTTACATAACTGTGATAGTCATTAGGAAGACCTTTTGTTATGCAACACGTTCTTCACGTCCCTTCTGCCATGGGTACTTTTGTTCTTAATCTTCAGTTTGTTTCAGGTGGTGACAAGGGGCAGATCTGATGCTATATCTTGGCTGATAAACTCTATAACATTGGGCATGATACAACCCTCTTCAATGTGTGGTCTTCTCATCCATGAAATGAGCATATGGTGATACCTATCTCAGTTCATACAAGAAGTCATGTTAAGGTCACACATGGCCATTATCGATAATACCTAACATTAACATGACATGGCACTAACCACGTGTTGGCTATAGTTCTCAGCAAACCTGCGAGGTAAGGTTAGATGGCACAATGAAGGTACCAAAAGGTTAAGTGACATGCCAAGGTTGCACAGACCTGAGGTTTGTACCCAGGCACCTGGGGCGGTGGTCCTGTCTCAAAGTCAGGCTAAAGAACTGCCTCTGTAGGCATGAGTACATGGTTGTTTAAAAAATGAAAGAAGTAAAGATCTAATTTTCACAGAATTGAGAGGGATCAGAATATTGACTTAGATTTAGAAAAATTAACTTTGGGTTCTCACTTAGTGTAGAACCTGCCCTGGCAATTTACCTAGCTATATGTGGCAGATACATTTGAGATTAAAAAGCAATCAGATTGTGTTATCTGTTCTTTCGGGGGTTACTGGCTCTGTGCACCTTGCAGGTTATATTTGCAATTAGCGTTAATTTCATTGTTAACTATTTTCATTCACATTAGTTACAAGATTACTTCTTCTTCTTTTTTTTTTTTAAGTCTAGCTGGGTTCTAGGGGCAGTGATAATTTGTGGGATTAGGTGGGACAACTCGAGTTCACTGTTCAGGAAACTATTTTTGCCACAGAGAGCAGACTTGGAGCTTGGCTGAACCGTGTGTGTCTATGATCCAGAATCACTGAGCACGGTTCTCTGTTCTTCCCCATTTTAGTCCAAAATGCCTATTTAACTGGAGGAGAGTGACTTTAATAGAGATCAACTTACCCACTACATTTTATGATTCACTCTAGGGAGTCACACTAAGCTACATGAACAAAAGGAGGAATTGCTTGGAAGCCAAAATAGAGAAAATCATGTGAAGAAAAAGATAAATAAGTGACGCCCATTTGCCTTTATATTTGTCTTGGTTTGTTGGGGCTACCGTCATGAAATGCCACAGACTAGGTGGCTAATAAACAACAGACATTTATTTTTCACGGATCTGGAGGCTGGCAGTCTGACATCAGGTGCTAGCGTAGTCAGGGGAGGACCTGCGTCCAGGTCAAAGACATTTCCTTGTGTACTCACGCGAGAAGGGGCTCTTTTATAAGGGCACTGACTCCTTTCACGAGAGCTAATAATATCTTCTTTGGAGGTTAGGATTTCATGAATACTGGGGAGGGACACAAATATTCAAACCATAGTGATATTCAGGCAGATTTTTTGGAAGGTATTGCATGTAAAGTGGCTATAATTTAAACAGAAGGTATTTTACCGAAGCAGTATGCAAGAAAACAATGGTTCTTGGGATGCTGCGTAAACTAAGCAGAATGTTAAGATGTTGGAGGAATCACATACCTAGTTGTAGATACACTTTGGCTGGTGTCTTATGGATAAGGAACAGTAGCCTCATTTTTAAGTCTTAGTAATAAAATACTGGGATTTCTTGGTAGAGGGGAAAGGAAACTGTAGTGGAATTCAAGACGGGGCACTTGGTTTTCTGGCTTCTAGAGAATCATGTGGGTTTTAAACATGCCTCAATTGGCTGCATTTTTAATTTAAAGGAAGACAGGGAGCTTTCTTTTCTTTTTGCTTATTGAAGAGCCCATGAAGAAGTCTCCCTTATCCCATAATTTACAGGCCCCAGGGTCAAGTTTGAATATATCATTATTTACCTAAATATACTCATAAAATATTAGTAATTTCACTAGTAATAACTAATTTATATTGAATTCGTGCCAGATGCCAGGTACCATTTTAATACTTTACCTGTAATAACCCCTTTATCTTCATAATAACCCTTTGAAGTAGATACTGTCATTATCCCTGTTTTACAAAGAAGGAAATCGAGGCACAGAGATCTTATGTAACTTCAGTAAGCTCACCCAACAAGGTTAACTGTGAAACTAGTATTTGAGCTCAGACTGTTTTAATTGCTACAGTAAAGTGTTTCCCAAGCATCAGTCATTCAGATACCACTTTCATATTTTTACCATGTATGTATTCCACTTCTATTATTCTTTAATGTTTTTCACTTTTTAAAACCACAAAGAAATATATTTAAAAAGGAAACCTTAAATGACTGCATTAAATGGAAAACTATCATGTGTCACAAACAGCAGAGAAAGACAATAAAAGTTTAAAAATAGGGTCCATTCAATCCTAAGTGGATGACAATATGCCAAAAATCCTGCGTCAGTGCCCTCTCTGTCTTGAGAGAGTGGGGGTTGGGGGATGGAGGGGGGAGGTCAGAGAGAGAAAGAGAGAGAGAGAGAGAGAGAGAGAGATGCATTCTGTGTTATTCCAGGCTTAATCTGTATACCACCTGAAGCCATTCTGGAGTTTACCATTGACATGGCTCCTACACTCTGGGAGTTACTTCACACCATTGAAGTAACATTATCTTAGGGAAAGGGAAGCAGAGGAATGTTGAAATGAATTCAGCAGTCTAAGTAAAATTATTGTCTGAATTATTAACCCTGAATTATTCATCAAGTCACTAGAAGACCCTTTAAGATAGCTTCATGGGAAGGACTGTGGATTTTTACATAAGTTACTATCTGTGGAAGAAGATGTGTCTACCCCTGAATTTTAACCAGACTACTTAGAAAGTCACCTTCCTGGAGCCATGCTTCATCCTTGATGCACACCTGTTTGTTTGAAATAATAGAGACCTTTAGGCTTCTTTCAAATACCTGTTGGAGATCACTGGGAACAGAGTCCCTTTGTTACCAGGATGACATTCTTGTTTTATTTGCACTCTCTATGATTAATATATGATTATTATATTTTGACCATGGTGAGAAGAGTAAAAAGTGTCTTCTCCCACTTTAACATAAATGATAGATCTAGTGTGCTTTTATGTAATATAGAGGGATCTTTGTTTAAATTCACGGGCCTCTGTAAAAGCAATTCATGGACATAATTAAGACACATCAATGTGAACAATAAATTAATCTGCATCTGAAGGTCTTACTGATTACCTGATCATGTAATTTCCACATATTCTGATTATGTTTTTCTGATCCTTTTTATGTACTATGAGTTCTTCATCAGAATGATTCTATTCAGTGCCTGTTCTATACAGAGTGACCTTTGTAACGGAGAGAGGTCAGCTTGACAAGTGTGAACAGACTTAAAGATGGTGAATGAAACTGGCTTCATCTTGCTCAACATCCCTGTTTCTACTTTTAAATATTATAGCTAAATATGAAATATTAATATGAAGTATTATACCTGTAAATAGGCAGCACGATATTAAATGTGGCTTCTGTGGCTGTTGCAATATTATATCTGTTTGTGGTTTGGTGTGCCGGAGAACTTCAGAAAGCTTTCGATAGATTTTTGGGCCTGTTTAGCTGCTCATGAGTGGTTTGTAGGAGAACCTGTGAGTATCTGTCCCCTCTAAAGCTGCTGTGGGATCTGTGTCTCTCAGGAACCACCACTCCATTCCAGTCAGGACAGCGTGGTGAGCTGGATCGGCCACTGTTTGATGGCACAGTAGAGACCACCTTTATCTGCAGGTTTCATCTGGTGGTGCCATGATGCATTTCATCTGATTAGTAAATTGTGCCCGGGCTGGTCTGTAACAGTTTTGCTATGGCTTGTTTAGATGCAGTCTATAGTTGTCCTACTTTGCCCTGGGCTAGGTTTTGGAAACCAGACTAGCTCTGGAAATGTGTCCTGATTTTAGGAATAAGATTAGCAGAGGTCGTTGGGATGGTTAGATCCTCACGGGTGTGGACTGTGTGTGTTTACTCACAGATGTGCCCCTGGCATCTGACGCAGCCCTGGAGCATGGCAGGCACTCAGTGAATAACGTGTCCAGTCAGTGAGGGAGCAGTTAAATCGAGCAACTGATGTTCTTGGCATTATATCATTTTTGCTTGGTGACAGGAAGCAACGACAAAACTGGTGTGTGTGTGTGCGTGTGTACATTTTATAGCTTTCTTAAGAAATGGAATCAATTTCAGTTTCTGGAGCTAAAAAAGAATAAGGAGAGCTATCTTGGAGTTAGTGCCTGGTTTCCCACAATAACAGTTTCCCTGATTGAAAAACGTAGTTCCAGGCTCTTTCAGAGATGGAGAAAAAGAAGGCAATGACTTCTGTCCCTTTCCTTTTTTTGTGTCTGTGCAAGAAGAGCAAGCGAACCTGCAAGGATTTTGAATAGAGAGAAGCCATGTGGAAAACAGATCGTTTTCTCGCAGACTTCAGGTCTTAAGGATTAGTAGAACATGCTAGGAAATAAGGTTCTTTCTCTTGGGAGATTACTAATGCTGGCAGCTTGAAATAGCATGAAAAAGACTTTTAGTAGTGGCAGGTTTTCAGATAGTTTGCTAGAGGGGAGAAGGGCCCAAGTTGAGTGAAAGCAGAAAGAAATTCTGAGTTATATCAGCAGTTGTCTCTTGGTATTCGCAAGGGATTGGTTCCAGGATGCCTACGGGCACCCAAATCCACGGATGCTCAAGTCCCTTATATAAAATGACATATTGTAGTAATTTGGCATATAACCTATATTTGCTTATAGGCAGCACCCCTCTATGGCTACCATTGTTTCCTTTGAGTGGATTTAGCATAGTGCTGTGCACGTGGCAAATTCAAGTTTTGCTTTTTGGAAATTTCTGGGATTTTTTTCCTGAATATTTTCTGTCTCTGGTTTGTTGAATCTGCAAATGTGAAGCCTGCGGTATGGAGGTCCCCAGCTGTGGACACCTTTTCTCATTCTCAGGAAAAATGTTTATATCCTTACTTTACGCACGGTTCTTATAAACTGATTTTCAAATTCGCAGACCTTTCAGTGCTGTGCTGGTGAATGTTTAACAGTTGGCTCTGAGAAGGGGGAAGGAGAAGAAGCTCGTTGGTCATGTTTGCCAATTTCTGTGGTGAAAATATTCCCACCGTTTGTGGAGATGGGGAGAGGTGCACAGACTTGTGTTTTGCCGGCAATGCGGGTCGGCTCTGCACCACTGGTATCTGCACCAAGAGAACAGGAAGGGAAGAAGCAGTTAGAGGGAGGTGGTGGAGAGAGAGAAAAACTAAAGAATGTAGAAAATAATAAGCAAGTTGGGAGACAGGGGTTTCTATTAAAGGAATTTGAGTAAAGGTGTCTGTTCTCATCCCTGAAACTGTGGAGAAGGAAAAAATGACTAAAAGTGGGAGAAAAAATTCTTCACTGAACGTAGGATATAGCTAAAGCCCTGACTCCGAGGAATGTCTGCCAAATTTGGTGATATTTGGAGCAGATTCAAGAAAACAAACCTGTTTCTCCTAGAGGCCCGGAAGGTGGAGGCTGCAAGGGCTAAAGCAGGAATCCCTTCCTTGGAACCGAGAGGTTGAAGGCACAGGTGGGTCCCCGGAGAAGTGCTCCTAGTTTGTTGTTCCCTTTGTTTCTTAGAGTTTGCAAAACCCTCCGCGGCCTCTTCGTTTGTTTTATATTTCTACAATTTAGGTTTGTTTTTCACTTCTTTGGTAATAAATTATTATAAATGTGAATAATGTGATAAAATCTTATATTCGTTGGTTTATTAACTTTAGATAGCATCTGTTGACTCTTAGATATGAATCCTTCTTTAAAACAGTACATTCATACTTCCTACCATCTTCTCCAATCTCTTGGTTGTATTGCTTACTCTTTTCATATTATTGAGGTTTATAACATTTTCTTTTTTATAGTTGTTGTACCTGTATTTATTTTTCAGCTTTGTTGAGATTTATTTAACATATAACCTGGTGTATGTTTAAGGTATACATGCTGATTTGAATATGTATCTGTTGCAAAGTGATTATCACAGTGAGGTTAGTTAACACATCTGTGACCTCACAGGGTCACCATTTTTTGTGTATGTGGTGAGAAGAGTTATAACATTTTCATTACATTCTGTATACCATAATAGTTTGGCTTCTATTTTGTATTTATATGAATTATGTTGCAAAAACCAGAACAAAAGAAAATATCAAACCAGGAAGCCTAACAAAATGAAATAATAGAATTAAGATGAACCACCTGGTTATTAGAAACTGTAATGCAACCATAATAAACTCATTCATTAGAAGGAAGCAGTCTTTTGAATATGAGTCATCTAAAATAGTCATTACAGGCAGATGTAAACGAAAACTCAGCAGTGGTTGTAATTAATATGAAAGATGGAGTTTTTAATTTTAATGCCTTCTGTGGTCTGAACTTTTTAAATAAGCTTGTGTTGCTTTCACAATTAATTTTTAAAGACACTCCAGCCTGTATCCACTTATGATAATGAGAGCAGACGCGTGTTCTTCACAGTAAACAGCGACTCTGTTGAGCTCTGGGTTTTGTCCTTAGCTCGTAGTGGCTGAAAGAGCGTCTCCTCAAGGTGCCAAAGTGTTATGATAAGTATTTCACGTCTGCCTGGAGCTTTGGAACTTGTATTTTTCTCTTTTGATTCTCATGCAGCCTTGTGACATCATCGTTATTTCATAAAAGGTTTTATTGCTAGTTTACAGATGAAGAAAATAAACCTTGGGGAAATTAAGTTGCTTGCTTAACATCATACCATCCCATGTCTCCTGAATCATTTTTTAAGTAATATGTTTTTCTCAACACATTATATATATAGTACTCTCCTTAATAGAATATAGATACTACTGGATAATTATAATAAATGCATTTATAAAGGCATGATTTTAAATTGTATTGAATATCTTCAAATTAGAAGAATTAAAGAAATATGCCTTATTTTAAAGGGATTTCAATCTTTAAAGGGACATAATTTGGAAAAATAACTTGTGTGAAGTAGTTGTTCTGGAAAAGTCGGGTGGATGAGGGTTCAGTGTTGACCTAGTGATCTCAATGGACCAGCTGTGAACCGCCTTTCTATCCTGGCTCTATCCTGTAAATCTACTTCATCATATAAATGAGAACAATAGACTGCCTGGGGATTACTGGAGATGTCTGGGGGTTGCAGGGCTCCAGGACTTTAGACAAATTGAAGTGTTTGAGATCAGGCAGGTTTTACACAGAGTTGGTTGGAGGCACGTGACTGTTTCTCCCTGTGTAAAAGTGGTTGAAATGTGCCTGTATGGATGCCCTTGGTAGTGCATTTGAGTTTTTTTAATGATTTCTCCTGGCTTGGTGTCAGTATTTTGGCCTTAGTGCCCTCTCTGTAGAATACATTGACTGAATGTTGATCTCTGAGGTCCAACATTCAGCTTTCGAGGACAATTGAGTGACCACACAGTACAGCCATGTGCCCACTGTTCCCAACTGCAGAGGTTCGAAACAAAAGATCCAGCTTCTTGAGGGTAGAAACCATGCCGTCGCTTATGTTTTGTAACACAATGCGAGGAATATAGTAGATGTTTGTTAAATACCTCTATACTATTCCTCATGCTTTCATTTGGAAAATAGGTTTAGCATTACAATATTGAGTAATCTAGATATTAATCACACTGTAATTTCAGTGGTATCAGTGCAAGACGGGATGCCTAATAATTTAATGGCTTTTCTAAGTGTTTTGAAAACTCATCACGATGTCAGGTTTGTTGATTAAAAATTGGCAAGTGGAATCTCGAGTTATTAGCATTTCCCAAATCTGTCTCATCAAACACAACTCCCCCTGGGTGCTATTCAGGTAAAGGATCCTGTGGTTAAATAAGTTTGGGAGACAATGCGTGAAATATTTATTTTAATAGGTTGATGATGAATATGAGCATTTTAAAAACAGAAATCCTGTAGTATAGGATTCTGCGGACATCAGTGTAAGTTGACCATCCTAAAACTTTACCCTGGAACTTTGTTTTGCAATACATTTAACATTCTCTGGCACATTTTGGAAAATGCTTATTTTTATTGATTGTCATGCCATCACTCACGGATGCATAGATAGATTGGGGGATGTGTGCATGCCTTAATTGGATGTAGAATTAAAATCCTCTTGAGATAACAATTATAGCACAAACGCCTCCACCTTTTGCTATCTGTGCAAGGGAGACAATCTCCAGATATCACTTACTGGTTTTTATTTTTTTTCTTTATAGCAACCCTACGAGTAACGTAAAAGTTTAAAACATTCTGTTCCCTTACTTGAACCCCAAAGGTGTGATAAAGGAGGAAAATAGAGATAAGGCTGCAGCCAGAAGGAGGGAGTTGCGACAGATCCCCAGCAGCTTCCAGGTTACTGTCGCATTTCGTGAATTGTGGGCAATCAGTTTTGCTTTCCTTAAGGTTCATATCTTGAAATTTTTGTGGCCATCGTTATAGCAAAACCAAAGATCTGTTTTAAGGACAAGTTCAGGTGTAGGCTTCAAATTTTACGCTTCCTGTTGACAAACCCAAGCCTGTGATCAAGTGGTATTTCCTGGGATGTGCGGGACCTCTTACTCATTCCCTGGCAAGAGGCCTGTGAAAAGCATTTGCTTCTCTTTGGGGTTCTGCTGGGAATGGTGAGAAGATTGTGTCTCCGCCACTTTGGATATTTAGTTGTGGCTGTGGGCACTGCTTGCCCAGCCTCTCATTTCGTGGCTGAGGGGTGGGGACTCAGCGTGAAAGGACCAGCCTCCTTCCACCGTGTGGGCTTGTTCATCCTGAGCCTCTCCCCGCTCTCTGCCTCCTGGGAAGAGTGAGCTTATTCAGGACGGGGATTGCCCCTGCACTTCGCGGCCTGCATCGGGCATGCTCTCAGGAGTCTGTCTCTGACCGGGTGAAGTTTAGATCCTGCTCCCTTTTTTCAGGTAAGAGAGCAGCATTCTGAAAAATCGTTTTATGAGGGGAAGTGAAGACTTACAAGGGGGAGTCGTTTTGATAAGTTTATGTTTTTAATAACTTATAAAAAGGCTATTACAATTATATTTTTGTGGTGCCTGAAGGGGTAGTGATAAAAAAAAGAAAATTCTCTGTCTTTAAATTCCTTAGATCACTCAAACTTTTTGTGAAGATTGTCTTATTGTTTTGCTCCTTTAGAATTTTTAAGTGAGAAACCTAAGACAAAATTAAACCAACAAGGTATATCAAACACTATCATTTTGCATGGTAATTCTGGCATTAGTTAGATTCAGATTTATTTAAATGTGTTTATAAAATTTTCCTAAACCAAACTGTACCTCAAATAGATTTTTCAATATGGTGTTTACCAGTATGATTTGACTGGTAGGATTTTTGTGTTTATGTCATTTAGGGTTTCCATATTTAAAAAATTAGCCTTATATGTGGGGGCAGAAGGTATATGAGAACCTGTACCTTCCACCCAATTTTGCTGTGAACTTCAATCTACTCTGAAAAAACTACTAAAAAAATTAACCAATCTCTTGAAAATATTTTCTATCAGTACTTAAATGTGATGCAATTCAGCACAGTGTTAAGTATTTTTTTCCATCATGCATGAATTATTACAAAACCAATTCAGGTTTCTGTTTTTCATAATTAGTAAGAAAAGTAGGGGACATATCTCAGTATTTTATGTTTTGATTGATACTTTTTGGGTTCAACTGTATTAAAATAGGCAAAATGATTATTTTTAAAAGTCTCTTTTCCTAAATAAGTGAGAATGAAAATATACCTTATGCTTATTGTCTTGGAAATGTTACATATTCATTGTCTTGGAAGGTTAATCAGACATTATATAGAAGTTCTTCCTGAAATAAGAGCGAGGAAATTAATAATTTAGAAAATTAGTGTGTTTGATAATGATATTTTAAAAAACCCTTTTCATGTAATTACACATATTCATAGATAAATATGTGATACTGTAGCATATGGAAGTTACAGTCAGTACAGAATCATTGGCTTTGGATGGCTTTAGAAAAATATTTCAAATTTGTATACTTTCTTTTGTAAGGAATATCTTCATATCTTTAAACACATATGTAGTTATGAAAGTAAAGGTAAAACCTTTATCTTTGGGTGAACCATGACTAGCGGTAGCTATTTGAACATAAAACAGTCTTTATTATAATGGCAAATAAACAAACATGATCGTTGAAATAAACTTATTTTAGACAGATGTACACTTGAATAAAATGCAACGTGTTCTGGCATTTTTAAGGGGAAGTGAGGAACTTTCATAGCTCTGTCTTACACCTGAAATGACGACAGTGGACCCAGAAATATTTTGATAGTTACCTGTTGGACAAAAAAAATTTATATGCTTTTTACACTAAAGAGCAATTACATACAAAGTGATCCACCCTCCAGGTGTATACGGAATATTTCTAGACACCTTGGAGAATATGAAACTTTCCAAAATGCCCCAAAGCAGGGCTCGCCGTGCTTTATTTTGATAGACTTTCCAGGACTTCAGGGCCCGAGGCAGGTCTCTCCCACGGGTGGAGGCTAGGACTGAAGCTTCTCACAGAGGAAACAGTCGTCAGGGGAAGGGGCTGACAGAGGACCAGCTGTCCAAGGCCACCTGTTGCTCACCTGCTTACCTACCCGTCCTCTCTGTCTGAAGTCAAAGCTACTGTTGAGAAGACAGGTTATTGAGGGTCAGTCTGCAGATTTGTTGTAAGATCTGCTTCTCACACATTCTTGTGAGCCTAAAACACTTGTGATTTAGTTAAATGGAATATTCTAACACAGCAGGTGTGGATGAGGCCTGACGTCTTGTATTTTTCGTAAGCTCCTGGGGGCCGGCGGTCCTGCTGCTGCAGGGACCCGTGAGGAGCACTGCAGGATCAGGTGCCGGCTCAGGCTATGACTTTTAACTTAATGGACATTGTCCAGCCAATACCAAGCACTCAGTTTGCAAAGTAAATGGCTGAGAACTGGATTGAGGTAACTCACCAGCAGTAGACACCGGCACCTTCCTAGGTGAGGTAACTGATGAGGTGTGAGCCGCTGTTTTCTCTAGAATGAACATGTGGTATTGTAACCTCTAATGAGTTTCCACTGCTGCCCTTTTCCATCATTGGCCGACCTGCCCCTTGCCTCTCAGTACGTTTCTTTTTGCATTGCCACAGATACCAAGGCCTCATCTACTCTCCTCTGCCCGCACTTCCTACCCCTGCGCACTTCCTACCCATCAGGGGCCTTTTATGGGTCTTGGCTTTGATTTGCATCTTGCACCTGAGTGTTCTAACAGCATCGACTGCCCAACCTGGCTTGCAGGTGCCCCACTTAAGCTCACTGTGAATTTAAATATAGAAACTTCATCTGTGGGGAGCTACTTTTTTCCCTCTCAATGCAGAGTTTTCCAGTGTAATCAACCAATTTTAAGCAGTTGGTATTAAAAAAAATAAAACCCATGTCTCAGCTCGTTAGATTGGTACTTTGAGTTTTCACCTTAAATGTTCTGCCAGGGTCCTAGGTACCCTGTGAACTCTTGAAGAAAGTGGGCAGTGACACAGTGCTGTGATATTCTGAATTCTTCAGTAATTCCTTTCCCATTGTATTTTCTTCTCCAACCTTTTTAACAAAAATTTCTTATACATGGTAATTTGAAAGAGTATTATAGTGAACAGCTGTATATTCACCCCCCGGATTCCACCATTAACATTCTACTTCATCGCATATCTGTCCATCTACCTATCCCTTTGCCCATCTCTCACCCTCTTATTTTAGATGCATTTTCAAATAAACTGCCGGCATCAGTTTGTATATTTCATCATACCATTATTATTATTATTATTATTACTCCTCACCTGAAGATATGTTTATTGATTTTAGTGAGTGAGGAAGGGAGAAAGGGAGAGAGAAAAAGAGAAACATCAATCAGTTACCTTCCGTATGTGCCCTGACCAGGGATCAAACCTGCAACCTTTTGGTGTACAGGATGGCGCTCCAACCAACAGAGCCACCTGGCCAGGTTTTAGCATGCTATTTTTAATAAGTATGCTGAAACACACACAGGTCCTTCAACAGTTACTAACATACAGACGTAGTTTGATTTTCCAGTGACTGCTGAATTATAAGCAATGGGTTTATTCAGCACTGTTCAGTGAGGAAAACCCATAGAGCATAACTCAGAGTTAGAGAGATTATACGGTGGGTGCCCAGGAGCTTCTTCTATAACTGTTCTCCAGAAACTACATGGAAATTTTATAGTGATTCTTAAAGGCACAGCATTTAGTAGAAAGTTCATTATTGGTTGACAGTTTTTTATATGAAATTTATATACAGTAAAATGCACCCCTCCTTAATTGTACGTAAGTCGAGCTTTGACAAATGGATGCACCTGTGTAAATCACTCCCCGGCAAGTACAGAACAGCCCTATCACTTGAGAAGGTCCCCTGGTACTCCTTCCCAGCCCTTAGGTTCTTTTGTGAGTCTCCTCAAAAGAGGACTCATGACCAGAAATAAGTGCTTTGTGGTCAGTTTATTTCTTCAAGCTATACTTTGATCAATTTTATTTCTTGCAAGTTACTTTCATAGATGGGACTACATGTTGCACAACACTTTTTAACAAGCTAACATTTAGTTTTGGGCTAAATCATGGTGTTTTTATTTCTAACAAAATTAAATGTTTTCAACACAGCCACTTAGATTATCTGGTTTTTACCTGGTGCAGTTACTTGCTAATGACTTGGTTGATTCTTACAACACCTGACAAGATAGTGAGATCATATGAATGAAGATACAGAGACTTGGGGGTAATCGTGTTTTAAGAAGTTCTTTGGGCTGACACACCTGATTTCTCTGGATAGAGAGGGGAAAAAAAAAACCCTACTCAGGCCAGGTGCTTCCTGTGAAGATGTTACTTGAGGAAGTATTCACTTCATAATTTAGCCTGAAAGTGTATATAGTTCATTCTGCTTCTTCGGGAACAGAAAGCTCTGTTCCTGTGATAATCTTAATTCTTGGCATTCCATGTTCGTGTCAACTTGATCCTCAAGTATTTCACAGAGGACCGGATGGACTTGGATTCGCCCTGATGCAGACACAGAGCGCAGCGTGACACCTCCACCCTGCAGACTGCCACTTGCTTGCAATGCCAGGCTCTCAGAATGACCTGTAATAGGAAGTAAAAATGTCCAACCACGCCTTCGGTCATAAAGAAGCAGTTTTTAAATATCTAGCAAGAAAGTAGCATAGCAGAAAAGGTCTGGTCAAAATGAACTGAGTTCATAAAGTTGTTCAGAGACTATAAAGTGCTATTCTTTGAAAGTGCCATAAAACTCCCATTTTTTATTTGCTCGTTTACACTAGTCACTTTAACGCACTTTAAAGGAACTTGAGATTTATCTTCTGAAAATCCACACAGCTCCTCCATCTGTAACTTACATGGAGACGTAGTTTGCTTTTCCAGTGACTACTGAATTATAAGCAATGGGTTTATTCAGCGCTGTTCAGTGAGGAAAACCCATAGAGCATAACTCAGAGTTAGAGAGATTATACGGTGGGTGCTCAGGAGCTTCTTCTAACAGTCCTTCTCCAAATGCTACATGGAAATGTTATAGTGATTTTTAAAGGTGTGTCATTTAGAAGAGAGTTTATTTCTTCTTGCGCACAAAGGAATGTAAGGAATATCCAGCAGCTTTGAACAGCATATTCTGTGATCCTTAGGACCAAAATTTCAAACCAAAGACTGGCTAGCAAGATACATAGTTAACTACCTATAGGCTAGAAAAAAAATCCTACGTACATATTTACTCTCTTATTGTTTTCCAGGCTACTTATAGTTGCTTTTCTTAGAGACGAAAGGGCAGAGGAGGTTTTGCTAGCACATGCTGAAGTCAGTTCTGATAAAGTAACTCAGAGAACCATGTTTTCAGAAAAATAAATTGAGGTTATAAATAAGCAGCTTTCCACTGGATTACAAAAGTATGAGAACTGTACTTATTTATTTCATCTTCTGATGTACAATTGTGTAACATAAAGTAGAGAATTATGGAAAATTGTAACTATTTCTCCCTCTTACAATTTTAAGCCCCAGTGAAATAGAAATATCAATTATCCCATAATGTGCAGAGTGCTTGCATTTGTTGTAAGTTCACCTTATAACAAAGGGCTACCATTTATGCAGGTTTCATTATATTTTTCAGCGTCAATTGAAAAATTTAAGATTTTAGGGCAAGGCAGGAGTCACCAGGCCAGTTTCTGTTAATTGGAATATCTAACCCTTTTTCTTACCTGTCCTTGAAGGTTCAGCATAAAACCCAACCATCCTGAAGCTTTCCTGACTGCTGTTTAAATCTCTGCTCATCTCTCCCTTCCTTGCATACATAATTATATTGACTTGTAAACATTTTGCATTGTTCTTCAGTACAGATAACCGAAAATTACTCTGTAATTATTTTGCACATTGGCCTCACCTTCCCAGTGATATTGTAAATTACCCTGTGCGGAGTCCTATCTTATACTTCTTTGGCATTTCCTACCTTTCCTTATTGAGTGCTTTTGGTGAGCCCTCACTCAGTAAATATTGTCTGCTAATTGCTTGAATATTAAGAGAGGCCATTTGTCTCTGCAACTGTTATTATTTTCCCCTTCTATCAACTTGCCCTAAGAATAGAATTAGCAGAAGGATTACTTTAAGGCAAACTAACTTAGAGTTATGCTTCTTTTTCCCTTCATTTTTAAAAGTCATTACATCTGTCTGGCCGTGTTTCAGTAATAGTCTTAACTTTTAACACTTTAATAATCCCTTTCTTCCGTGAGGAACAAATTGTTTTTCTAAAATGATTTCATTTTCCAGAATGACCCAAAAGCATGTTGGCCCCATTGATTATCTAGAATGTAAGAAAAATCTTAACACCCTGCAGTTCAGCTTCTGAATGACTTAGGAACAGAAAATGGGCCGCACCTTGCTTTTGGTACATCTGGGCCAGAAATATGGGAGGTCTGTCAACAGCTGAGCTACTTGCCTTTGCAGGCGTCAATGTGGCCTGTAGTCTGGAAGGGACCACTGTGCCACGAAAGTCTGTCTTGCGGTTTTATCCATTCTTTGTCCTTGCCCTAGCCACAGCGCAGGGCTGGACCTGTCCAATAAAGCAAATAAAGAGCAACAATGTTGTAGTCGTTCCTTGTCCTGCACAGTGCTACTAGCTGCTCATTTTATGCAAACAGATATTTTGCACCTCCTCACAAATTGGGAGAGCCAGCAAAACCCAGACTCTTGCTCTCCCCATTAGAGGAGGCACAGGCTCTCCAGTCAAACCCAGCGCCCCCAAATCCCTGTGTTGTTTCCTGTTGCTGGTATAACAAATTGCCCTAAACTTAGTGGCTTAAACCAACACAAATGGACCATCTTACAGTTCTGGAGGTCAGAAATAAGTCCGCCTGGCTGTGTTTTTTCTGGGCACTCTATGGGAGAACCTGTTCTTTGCCTCGTCCAGCTTCTGGGTGCTGCCCACGTTCTGTAGCTCAAGATCGTGTCACTCCGATCTCTCTTTCCATTGTCATAGCTCCTTTGATTCCACTACCTGCCACTTCTGTTTTATAAGAACCCTTGTGATTACATGGGGCCCATCCCTCTCTCCAGTTCCAGATCCTTAATTCAATCATGTCACCCAAGTCCATTTTGCCATGTAAGGTAACATATCACAGGTTCCGCAGGTTAGGATGGAGATATCTTTGGGGGAGCATTATTCTTCCTACCAAACCCCTAATGTACCACCCTTCCGGCTCCATGCTGTAACCTCTGAAGTGTTGTATAATTGCAATTGATTTCTACTAATCTAGAGTTGGATTTTATTCAACAAATAAGATGGGGATATATATTTTAATTTTTAAAATTTTATTTTTAAGTATAGTTTACATATTATATTAGTTTCAGTTTCAGTTTCAGGTGTACAACAAGAATGGGAATATTTTAAAAATTGATCTTTCCCTCTCTTCTCTTCACAAATCACTATACCTTGTTTTTTGAATGTTATAGTCAATCATTTAAAACAAACAACCCTTCTCTTTTAGTTTGGCTTTGCTTCTGTTTTTGTTGGTTGGTTTTTTGTTTGTTTGTTTGTTTTGTCATTTTACTTAATATTATTTTATATTTTAGTCCTTTTTACATGGTGGTTTTCTTTTTATCTGTAGAATAAACTTCCTACTTATTAAATCATGTCTTCCCTCGTTGGTGCCTTGACAATGAACCTCTCAAACCCAGGTTCTTTTCCCCTGGGGGAGTTTCTGGTGTTACTGTGATTTATGTTTTTCTTCTTCATTTCTCCACCTATTCAAGTAATTTCTCTTTTTCACCTTCTTGTACTTCCCTCACAATTCTCTTATCTTTGTCTTTTTCATCTAACAGTAGAAAATTCTGTATGTTTTGTACTTGTGACACCATCATTTATTAGCAGAATGGAGTATAATATCCACTTTTACTGATAAGAGAGTGGCAACATTAATATCAGAAATGCAGAAGCTACTTAGTAACTTAAGGATTGAGAAACCCTCATCCATACACAAAGGTATCTGAAACAGACATGATTTGTCCATCTTTTCGAAGAATTATGAACTTCTTTCTTTTGACCTTTCTTATTGTTGCTGGTGATGATAGTGTAGGTAGTGAAATAAATGTTAGACTTTATTTTATTTCATAAATGGGAAAGGCTGCTCCATAACCTAATAAGGACCTTGGTGGAAGATCAGGGTATGCAGCAGTGGTTCTCAAAGTGTGGCCCACAGTTAAGCGAATCAGTAGTATCACCTAGGAATTTGCTAGAAATGTAAATCACCAGGCTCCACGTCAGACCCACTGAATCAGAAGACCTTGGGGTGCAGCCCAGAAATTTCTGTTCTAACAAGCTCTCCAGGAGATTGATGCACAATGAAGTTTAAGAATCATTGGTATATTGTTACACTGGGGGCCTGGGGAGAGGATTAACTCTTTTTGGCCTCATTTATAGATCAATTGATGCATTAAGTAGCCCCAGGCTCTAGGGATGTCACTTCTCATGAACTATGTTCTTTTACATTTTCAATTGTAATAAACTGCTGGAAGTCACCTTATCTTACCTCAGAAGTGGTCATTGGTGGATTGGCCTCAGGAAAAAATAGTTCTTAGTTGAAATGTATACCCACAGGGCTTAAAGCTCCGGTTGTACCAAACTCAATGAAAATCTCATTTCTGGAACTCACCAACTTTTTCTCATCAGGGAAAAACCCATTTCTCATGTAAGTCTCACTGAGTGCTAATGTTTTAATTCACTGAAATCTTTAAAACAAATCACTGACCTACTCCATATGAAAGAAAAAATTCTGTCCCCCACCCCTACTCTGTCCTGTGTAAAGCCATCATTAAAGTACATTTCATATCTACCAGAGAAGCTTATAAACATGGCAAATCAGATCATTTCTAAGCATTGTCTCCAGATTTGGTGAAAAGTCGATCAGACCACTTAAAATATATTAACTTTATTGAACTATAATTTATGTGAAATAATATGCATTCGTTATTGGTGTTCATTTTACATCTCAATGAGTGTTGAAACAAGTGTGTACACCAGTGTCACCATTACCACAGCTGTGACATAGAACCTTTCTGTTGCCCCAAAGAGCTTGTTTGAGCTCCTTTGTAGTCCGTCCCTCCCAACCCCTTGGCTCAGGCAACCACTAGTCTGCTCTGTCTCTGTAGATTCTTTTTGCTTTTCCTGGGGTCTGTTACAAAAGGAATTATGTATTCTTGTTGGCTTGCTTTCTTCTTTCAGCATACTGTTTTTGAGATTCCTTCATGTTGTTATGTATATAAATAGCTTTTAAAAGATTCCTGAGCGTATGGATGAATCATAGTTTATTTACCTATTGAGACACCTGCATATTTTTCCAGTTTCAGGCTATGAAAGTTGCTAAGAATATTTGCATCCAAGTCTTTATGTGGAAATACTGTTATTTCTCTTGAGTAAATGGCTAAGGCTGCGATGGCTGGGTCGGTTGTATGCATATTTAGCTGCCTCAGAAATTACCAAGTTGGTTTCTAAAATGGTTGGACTATTTTGCATTCACACCAGCAATGCCTGAGAGTTTCTACTGGGCCATTTTCACATGTTGTGATGTCAGACAAATAAAAATATAATTTTATATTGATATTTAATATATAAATATTAACATTATACACATCTAAGTGTATACGTGCACACAGAGGAATGTGGATGTGTTTCATTATGTCATATGAAGAAGCACAGCACCAATTTTGCTAGTGAAATGTAAGATCTTATTTTATATGGAATATAGAATTGTAAGCAGTGAGCATATGCCAAAGTATTTATATTACATATGTGATTGATTTCTCTGTTTTCCCTTAACGTTTGTTTGTTTTTACCATTTGATGACCATTCTAACAGTTAAGTGGTAAACTTTTAAGAATAAATATAGAAACCCTAACATGAGAAAATTGTTTTTTAATTTTTTCCTGTCTGACTTGAGAAAAAGGAAACCATCACATGATTTTGGTGCTAGGTCATTTGGATGTAGATTGAGTCCTCTGGTATCACACCCCTCAAGGCAGAAGAACCTCTGAGATGAACAGCGGCAGAGGAGGGTAAATTGAAAGAAACTAAAGAAGAACGATCATGTTGGGAGCGAGAGGAATGGACTGGTGATGAGGGAAGAGAGATTTTCAAGATGGGGAGGTTGGGACCCAAGGGTCAAATGAGGATGGCACCAATGGATGTGACTGTCATGGAGATAGGGGGACAAAGTCTTCCACACATGTCATCATGACAATAAGCAAGTGGTAAAAATATATCCGGTACAAGTAAAAACCACGTGCGGTAAAGGAACAGAGTGACTAATTCTGTACTTGGAATGGGGAGGGGAAAATTAGGAGAAGCTTCAAAAAGAGCAGTTAGTAGAGGGACAGGAGAGCAAAGTAAGAGAAGGAACTTCATTTTTAGATGTGAAATGCTGGAATTGTTGAAATATGCTCCTAGAGTGTGGGAATAACCTATGTGGTTGGGTAGTTTGGTATACAGAATTTTATCCAAAAGGTGTGATGACTACATAAACTGCTGCTCTTAATTTATGTTATAACCGCAAGCAGAGTCCCTGGGAGTGGACTGAGCTGGGGGCAAGGTGCCGGCATAAATTTCAGTGACTCATCTCTTGTGTCTAAAACAGCAGCAGGCTAGGGAGCATTTGAGATCTTGCTCCCTGGCACATGTTGTCAGTTTCGCTCAAATAAACTTTAATTAAAAAAAAAAAACAGGCTAGGGGTCAAAGTGCAGTAAAGGAAGGAATTCTACTTGACATATGTTCTTCCCAAAAGCAAACTTAGAACCAGTAAATGTAATTCAGCTTTCTCAAGCTGGTGTAAGAAGGGTGAAGAGGGATAAGGGCGGGAAATGGAACCCGAGCCTGCATCTAGTCATGAAAACCATTGTGTTTTATGCAAAAAAACTTTGATTTTATCTTACAGGTTGACCATTTTCAATATGGCTTTAGGCCTTGGGCGTAAATGAAGATTTTCCAATGGGTACATGCATGGGCTCAGAGAGTCTTAAAAGAATGTTTTCAGGTTTTCAACTTAAGTATATGCATATGTGCTCCTTCCTAAAATTGATCTGCCCGAGATTATATCTGCTCCCCCTTCACCCTTTGTACAGGAGGAAGGCGTTCCTTTCATCTTCCCAGAATCTTCATATGACACATTGTCCTATGATGTAAAAACATCCCAAATACTTCAGTTTTGTAACAAAGTTGAGGATATATTTGGACCATTGGTTGATAGATAATTAAAAATAATTTTGATGATGGATCACTGTCTTTGATGGCTTAAAACTCAAAAGGAATTCAGAGATTTGAGCCATGTGGCTACAGCTAAACTCTTATACGCTAACCTACTTATGTAAGCCAAAAGGATATATTAGTGTAGAAATATATAAAATTGATGCTAAACCTTTATTATGTTAGCATTAAAAGATATTCATCCATAGGTGAATATTTAAAAAGATCTGTCCCTGCCCATGTCATCAGGAGATACATTTCAGAGTTTTATTTCCTACATTTAATAATTATTGACCAAAATTTTATTATATTTATGTGGTTTTTCTCAATTGTTTACTAGTAAATACTATTGTATAACTCAGAAGAAGTTATTTCACCTTTAGGGGCTAAATTGAAAGTAAATTAAAACTTAAAATTCTAAATTTTATGTATATTCTGTGTGTAGGGATGTGTGATAGGTCAATCAATATAATACTTGGATTCATAAAAATATATTCATTAGGAGAAAATTTTGCAGGGCAAGTAAAATGGAAATATGAGAAGGGCATGATAAAAAGTAAATGTCAAAGAAAAGCTTATTTATTTTTAAATGGATAATTATGGGTATCAGATAATTATGGTATTTAGATTCTTGTGGATATATTTAAGAGTGATATAACA
The DNA here is from genome assembly GCA_004026545.1 of Mormoops blainvillei. NCBI lineage: Eukaryota > Metazoa > Chordata > Mammalia > Chiroptera > Mormoopidae > Mormoops > Mormoops blainvillei. The sequence goes on along the minus strand of PVJD01000454.1, from coordinate 138,457 downwards.
GCTGTTTTACTTAAAATATCAGCCTTTCAACATGCCAGAAATTATATATCTAACAACTCTTTTGACTGATGAACGAAGTTAATTATTCCTTAAAATTGAGTTTGGTTACATAATTTTTCTAGATTCTTCTGGAGAGATATAAGCACAGATTTTTGAGAATTACAGTTACGGGTAATGAGGTGTCCCCAAAGCATTTTGAATAGAGGAATACCTGATAAGACTGGGGGCTTTGGAAAGGTAGTCTCTCTTCTAGTAGAAGATGGATAGAGTATAGCATGGAAGTTGGAAGTGATGGGAAACTGGGGGTGTGTAGAGCAGTGGGCAGAATTTCGTGGTCATTATAATGATCGATCTACCATTTAGGGTATTTTTAGCAGAAAATAACAGAAACTCTCAACTCAGTTTGACTTAGGTGACCTAACAATAAATCTCAAGGTGAAGTGACTCCTGTATTGGTTAATTCAGTGACTCAGTGCATTCATTCAGGACCTGTGTTCCCCTCATGTTGAAAAATGACTGGCAAAGGGTGTACAAGCTACCATGACTAGGTTAGACCTATCAAGACTCATTCTCTGGAACTGGGGCTGGCGCACGCCTTGCCTGAAGTGCATGACCTTGGAAGGACAGTGTGAGTAACTGAGAAAAGTGAGACTGGTGCCAGAAGAAGGGAAAGAGGTGAAGAATTCTGGGGAGGCCTTGACCTAGGATGTAGCAGATGGTACAGAAAAGTGAGAGCGTGTGACAGAGTAAGTGGTAAGAGTAGGTGGGGTTTACCTTCTAACTGGGTGTGGAGTGTAAGTAGATGGGATTAATCCTGGTATGTCTCCCACGTTTCTGACTGGTCAGCAGATGGATTGTGGGGCCTTTTAATGACATGGGGATCAGAAGGGTGAGTGGGTGTGGTAGGCAGAGTAATAGCTTCCTACAGACGTCCCAAGTTCTAGTTTCTAGAACCTGTAAATGTTCCCTTCCATGGTAAAAGAGAGGTTGCAGATGTGATTAAGATTGTGGACCTTAAAGTTGGCAGATTAGTCTGGGTAATCTGGGTGGGACTAATCTATCTAGTCAGTGAAACTGTGGAAGTGGAGAACTTTAACTGACTATTGTCAGAAAGAATGAGAGAGAGAGAGGGAGAGAGAAAGAGGGCAAGAGAGCGAGTGTGCTGGGATGTTAGAAGAAATGGCAGGAGAAATCCGAAGCACGAAAGGAACTTGGGACTGACTTGTCATTACTACTGAGGATGGAGAAGGGGAGCTGTGGGCCGAGGAATGTGAGTGGCGTCCAGAACGTGGGAATGACCAGGAGAAACATTTTCCCCTAGACACTCCAGAAAGAAACATAGTCCTGTCGACACCTTAATTTTAACCCGGTGAGACAACTGTTGTATTTCTGACTTATAAAACTTTCAGATCATGAATTTCTCTTGTTTTGAGCCACGAGGTTTGTAGTTTTTGTAATAGGAGCAGTAGAAAACGAATACAGCGGGTTTGCCCAGGTTTTTCACTGAGGAAGGAGATAGGTTTTCCTTCACTTGATTTGGAATTACATGTGTCCAGTGTTTGCAGTCTAGAGTCATGGGCATTTCAGCCTCTTTGAGTGCATGCTTGCTTTAGCAAATGAGATAAAGTACTTGTGAAGGAGCATTTTATCTAAGGCTTGCTTGTTTTCAATTCTCTACACTTCAGGGTCGTCTTCATCAACGTTAGGGGTTGGAATAAAGGATTTCAGGTTCCCTTCAGCTTGAAAATTCTGAAGTTATTTGCCTCAGGTAAAACAAGACATATCACTACCCAGTATAGTTTCTTCTCTAGTGAGGATAAGGAAAATACAGAGAAGCACATGTAAGAATGATCACTGCATGTGGGAGTACAGCATTCACTACAAAACAGGGGTGCAGGCCGTGCTCCAGTGCCTTGTATAGGAAGGTGACGTTCCTAAACATTAGACATAACTCAACACATGCCCTGGAGTTTCTGTGCTGAAATCCCTCGTTTTGCATCAGGGTAAGTGAAACAGAGGGTTCTGAACGAAAGCATGTGTTGCCCTAACAATTTTGTTGGCCAAGTATTCAAAAACCTCCCTGTGTCTTGGCATCACTGTGGATTATTACGTAAAATAATCTCTGGTATTGTTGAAAGCATTCTTCTCTTGAGCATTGTTCAGTGATGTAAATCCCAAAGGTAGGAAAGTAGAATCAGCCTCTTTTTTTTTTTTTTTATCCCCACCGGAGGATATGTTTTTTACTGATTAGAGAGAAACAGACCGAGAGAGACATCAATGTAAGAGAGAAACATCCATCAGCCCTCCAACCCCACTGCGCATACCCTGATCAGGGATGAAACCTGCAACCTAGGTATGTGCCTTGATCTGAGTTCAAACCCTCAACCTTGTGGTGTATGGGATGACACTCCAACCAACTGAGCCAGCCACCCTGGGTATTATAAAGCTGGTGTTACTATTTGAATTCTGCAAACTAGGGGGTTTGTTTGGTGTGACTGTGTGGAATTCCTGTACGGAAGAAAGCCCAATTAACTCAGTACTTTGGGCTTCCTCTTGCCTAAACTCAATTTAGTATGAGTAGTGCTCCAGTGGAAAATTCCCTTCTGGACAGGGCAAAAGTTAATTTCTAATGTAACTGCTGTCTTTAACATAAACATGGACACTCTTGCTAACTGAGGGGGAAGAGTGTAGTCAGTGGGTCCGTGAGGGCTCTACAGACCACTTCAGTGTTGTTAACTGATTCCTTGGCTGAAGATCACATTCATATCCATACTTACCCAGTCCTTATGCAAGGACTCCAAGTGTAGATTCTATAGGAAAAAAGGCTAGAGATTTCCTAAGAGTTATCTTGTTAAGAAGGATTTTGTAATGATTCCATCTGGATCAGCTATTTCTCGCATACCCTGGAAAACCTTGTTCTCACAAAATTAAGCATTTGAGCAATAATTGAACAAATGTCCTTGAACTTGTTATTCAGACATGGGCTTGCCAAATGCTAGGGTGAGACCTGTGGAGACGGTAAGTCCAGTGTGAATGAGGTAGTTAAGCTGCAGGGCCCATATGTTGTGCCTGAATGTGTTACTGGGGAAAGTTCTCTGGAAATTATGACCTTGACCAAACTCAGAGCAGCTGATCAGGATGTGGCCACTAGAGAGGTCAAAATGGTTGCCTGTATCAAGGGCCATCAAACATCTTTGGCTTCACACACCGTGTGCAGCTCTTTTGGACTGACATTGTGTTCATGACAGTAGTCTTTTCAAGGAATACTGGCACCAATCCACTTAATTTTTGCAAACAGACTGCCAGTGTCATGGGGCATCTGTTGTAGGACACTCAGGGTGATGAGCATTGTTTTCTCTTGCCATATCAATCACTGTTCAGGTTGTATCTTAGAGTAAATCTTGTCGATGCCCAACAATCAAGTGTTTCCTTGAAACCTGTTTGGCTATATGTTTTTCTCCTACACTTTATGGCTTCCTGTTATTTCTGGCTGCCATAACTAATAACATGGACTGGGTGGCTTAAACATGAAACATTTATTTCTGACAATTCTGGAGGATAGGAGGTCCAACACCAAGGTACTGGCAGGTTTAGTCTGATGAAGGCCCTCTTCCCGGTTTGCAGACAGTCGCTTTGTCTATTTCCTCAAATGGCCTTGGCTTGGTACATGCACATGGAGAGGGACAGAGATCTTGTGTCTCTTCCTCTTCAACAAGGTAGTTTCATTGCTATAAAACTATTCCAGCTAATGAATTCATGAGGATGGGACCCCCAAGATAATGGCAGATTGGTGTGATGCTGTGGAAGAAACCTAACAAAACAGAGAGAGACCCCTCCACCCTCCCACCCCACCACTGATCTCATACTTGGTCTTAACATTGATTACTTACTCTGCCCTTCCTTTCCTCAAAATCATTTCAGGAAGTGAGCCCAAAACCCGAAAGTAATTCACAAGTCCTACCCCTAGTAATATTAATCTTATTCTCCTTTCTTTAGGAAAAAAACAAGACTGATGGATGGGCACCCTTTTCAGACAGTGTGCTTCCTTTTATTTTTTATTTTTTTGTCTAAAAGTGAAGGCTGGAGGAAATTTGCTCCATCATCTGTGGGACTAACCCATGACTGTGCCTCTGCAGCCTGTGGGCTGTTACAGAGATGCATTGTGGTATTTATCAAGTGCGTACTTGGGGGCTGTACTGGCCAAGGTAGAGATCAAGAGGCCTGGGGTTGGCCTGTCAGAGCCCAGCACCAATTGACCCAATGTGTCCAGGATGGAGACGTTCCTGGGACATGGGTTTTCAGTCCTCATAGCAGACTTTTTGGTCACCCAGTGCTGAAACCCCAGCCCCTCTGCTGTGACCTGTGTGGAGATTCTTGCTTGGTTGTCTCACCTGAGTCCTGGCTATGCTCTGAGGCATCATCAGGGGGGGGAGTTTGGGGGTATATGTGAAGGAAAAGTAAAAAGCATAAAACAAAAAAGTAACAAGTGAATTAACAAAACAAAACAAAATCAAACACATAGATATGGACAACAGCGTGGTGGTTACAGAGGGGAAGGATGAGAGGGGTAGGGCAGATTGAGTGAAGGGTGTCATCTCTATGGTAATGGAAGGAAAGTGATTTTGGTGGTGAGCATGCAGTGGAGCATACATATATCAAATTATGATGTGGTGTACCTGAAATTCATATAATGTTATTAATCAATGCTTCCTCAATTAATTAAGTATAAAGAAACAAACAAACAAAGCCCAGTTCAAAGAGACACAGCAGGAAAAAACCCCCAAACCACTCAGGTTGAGTAAACATGCGAGTATAATTGCTCATTTCAAATCCTATTTACACGTAAGAATGTGTTTCGCGGGACCTGAAGCTTTCACTCAGTGGGGACTTTACGGCCCAACAGGTATTTCTTCAGGGGCCAGGGAGTCAAACTCTCTGCCTTACAGCAAAACCAAGAAGAATCTGTGTGTGGCTATTAAATTATGGCAAGAACACAGTTCAATGCACCACCCCCTCCCGCCCCTGGAGGATGTTGTCCCAATGCAAGTGGTGTCCCAAGTTTTTTCTACATTCCAACCCAAGTGCCTTTCACAGGCCAGTGGGGCAGAGGGCCCTTCCATCCCATGAAAATGTGCATGGCTGTTGTTTGTGTCAGCCTACATGACCTGACAGGAGAGGAACGGGGTGATTCCAACTTGGACTGCTGAGCTCACTTCTGACAGTGCAGTGGCAGGAAGCCATCCCTTTGGCCACATTTCTCTCCCCGCTTCAGTGAGTGCTGAGGTGAGTGCTGGGGGTAAAACGAACCTGATGGAGGCAGTTCTAAAACGAGGTAGAGTGAGGTAGCATGGGAAAAGGGCTGTGATACCCCAGAGGACGTAGAAATTCTTTCCCGCGATCACAGGTAAGAGAGAAGAAAGATTTGCTAGAAGTTTAAAACTAAGTTTTGCCATAGTGTGTAAAGACACCGTTAAGCCTGAGATAATTAGATAAGAATGTTGGTCTAATGTCATTTATAATTCTTTTTAAGTCCTCTTGTTTGCAATTGCAATTAGAGAGTATAGTGTTTTAATTGCTTGTTATGGTTTTTAGAAATATAATATACAGATCTTTAAGGTTGTATGTGAACTGAATGAGGAAAAATGGAATCTGACTTTCTCGTTCTTGTGTGTTACTGAGAAGCATTGCCTTAATTTCAAATTGGACATCCTGATGTATTACCGGTAAACCTTAGGCTGCACCACAGGAAATTGATGTTTTTGTTTGTCAAAATGGTTGAATATTAATAATTTGATATGGCTCATCCTAATATATTTATGCACTTGGTCTTTCCACCTAGATACAAGTAGATTAATCTGGGAAGCTACGGCTCGGCTGTAAATACAGTAAACTGAGGAATTTGCCTCAACAGGAACTACTGTTCCTGCTCTATCATTTTTGCAAGTACAGATTTTGTTTTCCTGGATTTCCTTTAAAAAGAGGCTGAGTTAATTTTAAAAATATAAAGCAATCAGAATGTACTATACTAGATATGGGAACTTTCAAAGAAGAAATAACATTGAAGGTAAAATGTGTCCTAGTCTATGTGGTGACTCTTAAACTTTGGGTACCTTCTGCCATGATTTTGAAGGCAATCCTTGGTCAAAGATGGTCACAACATCCTTTATCTTCTTTCTCAGATTTATTTTAGTTCGATTTTTTTCCTGTTTCATTCAAGTAGGTTGTTTTACTTGACTCAGAATGAGCTCAAGGTAATGTGTGTGTGTGTGTGTGTGTGCGCGCGCGTGTGTGCGTGCGTGTGTGTGTGTATGTGTGTGTGAATGTTTTTTACCTTACATAGCTCTTACTTTAATGCTCTCAGTGACATACCCCCAGTGTGGTGGAAACCATGTTATCGATGTCATTGAATGTGCTATCTATTTTTGGGAAGCCATCATAGGTTCTTTAGTTCCAAAAAATTATTCAGATTGATAACATTACTATGACCATGGGCTTTCTCATGTGTTTTTACATTTAAATTAGTATTAAAAGAAAGCATTTGAAGGTCGTAATCTAGCATCCTGCTTTAAAAAAACCTCCTTGATTTTTATGATTAGGAAGCAATATTTTTATGCAACTAGTTGACTTTTACAGAAATAAAACATCACCACTATGGACTGATTTATGGGCTGTAAAATACTTTTATTTATTGTTGTATACCTATTACACATTACTCTAGGCCCTGCTTTTACTAGAAAAAACAGCATGTTTACCATCAGGTCTGCTGATTTATGTAATGCTTGCCCCATCACACACTGTTGGAGTTTTTCTGTCGGAAGAGATCCACACAGGTGAAACTTGCTGGCCATGAACACTTTGCTTCTTTGTGGACAAATTTCCCGGGATGGACTCCTCTACTAAATAGCAGGTGCTAAATTGGAACCTTGGTGTGTTTGACTGATAACCTTTTCTAAATTTTTTTGGGCATTTATACTGAAATTTAGGAAGGGCATGTTATTCATTCTTGTTCTTAAAGTCTTCCTTGACTCCTGTCTTTCTTTCAACCCCTACAAAGTATGCTGGTAAACCCTGTGCACTCTGCTTTCAGCAAGTACCCACCTGCTTTTCACCTTGACCACGGCCGCCACCCTTGTCTGAGCCACGTTGTCCTTCACCTGGGTTATGGTTCTCTTTTCTTCCAGGCTCGGCCCTTCTGTCGTCTGTTCTCACTCAACAACCAGAGTGACCTGTTAAGCATTAGTCAGACCCTGTGCCTCCCTGCCCAGAATCCTCCAGTGGGTCCTCACCTGACTCCTAATGCGGAGTCTTGACCTTGGCCTCGCAGGCCTGTGTGATCTGACTCCTTGTAACCTCCGTTACCTCATCCTTACCTCCCTCTGCTGGCCTCCCTGGCCTCCTGGCCGTCCCTTGAACATGCAGGCACGCTCTCACCTGAGGGTCCTTGCTGGGCTCTTTCCTCTCCCGGTCATGCCCTTCATTCTACCACTAATGTACGTGGCTAATTCCTTCACGTCCTTCAAGTTTTTGCTTAACCAGAAACCTTCCCTTCTTATCAAGCCTACCCTGTTCTCTTCTTTTTTCTTCTTTTCCCATAGCATTTACCACCTTTCAATTTATTAAATAGTTTAATTATTTATTGGGTTTAGAGTTTATTCCCTTTCCCCTCTCTAGATTGTATGTGTTATAACAGGGGGTGGCTACCTGTTTACTCACATGTTCCAAGGACCTTGAATCATGCCTGACACAGAGTAGCAGCTTAGTAAATACCTGTCAAGTCAATGAATGCTCACATAAGGGTGATGGGTGGACCCTTATCGTCAAATTTGATGAGTCTTAAAGCCATATCATATGATACTGGTTTTCAACTTCACCTTGCACATGTCCACTAGTGAGATGAGTCAAAAGAAAGTTTTTTTAAAAAATAGCATTTGTTATAGCCCATTCTGATTGTTTTGTTCTGTTAATAACAGATTAGCCTCTGCCAACACAACCTACAAACTCCCATCTGATTTTTAGAGAGTTTTGATTGGGTCAAGGCTCTTTTCAGGAAAGGGCTTCTCGAACATCTGTGGAAAAGGATCTCGTACCTTTGATTCCACTTCTCTGAAACCAACTGATAAACCAAATAAAAATGGGCATTGTTATTTTATGAAGTGGCTTGAATAGTCCCCGAGGTCATGATGTCCATTGAACTCACTTTTCTCGCCTTCCTGTCTGACCATTTACGAGCCTTCTGGGTGTGGGAAAACTCAGGCGATTTAGCAGTGACCTCTCTCCTTCTTCCCATGGGATGGTTCAGGCCCCCTTCGCACACACCTGCTGTCTTCTCTCTCGGCCAGCTTGCGTCTACATCTATTTAGTTATGTTATGCTTCTCTTCCTAACCTGTTTATCTAAATAAGCTCCTTTCTTCCCAGCCATGATGCCACCTGAGGAGGGAGGTACAGGAAAACCCAGAGAAATGAAACCATCACTGCTGCCCCTGAGCTCTGTGTATCAGCATGCCTTTTAAAATCGACCCCCAACCAGACGCCCCAGGCAGTCAGACCTCTGTGCTCTGGTCTCCATGACACTTTTACTTGACTCCTGCTACTTTCTTACAGGTGACCTTTATTCTTACAGGTGGGAAGACTGGCCCATTGCAAAACGCAGCCCCGCCCTCCCCTTGCTGACTCTCCAGGAAATACCAGGACCGCCTCTTGCTCCAAACCTTCCCCTTTCCCTCTTCTGCTGAGGACCCTAATTATACTTTCTGTGTTCCTCTTCTAACCCTGAAACTAGCCCACCTTCTGTTGTCACAGTGTGCTTTGGTTTAGTTCAACAATGCCAGTATCAGACACACCAGACTGGAAACCCTCTTGAGGGCAAACACGTGTTCTTTACTGTCCTCTCTCACCCTGTGCGTAATCCATTGCTGGGTATGGGCTTACTAACTATTTGATAGAACTGTGGAATGGATTACTGATTGGAGACTATGGGGATTTAAAGCAACATATTTATCTTTTTTATAGCTGAGTATTCCATTGCATATATGTACCATGTCTTCTTTATCCAATCATCTGTTGAAGGACACTTCAGTTGCTTCCATGTCTCGGCCACCATGAATAATGCTGCAGTGAACATAGGAGTGCATATATCTTTGTAAATAAATGTTTTGGAATTTTTTGGGGAGATTCCCAGAAGAGGGGTTGCTGTGTCGTACAGTAACTCTATTCTTAAGTTTTTCAGGAACTGCCATACTGTTTCCCATAGTGGCTGTACCAGTTTACATTCCCACAAGAAGTGAATGAGGGTTCCTTTTTCTCCATAACCTCTCCAACACTTATTACTTGTCTTGTTGATAATAGCCATTCTAACAGGTGTGAGGTGGTATCTCACTGTAGTTTTGATTTGCATTTCCCTAAAAGCTAGTGAAGTTGAGCATACTGCCATTTTTGACAGCATGGGTGGACCTTGAGAATGTCATGCCAAGTGACATAAATCAGACAAAAAAAGTTAAGAACCATATGATTTCATTCATATGTGGGAAATAAAACTGAAAGCAACAAATGAACAAACAAGAAAAACAAACAAAAACTCATAGACGCAGACAACAGTATAGTGATTACCAGAGGGATGTGGGTAATAAAGGGTAAAGGGAGTCAAATATATTGTGACTGAAGAAGATTTGACTTTGGGTGGGCACACAGTGTAATATACATATTATGTATCAGAAATGTACACTTAAAACCTTTATAATGTTTTTAACCAATGTCACCCCAATAAATTTAATAAAGAAATGTTTATTCTGAAGTTTCTAGAATTGTCCTGATATTTACATATTCTGTCCCTCTATCTTCCATAAATTAGTTGTAGTTTTCCAATGACACACAATGATTTTTATTTTTTCCAGTTTGGAAAGCTACAGTTACCAAAGACAAACATCATCCAGTAGTTAACCCCGTCATGTACGAACTGTAACTGAAAGAAGTTTCAAGGGTGGGCAGCTAGGTTGCCTTCACTACCCTCCAAGCTTTTGTCATGATAGCATGATGGCATACTTTTGAGAGTTATTCTTATAGCTCTCTCTATTTTGATATAAAACAGGTCACAAATATTGTCTTGGTCATAAATCTAAATGCGTATTTTTTCCACACTCACTCAAACCGAAAGCTTTCTCCCAGCCACAGTTCAGGTAGTATTCATACATCTATTCATTCATTCCAGCCAGTGTTTATCAAGTGCCTGCTTAGCACCAGGTACATAATGTGAACAAATCAGACAAAAGTCCTCACTTATGGAGCTTACATATCAAGGGTTGGAAGAAGATAAAAAGCAAGTAAAATGACAAGTGTGCCAGACAGTGATAAGTTCTATGGAGGAAAAGGGGACAGAGAATGTTGGGCAGGAGTGAGGGGAATTGCAGCTTGAAATAAGATGATCGGCAGAGGCCCGAAGGCAGTGAGATCATGAGACCTATGGATAGTTGTAGGAAGATCATCCTAGGCACAGAGCACAGTGACTGCGTGGGAGTGGTTCTTCATGTGTGAGGAACAACATACACACCATTCTGCAACATGGAGGGGTGGAGATAGAGGACCAGATATGTTCAGAGGTAGAAGGTTCAGACCACACGAGTCCTTTAAATGTGGGTTTCTCCACCTTGCCACTGCTGACATTTTGGGCTGGATAATTTTTCCTTTATGGGGGGCTGTCCTGTGCAGTGTGGTATATTCAGCAGCATTTCTGGATTCTACCTAATGGATACCAGTAGCACCCCCTTCTTGCTGCAACTCTAACAACTAGAAATGTCTCTAGACATTACAGAATGCCCTCTGAGATGCAATATCACACCCAGTCGAGAACCACAGCTTTAGACCAAAGGAAGGGCTTTGTTATTCAACATGGTTCTTATATTTTAATAAGACTCCCCTGGTTCCCAGACTGAGAATAAATTGGAGGGGACACAGGAGAGAACAAGGCAGCCAGGGAGGAAATGGGCAAAAGCCCAGGAGTCAGGGGAGAGTGCCTAGAGCCGGGCTGGGGTTGGGGGGTTAGGGTTGGGGAACAGTGATCAGATTTGAGATATTGTGAATGATGAGCCAACAGGATTTGTGACAGACTAAAAATTGGGTTTACAGGGATGTGGGCCTGAGCACACAGTTTGTAGGTGAAACACAGGTTTCTGGTAGGACATCTGGAGTTTGGTTTAAACTTGCCATATTTGAGAACCTTGACCACTATCTAATTTCTCCCTCACTATACCCCTGAGAGGTGGGTACTCTCTCCTTTTACCATAAACCAACACTGAAGCACATGGAAGTTAATGAGTGCCCAAGTCACACAACCTACACAGAATAGGACCAGGATTTCAACCCAAGCGTGTCTGACAACTAACCCCCGGCCCCTTGATACTCTTTAAAGTAGTGTATTATTCCAAAAGTCCCCATGGTGCGGCGTCAAGTACCATGCAGATGTTAATTCAGTAATTTTTCATGAGATGTAACTCTGCTAACATTTCCAACAGACACAGTCATTTCTTTTGCATTTTATATCAAGATTAAAAGAAAGAGAAACCTTAGGATTCTAGATCATAAAACAAATAACCTGGTTTATCAGGAAATAGGGTTTGTGGTTAATTGGATTTTAAATGCACTCTAAGTCACCTTTTCTCAAAGCCTGTCTTGTTGAACCCTAACAAGCTCTACCAATTGCCTGGCCAATCAAAGGTTCTGTGGTCCGTTGTGCTTGGAAACACATCCTGGGTCCTCCTCTTGAGGATCCGCCATACACATTAGCAGACTGCTTCTCTTCCTCCCCCTAAAACATATTAAGCATCTCAGAGGAGTAAATGTCATTAAACCGTTTTCCCATCTTGGATATATTTCTACAGGTCTGCTATTGTCATAGCTCTGTCCTGGCATGACCTTCATCTGTATGTTCTCTCAGATACACACATCCTGAAGCTTAGGTGTGACACTCTTATGCCGTTTTGCTTCCCTTTCGTTTTCCTGCCAAACCTTCTGACCTTTTGGCAATGTCCCCAGCAGATCTCTGAGCGATGAACCTGAGTGAGTTTTCTTGAAATAGATCCGAGGCCTTTCGTATCTGCTGGCACCTAAAAGCAGGTTGTCTCTCTCTCTGTTATATAATTGTGTGTTTAAACGGTGGGACTCCACAGGATAATTGCAACGCTGTGGTTGTCAGCACTTGGAGCCACTGAGAAGGCATCAGGGAGCTGTGTGCCATGGATGACTTCGTGGGTGTTCGGGAAGCCTGCAGGTGATGGGGGCCAGAGTGCTCCAAGGAGCTGCCCATGGGCTCGTCTGCTGTTAGCCCAAGTCATACAGTCTTGTGGTGACTTAGCCTAAAAGGAAACAGAACACTAATGTTTCTCTTTACTCTGAGAATCATCAGTGCCAGGGAGGGCTGTGATAGTTTATCCTTGATAAGGTTTCGGCAGGGCCAGCTTTATGGATGTGTGCCCCGTGCAGTTACGTAGGGCCTTGAACTCAGAAGGGCCCTGTGTTTGCTTTCATGTTCTGCTGTCACCGTCTTGAAATTTTTAATAACAAGAGGCCCCATTTTTTGTTTGTGTATTCGTTTGTTTGTTTGGTGGCTGTGAGCCCAATTAGATAATTGGTCCTATATTAAGAGCTGGCCCTGGTTCTTGACCTCAGAGCTTCCAGAGGAAGCTACAGAGGTGCAAGAATTTTGCATCTGGACATCTTAGGAGTGACTTTTAATGGTACTGTCATGCTCATCCTTTACATGCTGCAGATTAGGATTTGAGAAATAGAGCACATAACCGTCAGCTTAAGAGAAGGAACATACTTCTAGAGAGAGGACCCATTCTGGCATCTCAGGAGAGGAATAGCTCTCACAGCACTGTTGCTTGAAAGAAAATTATGTAGATCAATTCCAGGCCCTTTTCAGAGTCTACGTTCTAGCTGAAATAAGGGCTCATTGTCTATTTGTAGGACAAGTTTTCAGATCAGCAACATTGCAAAGGTGAAGGTTAACCATGGCAGTTCATTGATTCATAAATTCAGTATATTGTACACCTACTATGTTCTGGGCACTGAGAAAGTTCGAAGTGTGAACGATTTACTGGGGAGGTGATCCCAGGAAATACTGGCAAGAGAGGAGGGTAGTGAGACAAGCAAATGAAGAAAGCTATCAAGGGTATGTTACCAAGGAGGTTACCACTGTGGGTGACCAGCTCCCAATTCCATTGGGAACCTCTGGAAGACAGTGTAGAATATGCCTTAGAAGTGTCCTGAAGAAGGATGCAGAGATTGGTTATTTATCTACCAACTCCCGTCTGGCTTTGCTTGAGGGCTGTTTCTGGTCTGTCCTTCTGTGCAAGGATGAACACAGCTCCTGGGCCCAGGAAAGCTCTTGGGCAAAGAACCCCAAGCACTAGCAGTAGAAGCTGTGGGTGTGAGCTGAGTGAGTGCTAAGGATGAGGGATGAGGAGTGATGGAAGTTGAGGCTGCCAGTTTAGACAGGTTGGCAGAGGAGGTCTTTCTGAAGTGACACCGAGCAGAGACGTGAGTGAATAAGGCAGTACTTAGATATCCAAGGCAGCAGGAACAGCAAGTGCAAGCACCCTAGATGGGAGCCTGGGAAGGGGTTTGCAGAAGAGACTGGATGGAGTGGAAGAGCCAAAGGGAAGAGGCATGCACAGGAAACGAGAAAGCGGAGCACCCAGTCCTGAGGGTAAGGACTGGGGTTTGTGTTGAGTGTATCGGGAATCTATTGGAGAATTCTGAGCAGAGTGACATGATCAGATTTATGATTTAAAAAGAATAGTCCTGCCCTCTGGGGGGGAGACCAGACTGCTAGAGGCAGAGAACAGAAGCAGGGAGATGATGCTGACCAATTGGCATTCAGAGTTCAAGGGGTCTAGAGTTTCTTGAAAGGAGGACAAGCTGAGTATTGCTCTATTAGGACAACAGTATATGCACCCAGTCCTGCAGCCTCATCCAGGCTTGGCTCCAAGTTCCTGCCTAAGTCCACAGCTCTGGATTTTCCTTGGCTCTCAGGGGCCCTGCTTCTCAGCTCCTGTTTCTGCCTCCTCTTCTCCCTTCATAGCACCATTAGGCCTTAGCTCTTCCTATCACCTCAGTCTTGCATGTGGTCTACTGTGCCCTTTTCCATCGCCATGGCCTTTTGAGTGCTTTCTCTGGCACTCTGGCTCTTCCCGCATGCCATGTCCAGCACACAGTCGCTGTACCATCTTGACATGGGAGTGCCTGATGGGCTTTTCGGTGTCACTGTACCATTTACAGTTGAGCTGGGCTTTCCCATCATTAACCCTCAGTATATTGCAGATGAGGTGTTTTGTTTTGTTTTTGTGTTGTTGTTGTTGTTGTTTTTTTAGCAAAAGGATTCATGCAACAAATTTCTCATTCTCTTCTTGGGGAAGGTTTGCTCAGCTCACTGCATTACAGATTGTGGAAGCTGCAAGTTGTGAATGTCTGATGTAGGAGCAGCATCCACAGAGACAGAGGCACTGCCCGTGGCTTTCCTGCTTCGCCAGCCTCACCCTCCCTTGAGCAGTGGGGCTGAGAAGGAGACAGAGCGTTCTGCTTAGGCTGCAAAGGAGCACATAGCTGCTCTGGGGCAGAGTTACATGAGTGACATGCCACCAGGGGAAGGCCTGGAAGTTCCAGAAGCAGAAATGGCTTGAATGGCCATGCTAGACTCTGGGGTTTCTACAAGTGTGGTCCCTGGCTTGTGAAATTGACATTCTGACCACCCGTCTTGCTGTGGCTCACTGAGCCAGTGTGGTGGATCTGAAGGACTCTGGGGGTCGTCATCCTATTTCCTCTCCCAAGGGCCCAGTTGACCTGTTTGTAGCAGCCTCAGCAAGAAGCAATTCCATTTGGTTTGTCCAGAATGATAAAATGGCAGCTTCTGGAAAATTGAGGTGGTAGTTTTCAACAGGAAACTCACTGGGGAACCAAAGAGGAAAGAGAGCCAGAATATGTTTGGGATTTTGGCTTTGTCCAAATCTTTTATTTTTAAGCAAAAAGGAATGGAGATAGTCTTTGTTTCTTCTTCTTCTTTCAAGGAGGAGAGGCATCCATCAAGAAAAATAGAATTCTAAAATCATATAAAATACCTAATGGACAAAAGATGAAAACATACAGTGATCTTGACAATTTTGTTTTATTCTTGAAAACCTTTGAGATAGTGTTTGTTCATTTGATTGCTGGTGTTAGTGATAATCTCTTTTTGAATACTGCATCTCTTCATCTATATTCTAAGTTTTCTCATAGACCTTTAATAATCAGAATATTAAAGTTTTCAAAAGCAAAATCGCATCTTCTTTAAAATGTGAAAAATTGTCCTTAATCATAAATTGCTTTTTTTCCAGAAAAAGTGGAAATTACATGTTACTCTTTTTTTGTATGTTTATTGTTAACTTGATGTTTCTTTATGTTTTGAAACAACTGAATGATGGTAAGTGAAAGAAATAACTGCCTTTAGTAGGATTGTGAAATACAATGTAAATTTTGACATTAGAACAAATGATTCTCACTTACTTGTTGAAACAACAAGGTGAAGAATGTGGTTCATGATAAAATGCTTATGATAAAGTGACTCCAAAGTCACTGACTTTGCATAATCAATACGTAGGCATTGTTATTAAAATGTTTATAATTTATAAATCTGCGTCCACAACAAAACTGCTGAAGTGTGAACTCCGAAAATATTCGCTACGTTTTTCTGTAAAACATATCTTTATATAGTTTTAAAATCCATATATTTTCTCATTTCCTTGCTTCATTTCAAATTGATGCAGTTATATGATAAAACTGTATCTCTCATAAGTCATCCTAATAGCATTTGCAGTGATTATAAAAGGAAGATTCACAGGGCTTATTAATTATGAGAACACGTTAGCTTGCTTGCTTGGCGGTTACTTTATTCATTGTCCTCCAGCTCATCTGCAATGATCTTTTGGTAGTGAGTGCCTCTCTTGGTGCAGGTTCCTGGTCTCAGAGTATCAATTTGCACTTCAGTCAGTGAAGAGACGGCAGGATTCTAGGACCTCATAAAGAAAGTTGGTTTTCGTCTGGAAACTACTTGATTTTCAGTCCAATTTTAGGTTAGAAAAACAGGCTTAAAAACAAAACCCAACAATGAACAATTTTAGGTTGTATCACCGGACTGGTTATTTATTACATCATAAGTCAGGTTCACTTCAGCTGTAGATCAGGCTTCTTGTACAATAACGTGGATACCAATTACCTGGGATTATGTTAAAATTTAGATTATTTATTTCTAACGAGCTTCCAGACGGTTCTGAGGCTTGTGGTCCATGGACACCCTTTGAGGAGCCAGACCTTAGCTTGCTTTAGAATTTATCTTGCTTGACTGCGGGATGAAGCTATACTTTGCAGAGGGGTTACCTGCCTTCCAAGAAAGCAGACTTTAGAGGTAAGTTAGCCTGAACGTTTTTATGATTTAGAAAACCATTTTCATACTGACATTACTACTGATCAGCTCTCTTCCCAGAATCAGTTGAAACAGAGAGTTGTGGCGAAGGAGGAAGGCCTTCGTTTTTTTCAGTCTAATTTGAGAATATCTGCAGTGCCGCTTCTCTGCCCAAATCTAGTAATCTAGGGAGGGTTCCTCAAGCCTGGAAGCCCCCGAGTCACTGATTTTGCAGTCATAATAGAGGGCATCAGTCGTTCCATGACTTCAAATGGAAACGGCCAAGCCTTGCTCTGAGGTGCAAAAAGCAAAGGTTACAGTTTTGAACCACAGGGGGCCCTTGATGTTAAGGAAAGGGCTGGTAGGGATTACAGAAGGATTTCAGGTAGTAATTACAATGGCAGAACTGTCTTCTCCTTAGCAACAGTCTATGGGAGGGGAGCAGGAGCTTGGAATAGCAATGGTCCCTACAGAGAAATCTGTGTGCAGACAGACTCAAAAGCAATTGAAACAAGTTTGCACTAATGACTTTGGGGACCAGAGTGCCCCCGAGAATGAAAGAGGAAGGCCTTATTATTAGGAGTGACCTCTAATTTGCAATGAAAACAACTACTGGGCATGTAAGTGGACACCTGGGTTGGAGGATTATGTAATGTGGCTGGTACTCAGTGAGTTCTTTATCTTGGACTTTAGATGGAGAAAAGCTTGTTTTGCTTCTTGCAAGCTCAGTGGTGACAGATGGTTCTTATTTTCTTGGCGGTCTGTTCCCAGAGGAATAAAGTAGTAATTGGTGTTCAGAATTCAGCCAGGCAAAGATGCTTACATTGGGGTGGACAATTTAGTAATGAAAGGACATGGGCTGTTATTATTAAGTAAAGGCAGAGAAGGGTTGTAGAAAGTCATAGAGGCGAGGGCTATTCAGAGCTACCCCTACGACCTTCAGCTGGTTATTCACCTCTTCAAGCATCACTTTTCTGTGCTGAGAGTACTAATGCCTTCTTTCGGTGGGTTGGAGGCAACGTTCACAGAGTATCTAGCAGGATGTTTGGTAGACAGGTTTTCAGTAAGTGGAGGAGTTATTTTAGAAAGCTAATCTTGAGAAATAGTCATGATTAGATTTCAAAGTGACAACTGGAGCTCTGAATTGAATTTAAACTTGAATTTCATCAGTTGGGTATAGCAACAAAGAACAGAGGTTGGAGACAATACCAAATGTGAAGAAAGCAAGGTGCTCATCATAGTAGGAAAACCTTTAAATTACTATTTCTCACAAACGTGACAGAATACTTACAGAGCTGTTGGCACATGGAGGTAATGGGTAAAATACCTGGGACTGTAGTGATTAGAGGAGAGGTAAGTTCTGATGATAAGAACTATCAGAATTCTTAGATACTGTCAGGGCAAGGACTAGATGAGCCTCTTCAGTTATTTTCCTTTTGATCACCTCGTGGCAGAGTTTGCTGTTGCCCACTGACAACTCATTGACTACCCATTAATCAATTCCTCAGATTCTCTCTAGGGTCTGCCATAGGACCTGCATTGTCCAATAAGGGAGCCACTCACCACCTGTGGCTCTTGCGCAGTTGACGCATGGCCAGTCCAAGCTGTGATGCACCTGCAAGTGTAAAATACACAAGAGCATTCAGAGACTTAGTACAAAAAAAGTAAAATACCTCATTAACCATGTTTTTTACATGGAATACTTGTTAAAATGATAATACTTTACATATATTGAGTTAAAGAATACATATTTTTACAATTAGACCCGTTTTTGCCTTTCAAGGTGGAAACTAAAAAAATTTAAAATTACACAGTGCCTCACATTTTACGTATATTGGTCTAGGCTGCACTGGAATCCATATAGGAATTTCCTGGGGACGTTTAAGTCATCAAACTCTCCTGTCCCCAAACAGAAACAAAACAAAACTTGTACTTGCTTAGGGGAGTTTCCAGACCTGAGTTCTGTTATCCTTTCTCAGCAAAAGGAACCCTGATCTTGCAAGTTAACTGTATTCCCATGGAAAACATGTTAAGTCTTTCCAGGTTTAGTCTCAAAGTTTTTATATTGTTATATGCAGATTTCTCTTAACATGGTTCTAAGTCAGCATTTGGCAACTATTATCTAAAAGGACATGTTTCCTCTAAGGGTGTCTGTCTGTCTCTAAAACACACTCTTCCCCTCTTGAAACAAACACACAAAAAGAATATTGAAACAAAGGAAAAAACACATAGTGCACATTTGGTCAACATTCATCTCACTGTAAAAATGGAAGAAAGAGAAGGTAGGTTTGCATCAATTAAATGGTATCACGTTTACTGCTTCTCTCTCTCTTTTTTTTTTTTTTGTGGAATACAGGGAGTCAGCAAAGTAAATTTATTCTTCCTGGTTCTACGTTGTCAGGGAGTTATTGAAAGGGAACTGCAGTCCTATTTCTGCAGCAGAACTAATGTGAGAGAGAATGGTAAATTAAATAAGGGCGCAACGATTAAGCCAGCTGCTTCAGCCTCCTGAATGATTGCTTGTAAGATGCAAATAAATGGAGGGCTTTGTGCTATTAAATAGAGTTATGGTTTTCAACTTAGAATGAATATTGTGATGTGGCTGAGTAGTCATATTAATGGGATATTTTTGGTCACTCATTTGTCCTTAGATTATCTCGGCTCCAGAGATGGGAATGATTAACACTGTACTCAAATCATAATGATTAGAGGGGCTGGCATGTCAATAAATTGGAATGGAAGGACAGCCTATGAATTTTTTCACCAGCATATCACAATGTTCCCGAATTTTGATTTAACATTGTACTTCTCTTTCTTGAAGGCCGTCTATGGAAATAGTACAGGGCTTTATTAGCCCTCATTCATCTTTCGGTGAATCCTCTGTCGGGGTGTCCAACCTGCGGCCTGTGGACCACATGCAGCCCAGGATGGCTGTGAATGCAGCCCAATGCAAAATTGTAAATTTACTTAAAACATTATGAGATATTTTTGTGATTATGTGTAGCAATGTAATTAATGTGTGGCCCAAGACAACTCTTCTTCTTCCAGTGTGGCGCAGAGATGCCAAAAGGTTGGACACCCCTGCGTCCAAGTTGAGAGAGACATCATGTGGCCTATAATTTCACAGGAGAACATAGGCTTTCCAAGGTGCTTAGGTATGATTGGTCCATACTCATGTGCTGTAGGGGGCAGGAACATATATTACCAGTAGGACTCTATTAAGAAGTATTACTAAATGTTGAAGAATTTTAACTTCCTCAGGAAATTCCAGAATATCTCTGTTCTCTTTTTTTGCTTGTTTCTTTTAGTTTTATAGGTTTTAGGATTATAACACCAAGTCATCTTTACAGCACCCCAGAATTATAACTAGGGAAGTACATCGGGCCTGCCTTAGGGAAAGAAGGATTGTGAAAATGGAGGTGTCTTTACCTGCCTGTGCTGCCCAATGTGTAAATCTGTATCCTAAGATTTTCCTGGTGTAACAGTGGTGGGAAGTTTCTCCCTCTCCTCCCCTCCCCTCCCCTCCCCTTCATTCAATCATTCATTCAAGAAGCATTTACTAAATATTGTAAGGTGTGGAAACACCGTGTGTAAGGTAATGAGAATAAACCTAAGGAAAAATGGGTATTTGGCTCCAAATTAGCTTTTCCAATGTCCCCATCTCTTATGCAGTCCTGAGAAACAGGTTAGCATAGTAGGACTGTGCCTCTCACCCTTGGATCTTAGGTTGTCGGGACGCTGACACCCAGGGGAAAGGGGTACATCTCTATTCCTTCAAAACCATCTTGAGTGTCTTTAAAGTTATTACTCTTAGTCACGAATCATTAGGTAATCTTCATAACAACTGGTTTGCATCTTGACAGCATCCTTCACTTTCTGAAGGAAATGAAAAAAGTTTGTATTCTAAACCCAGATGGCCCAGATCTTATTATTTCAGGTAGTTGATACAGTATATGAAACTTCTGAAATTATAATTTACTATTTTGAGTCTTATCTCTTCTTGCATGTTGGTTGATGCTTTCTACTGCATTAATCTTCATCTATTTACATTTCAGTCATCTTGTTTATCTGTTGTCAATCCATTCTTCTGGATAATTCCTGTCAAACAGCTATAATAGCTGATATGGAATATATTACATAAACGTCATTGAGGACAGGAGAGAAAGAATGGTATTCTGATTTTAATCTTTATTCAGAATTCTCAGCATGACATTCCCTCAGTGACTGATGGCAGCAAGTGTTCCAAAAGTTAGTTATTAGAAATGAAAGTCTTAGTTTCCTCTCTTCACTGACTCTCAAACATTGGATGTTACTGTGTTTCAGTTTCTTGCAGATCTTTGTTCAAATGAAACTATTCATTGTTTTTCAGACAAAGTGATTTTGTTTCTTTAACCTTTATGGTGCTAGTTTTCAAGTTTGACATCATTTCTTTTTCATACATTCCACATGCAACCCATCAGCCAGTCCTATTGCCCTGTGTTTTGAATGTGTGCTGAATCCTACCACTTTCCCCATATCAACTGTTACCAGCATCAGTCAAGCTGCTGTCTTCACTGGACTCTTCGGGTAGCCTGTTAATTGGTTTCTCTGCTTCTTTCTTGCCCTGCTACAGTTGGTTCTCCAAATAGCACAGCTCTTTTAAAATTTCATTCAGACTATGTCACTGCTTCTTAAAATGCCCTAGATGATTCCCATACAACTGAGAATTAGACTCAGTCAATGTCTTGGCATGATCTGGCTTCCTGTTTCTGAGTTCATCCCCCTCTAGGAGTGTTCCCCTCGCTCACTCCTCTGAGCTCCAGCCACACTGACCTCTGCAACCTTGTAAAACACATGCCTGCCTCAGGGCCTTTGCACCTACAGTTCCCTCTTCCTAGAATCTTCTTCTTCCAGATTTTCACAAGGCGTACTCCCTCACTTCCCTCAGGTCTTCACGCATGTGGCACTTAATTAAAGAGACCCCTCCTGAGGCCTCTTTCTAAAGCAGAAACTACCCCCTCCAGCTTGCTAAAATTGTAATAAATGTTTTTCAAATGAGTGAAACAACAGTTTTTCATGGGAGGCATTTAATTTCCTGTTCCACCTATGGACATAGATAAGGAATGCATAACATTATCCTTAGCAGTAGATGATAGGTAAATATTACAACAGAGTGGTAAAAAAATTAGACATGCTAAAAATTCTAAACCATAGCTTTAGTTTTCTTTAAAGTAGAAACAATGAAACAGAAACTGAATACAGAGTCAACAAATGGTTGAAAAATGTAGATGTTCCTTAGAGCAGCTAATGTTGGTAATCAGATTATTAATTTATGCAAATATGGTATAATTTTTAGTATAATTTTTCTAAAATAGTTACTCCCTTTATGATCAAATTTCAACTATCAGTGTGCTTGACAAATTGCATTTTATAATGAAATATATGTGTGTATATGTAGTATATAGAAAACTGTATACATGTTTAAATTATCAAGAATTTATTATTTTTACATTAATAAAAATTATTATGTATGAGTTATTTCTTATTGTTAAATTGGAATCTATTATTATTATTGATGTATTATTATGATTTGTAGGTATTATACATCCATGCAAACTTGGAGACGGAACATTTTTTCTAGAATTGGCAGATCTTCTGCATGTTATAACTATGTGAATATACTTAACTGTCTGGACTTGTTGCAGTATCTCTAAAAGGAAAATAATATATTATTAACTTAAAGGTAGAGATATATGTTACCCTGAAATCTGATCTTGAAGATTCATGATTTTAAAATCATAATACGATGTCACCATACACCCATTAGAGTGGATAAAATAATAAGAAAATAAACTCTGGTTCCAGCGGGTGAAGTTGCAGAACAACTGGAATTCTCATTTATTGCTCCTGGGAATGCAAAATGGTGCAGCCACTTTGGGTGAAAGTTTGACAGTTTCTTAGGGTTAAAGATACACTTAATGTATGAACCAGAAATCCCACTCCTGCGAAATGAAAACTTACATTCACACCAAAGTCTGTACACTAATATTTATATTCATCAGAAACCAGAAACAACCCAGATATCCTTCAACTGGGAAATGAAGAAGCAAACGGTGATACATCCGTACAATGCAATACTACTTAGCAGTTAAACTATTAAAGAGTTAGGTAGGTCACAAAATGCATTTTGCTAAGCGAAAGAAGCCAGAGTCAGACTTAAAAGGCTACATAATGCATGATTCTCTACACTTAGGACAACATTATAGGAACAGAAAACTGATCAGTGGTTCTGTGGGATTGAGAGGAGCAGCGTGCAAGGGTTCTGGGGGTAATGGAACTGCTTTATATCTTAATTGTGTAGTGGTTACATGACTGTATTTATTTGTCAAAACTCAGAACTATACACCAAGAAAGAGTGGATTTAACTGTATGTGAATAAAAAAAATAATAAAAACAGGGAATTAATTTTATGAAAGTAATTAATTTTTATTGATCGCTAATTCACTTGACTATTAAAACCAGCTGTGCCTCTGGGTCCAGGCACTGATGAAGCCTGAATGCCCTCGGCGGGTGAGCACATCTGAATCTCAGTTCCTAGTTTCATTTTACTTACGCTGTTGTGGTTTTCTGGAGACTTTGTCATGTTTTAGGTAGTGCTTAGAGCATCATGGACGTAGACTGTGATGTCAAAAGTGGCAATGACAGAAAACCTTCCCACGTTTTCCTAGAAGCTGCTTCTTATCCTCGGAAGGGCCCTCCCAACTGATTAGCCCAGCAGCGGTGATTTTGCTAATGGAGACTGGGGACTTGTCGCACATGTTACAGTTGTAAGCAAACGGGCTGCTTTAGTTGCTTCATAAAGCCCAACAGAGGTAAAGAGTGAACAGCATCAGAGCCAGCTGTGGTCCATGCAGATGACTCTAGGCTGTGCCCCTGGGACCCTGCTATTCAATATGGTGCCTGTCTTAGGGCCCTGGCTTCAGTGGCTGTATTCAGGGCCTTGAAGAGTTTGCAGAGTTGAGTTCCATCAATAAAGTTATTGCTGTGTCTCACTGCACTGGGCCCCAATGGGCCAGTTTATGATGTAATTTCTCGTAGAACAGATGGTTGACCAGTTTGTGGCCAAAAAAAAATATCTGACAAACATAAATATCACTATCAAAGTTACGTAACTCATAGCAAGAGAACTTCAGACATTGATTGGTTCCTGTAAGCTGTACCATACTCCTTTTTCTCTTCTCACTTGATGACCGGAAGGTATGTTTTATGTTTGTTAAGAATGTGAATATGTAACGGTTCTTGAAGTCATGATTCTCTGCTTCCATTTTTTTTAGACTACTTTGGGTCCTTCACCTTGGGTGTACCTGCCTTTATATAGCGGCCTCGAGAGTGTTCATGAAACCAGCTTCCCAACAGCAGATTAGAAGTGAATCACAACAAATTAAAATGAAAATGAAATGTTTGTCTCTATGGCATTACTCTAGAGCAATAGCTCTTGAGTTTCTGATGTTACTATGCTTAGTTTAATTTGCATGGATCATTTTCTCTATATGCATAGTTATTCAAGTGCAGAAATAAAGGAGTGGGAGAGAACTGTAATTGAACGCCCACTCCGGATTGCAGGAATGTGATAAGCGCTTTTTCATGTATTATTCCATTTAACTTCACAACAATGAGCGAGGTAGATAATTTTACTGCTTTACAAACAAGGAAACTAGGTCCAAGAGAGGTTAATTGACTGTATTCTCAGAGATAGGTCTCTCTCATTCCAAAACCTGCTCTCTTTATACTCCCTAAGGCTCCAGGTGAGAATAGAGTTTTCTCATCTGTTCCCACTTCCTTTGGGGGATGGAGATTTGCGCTGGTCTTTTGAGATTGAGCCTGGGGCTTCTTGTCAGACCTGGTCTGAGAACCAGGTCTGCTCCCTACTTTACTTTTCAGCGTCTCAAGAGATTTGGCCTCATTTTATGTATTTTTTAAAGCTGCCATCACACACTTACCACTTGTTACTTTCTCCTCCATCACTGCCTGTAGAAGAAAATTGAGTCTCACGGTTTTGTGGCTCTGAAGAGCAACCCCCACCCCCAAATAAGCTTTGTATTTTAATAATTCTACTTCTAATCACCACAGGGAAATAAGTGTGAGAGAGAGAGGGCATGCATAAAAAGTTACAAAGATTCAAAAATAGTTAAAAATTTTAATCCTGGAACACAATCTACATTAGTGATTATTATTTCTTAGAAGATATCAGAAGCCTCTTTAATAGGGATTAGTTGTCGATTTTTGTCTTGGCACTGTGGTCCAGTACAGATTCTGGTTGGTTTCGCTGATGAAATTTTCTCTCCCAGCCAGACAATATTTTCCAGTGAGTGTCTAAGCTCTAAGGCTTTCATTTATGAACCTGCTCTGTTAGAGACTTCCGGAAAGCAGTGATGTTTCATGTTAGAGTGAAAGTGCTCCTGGAGAGGATTGTGAAATGAATATTAGACTTAGCAAAGTATTTTTGCTTCCCAGTACCAGAAACCACAGCGACACATAGCCATTGAACACTTGAAAGGAGGCCAGTTTAAACTGAAATGTACTGTAAGTATAACTTACACACTGGGTCCTAAAGACTTAGAATGAAAGAAATACAAAATATATAACATTTTATGATACATGTACATCACTTATTTGAGAAAATTATGCATGTACGGGGTTAAATATATTATTAAAATTAAATTAACTTCTTTTAATTTTTAGGTAGTTGTGGATTCACGTGCAATTGAGAAACATCTTACACAATTTTTTCCACTGGTACCATTTTACAAAACTATGGTATAATATCACGTCCATGAAATTGACATTGATACAATTCACTGACTGTACTCAGATCTTACCAATTTTACATGCACGCCTTTGTGTGTGCAGTATAATCACCTGCATAGATGCTTATGACCACCACCACAGTCAAAATGCAGAATTCCGTCACAGGAACCCCTGTGCTATGCTTCCATAGCCACAGACACCTCCCTGCCTCCTCACTCCCTTAACTCCCGAGAATCACTAACCTGTTCCCCATCTGTACACTTCTGTCATTTCACGCATGTCATGTAAATGGAATCATATAGCGTGTAACCTTGGGAGATTAGCTCTTTTCACTCATCAAAATTCCTTTGAGAGCCATCTAACTTGTGTTTTTTCCTTTTTATCGCTTAGTAATATTCCATGTTTCTTTTTACTTTTTTAGTGGTACTACTAGAAAGTTTAAAATTCCATGTGTAACTCACATATGTAGCTCTCATTGGAATTCTTTTGGACAGCACTGGTTTAAATACATGTTTGTTGGAAGTAATAAGCACATTTCTACTGTAATTTATTGAATTTCAGGCATGCCTGTGTTAAATTGTGAATTTTGTTCTATTAACTCTAAAGCAGGTTATTTGGAAATGAACAAGGGAATGGTACCTTTTAAAGTCATTTCAGGAGTCCTGCCTGGTGTGACTCAGTGGGTTGGGTGTCATCCCGCAAACCGAAAGATCGTTGGTTTGATTCCTGGTCAGGGCACATACCTGGGTTGCGATGTTTCTCGCCTTTTTCTCCCTCCCTTCCCCCTCTCTTTAAAAATAAATAAATAAAATCTTTTAAAACAAATTATTCCAGGAGAGTAAAATCCTCTCGGTATCCCTTTCACTCCCCTTCTCACCCTGTCTCCTTTTATTGGCCATTTTTTCAGTAAGCAAACCTCTGTGTTGCTGCCTACAAAAGAAACTTTTCATGAGGTTAGGCAGCAAAGAGGGGTGTCTTGCAACCACTGCCAGTGGTATTCAGTACCCTGGTTTGAGACTAATTAAATGGCTCATATTTATCTGATATTTTTCCCCTTGGGAAATTCAGAAACATTTTTTTTTTCAACTTAAGTTTCAAAAAGAAACCAGCTCAGTTAGCTTACAAAGGAGGGGAGAAACAGGACACAGGGACACCTCAGAGCAGATTAGAACTGAAGTACAGGATAATACCATTTTCAATTAAAATTGCCTGGGGAAATCAGGTAGGCAGAGAATAATTACCTGGGTTGGCGTGTATCCAAGCTTCTGAAGCCAAGACCCTGCTTTAATGTTGTGAGGGATCAGTGACAACCTTAGGCAGCCAAGGACCTCGAGGCCTATGTCTGATCTTAGACGTGTGTGAGCATCCTGGCTGCAGCGCACAGTCATTTCACATCAAAGTATGTGGTGAGAGAAATTCAAACAAATAAAACTTTGTAAACACAAGATCCAAAACAAGCAACCCCACGAAGCCTCAGGTTAAAGTGAGGTTCTTCTGATAAATTTATAATTCCGTAATTTTGAAACAGAAGAACATAAAGTATAGTTGTGGTGTCTCACCTCGTCACACAGAGGGCCCTGGCATAGTAACAGTCCTTGGTCATGCCTTGTAGGACCAGCGAAGATCACTGAGTAAATGCCATCTGACACGTGGCTTGTCCAACCTAGTTGTCTCAATGAGTCATTGAAAGCAAGTGTGTCGGCAGTGCAAATGTCAGGATGTGCTGTGTTCCCCACCCACTCCAACTCCACCTCCAGTGACCTGTTAACTACAATTGCTAAGCTGGATTTCTTGGTGTCTATGCTGCTGGTGTCTGGTGACATCCTGGTACCACTTTGGCGGGTGGAGTCGATGGAAGATGTTCGCAGCTGCTGAACTATAGATTTGGCCTTTCTTATTGCCTAGAGAAAGGCTCACTTTCTTATCAACAGTAGGAAAGGGAATATATGGAGGTTTTTGTCTTTGTTTCTAGTGTTATCTTTTGCTTTGTTCCCATCTTTTAATAATCTCTCAATTTCAAAATGTAGAATAATAGAAAAGGGTTTGAAGGCATAAAAAACAGAACGGACTCAATTACATTTTTTCCTCTCTCCTTCTACATAAAGACATGGGTTTAGAGGAATTCCTGAATTATTATTTTGTAAAGAGGATTTCTTAGGCTTCCTTGGACAAGGCTGCTGCTGGTATATACAGTGTCTTTACGCATGTTGTAGAAACACGCCCCTTGGCTGGGCTGCAGCCCCCACTCGCTCCTTGGCCTTGGACATGAGCCAGATCTGTTTGAGTGTAATGCATGTGCACTTGGCTACCACCTTGTGCTGCAGAATCGGTAAAGAAAGCACTGCTCTTTCACAGTGCGGAAGCACGGATGGGTGCCTACTGTGCTTCCTGTGCAGGTGCTGTTCTTAAGGGGAAGGTCCTGGAGCCAGATCCTCAGGGTTTAAAGTCATGCTCCTTGTTCACTTGCCAGGTGTCTCTGGATAAGTCATGTAACCACCCTATGCCCCGGCATCCATGTCTTTAAAATTTTTCTACCTATAGAGTTTGGTGAGATTTAATACGACCATAGTAATTTCCCATTAATTGGCAATTATTATTGTTATAATTTACTTTGCTTCTTCTAAACCGGTCAGACTGCTTTGCTCTCTAACCAAACATTTTTTTTGAAGGGAGATTTCTTAAACATTCTCATTTTATTTTTCTGTTAAACACATCTTAACTAACATGTCATGTGCTTGTGGATGTATTAAGTATGCTTTTAATTATATTTACCCTTTTGCTTTAAATATTAATGTGATTATATATATGTGTGTGTGTGTGTGTGTGTGTGTGTGTGTGTGTGTATCCTCTGTGTAACTTCCAAATAACCCAGTTGAATGAAAAAGCATTTCAATTGATTGAGTTTACAAAATAAAATGTAATTTAAACATTTTTAGCTCATGGTATTATTTGGATGCTTTTCATTAAAAACACTTTATTTGTTCTCCTGGGTAATAGGTATATGTTTGTTTTTCATCTCCTCTTCTTTTTCCTCTTTTTAGAGTGTTAGTTTTCTAGGTATCTGTTTCATAAGGTTCAGTTTAAGTTAAAGGAGGGAAACATTTTGTATAGATTTAGAATTTGGTGGAGCACATGCATTCTTAGAGTTAGATACTGGAATCCTAAGAACATTAACTACTCTAGCGATGGATGGGAAATTGTTACAAACAAGCTCTCTGGATTTAACTTCTCTTTCTCCTTTCTACTGCCCCATTCGCTTTTCTTGTGACATGACCTCCTCTCCCAGTCCGAAAAGAAAAATGCATGCAGACGACAAGCACATGTTAGCAATGACTAGGTATTTTTGGCAGAGCTCGAAGATGGCTGCAAGACTCCCGCCCCCTGGGGTACAAACTCTGTGATTGTGATGGGATGTCACACCTGTGATTAGGTTATGTTGCATGGTGCAGTTGACTTTAAGAATGAGAAGTTAATCTTTGGTGGGCCTGACCTAATCAGCCAAACCACTGGGAAGCACCAAAGAAAGGGATTCGAAGGGAGAGAGGGATTTCATACCAGGGTGATTCTTTACTGCTGACTTTGAGAAGGCCTGGGTGCTCCGGTTTCCGACAGCCCCACCTTCCCAATCTCTTCCACTTGGGTAATTCCCACACCTATGTTCTCCTGCTCTCCCCTTCCTCTCCCCTACCCCGCCACTAGGTTAATGAGCCCCCCAAAAAAGGCACCGTCACCAACACTTATAAGCACCAAGGAAGTGGGTTCCACCTTCCTATTCCATGTAGGGGCTTGTGACAAGGAGTGTGGGTGGCATCTAGGACCTGAGAGTGGCCCCCAGCTTCCAGCCATCAAGGACACAGGTGCTTAACCCTTAACCCTTTGACCATAAGGAAGTAAATAAAACTGGCCAATAACCTGCGTGAGCTTGGAAGCAGATTAATTCCTCAAAGTCTCCAGAAAGGAAGGAGACCCAGCAGACACCTTGATTTTAACCTTGTAAGACACTGGACAGAGGACCCAGCGGTAGTACTGGACTTCCGACCTACAGTACTGTGAGCTAATAAATGTGTGCTGTTTTAAGCCACCAAGTTTGTGGCAGTTTGTCATACAGCCATAAAAATCCAATACATGAAGGAGGACGGGCAAAAGAGTGTAGGCAAAACCATCACCGTTATTTAGAGAAAAAAATCCATAAAATAACTCATAATAAGCTTCTATAAAGAGCTCCCAGTTACACATTTTAGAGCTGGTTGGCCACAGTAGTGACAGATAGAGGAGCTATAACTTTTTGGGGTAGATTTACGGTAGTTTCTCAAACTGGCAGTTTTAGACTTAAGAAGGAGCAAACAAATGGTTAAATTGTTCTCTTATGGGATATTTATTCCATGATGGTAAAGGAAAAAAAAAACACATGGAATTTGAAGGTGGAACCCGCTTCCTTGGTGCTTATAAGTGTTGGTGACGGTGCCTTTTATTTAGGGCTCATTAAATTGGGAGGGTGGGGCTGTCGGAAACCGGAGCACCCAGGCCTTCTCGGAAGAGACACCTACCTCTCAGCCGTCACTGGCTTATCTGCGGAGCTCTGGGTCCATGTTGCTAAATCTTCCAGATTTCTAAGAGCAGCTGGGGTTGCAGGGATTTATATGAAATCTCCTGTTAGAAAATGTTAATACTAACACAAAACTTTAAAAGGTGGCCATGGGGACATGTAAACATGCGTGTGGCCAGATGAGGCCCGCAGTAGCCTCTCCTGCAGCGCAGCCTAGAGGAGTGCGAGTATGTGAGCAGTTTGGGACGCCCGAGTTCTGTTTGCTTTTTTTGCTGTCATATCCTCAGAGCCGAGAGTAGTGTCTAGCACACAGTGGATGCTCAATAGTTATTTGTCGAGTGACGTTGAGGAGACATAAACATATTCATACCATATCTGAAAATGTCTAATGTGATTGCATTGGTGAAATGTGATTCTGAGATCCTATGACTTTTAGTGTCATGACACGGTACCATCGGGGCTAACATCACGTACTTCCGGCCCAGCCATTTGCCTTTTTTAACTTACGATTCCATTGAAGGACTATTTTGGAAGTCATTAACTATGAAAGGGAACAGAGTG
Source organism: Mormoops blainvillei (assembly GCA_004026545.1). Taxonomy (NCBI): domain Eukaryota; kingdom Metazoa; phylum Chordata; class Mammalia; order Chiroptera; family Mormoopidae; genus Mormoops; species Mormoops blainvillei. Next base: position 108,136 of record PVJD01000454.1, on the reverse strand, counting down.
GACATTGAGCTCTTCTCGATGGCTGGTCCTGTCCTGCGTGTCTGGCATATCTCACCTCATTTAACCCTGACCCAAGGGTCTGAAGTGGGCTCCAGCATCACCTGCATTTTACAGATGAGGAGAAGGTTTCAGAGAGGGGAAGTCCGTTACCTGAGAACACACAGCTGGTGAATGATTGCCCTCAGCTTTACCTTATTGCCAGGCATTTGACTGCGCCCCGCGGGCTTGCTTCTCTGGCACCAGCAGCAGCAGCAGCATCACCAGGAGCTAATTAGAGATGCAGGCGTCTTCGGTCCCGCCTCGGACCTGTCTGAGGCAGAATCTGTGCTGCAACCACATGCCTTGGTGATCTGTGTGTATGTTAAAGTTTGAGAAGTATTGTCCTAGTCCACTGGGTTCTAGACTTGGGTTGTCCATGGGCCGCTTTTATGGATTTGGTCAAATCTGTCTTTCACCTGAACTTATCACTCATCCTTTCCACTTAAATATATTTACTTAAATGTAAAATGTATCTGGTAAGTAATTATGGTAGTATGGTAATATTGCTATGGTAAATAACTGTAAATAACTATACTTATTGTGATGCACTTAAGTTCAATAGAAACATAATGCCATTTTTTGTAAGTAGAAGTGCTAATGTACACACGGTATATATTGTATCTTCCTGCATCATTGTAAAATACCTGTATTTTACATGTAAACTGCACCATGTACATGTAAACTGCACCATTAATAATAAACTGTAATAAACTATAAAATATCTCTCCATGGACCATCAGTGGGGGTGCGTTCCACCGCAGGAAACAATACTATGGTACATTGAGAAAATGGCCACAAAGTCTGCACCCCCTGCATTCACACCTTTGCAGTGTGTAATGTTCCATCAAGAGGTGGGACTGTTTTCTCCATCCTTTGAATCTGGTCTTGACCATGTGACTCGCTTTACCAAACCCTTGAGCTGACGGGTGGAAAAGAGCAGAGGTTTGAAAAGTCTTGTACTTTGGGACCTGCCCTCCTGCTATTTTTGCAAACTTAGGACCACCATGTGAACCAAAATAAATGCTTACTGATTTAGGCCACCAGGGTTTGAGGAAGTTCATTATACTGCACAAACTCACAGACACAACTTTTCTCTAACATTTTGTTTGTTTGCAAAACAATAATAATTCTTTTTAGTAGTAGGTCAGAGTGAAATGACCTCTGTTTTGGTTCAACCTTGTCCAGGTAGGCGTCACTTGAAAATAAAATCTCCATGTTAAGTATTTTCAGTAGGGCATTAAATGCTAGTCCTTCTCTGTTCAATGTATGTGTAGATTCACAAAAACAGCCTGGCAGTGTCACTCTCAGATGTTTGTAGGTGTTTTTCCTCTGCTGAGAAATGAAAGCCTCCCCATTGGCTAAAGCTCACCATTGCTTTGAAATAAGACTGTGTCTTAAACGCTGTGGCATCTGTCCTTAGTGGTGGTTTACAATGAGATGTTGGTACTTTTTTATGGTTTTGAGGCAAGTCTGTGCACATACTCTTCTTTGGTGGGGATAAAATACGATGGCATGCATTTCCCATCACAAGGAACCATGAAAGATTACAACAGTTAAGTTACTTAAAAATGTAAATATTCACCACTTACTGTGTTTTCTTGTGGAATGCAAATAAGTGTCTTGTCATTTTTGAAAGAAGCCAACTGATGTTCCTGGGAAACTCACTGAAAAGCAGTCTTTAAAAAAAAACAAAAAACTGCTTCTTTAATGAAATGTAACTTACAACACATAAAATTCACACACTTAAAATGTATCATTTAATTATTTTTAGTGTATTCACAGAGTTGTGCAACCTCTAGCACAGTCTAATCCCAGAACTTTTTCATCAACCCAATAAGAAATCGCACACCCACAAGTAGTCACTGCCCACCTTCCCTGCTCCTCCAGCCTCATGCAGCCACCAGCCTGCTTCTTCTCTCTGTGGATTTGCCTATTCCGGATATTTCATATACATGCAGTCATGTAATATGTGGACTTTTGCGACTGGCTTCTTTCATTTAGTATAACTTTTTTAAGTTTCATTCATGTCGTTACATGCATATTTTCTACTCTGTGCATGGTTGGTGCCCCAGCCCCTCTGTGGTTCAAGAGTCAACTATACTTTTATGTTTTCCTTGCTCCTGAGACTTTTAAAGTTTTAGCTCCTATATTTAGATCTATGATCTATTCATTTTGAGCTATTTTTGCGGATGGTGTGAAGTAAGAGTCTGCCTTTATTCCTTGGCATGTGGCTGTACAGTTGTCCCGGCACCAGGAGAAGACTGTCTCTCCCCATTGAATGGTCTTATCACCCCTGTTGAATGAAAAACAGCTTTTGCTAATATCAACACTAATAAGGTTTGGGATTTGGGGATTTTATCTATTTATTAGGTTTTCTTCTATGCCATAGAAAAATACCTTTTCTCTTTTAAAAGACCAAATGCACACACAGGGACACATAAACACTCACATAGATTCACAGAGACTTATGCAGAGACACACAGATACCCATACTCACTCATCCGATCTCTCAAAGACCCTACTTACGCCCTTCAACACTTAGAGGAATAACAGAATGAAAAGACAGATAGGCTGAGGCCCTGATTCTCATGTGACTACAACACCAAGTCAGTTACACTAATTTGCATACCATATGCCAGTAGCTAAATAGTTCATGACAGATTGTTTATGCTGCTTCACTTCTCTGTAGTTGAGTATTTCAACATTGGCTTTCCCAAATGTTGCGATATTTTAATCATGCACAGAATTAGAAAGGTTTATGGAAAAATGCATCAGTTTTATGTGGGATAGTCACTGGAGAATTAGAGAAGACAAGGGAAAATATGTGTCCAGTCTTTAAATCTTTAGTTGCAGACAGACTAGGGCACCAAGTAGTTTCTCAAAATGGGGAGCATGGTATGGCAGGGTCATTCATCAATGTGCTTTTTTGGAACTCAGCCTGTTTCACAGCCCCAAGAGGCATAAAACAGTTGTGTGGTTTAACTCCACAGCTTCTAGGGGCCACTTAATTATTCATCCCTTCAACAAAGATTTATTGAGCATTTACTAGGTTCTAGACATTATGCTAGGTGCTGGGGGCGCACATAATGGTTTTTAATATGCAAATAATCCCTGTCTTCATGGAACGTATAGTCTCATAATAATATAGCATTAAATATAAATGTAATATGGAAAATATGGTAAATACCATGGAAGCAAAACATGGGTCAGAATGCCTGGGTTTGAATGCCAGCTCTGTGTGAATCTTGAAAACTCACCCAGGTTCTCACTTTTCTCTCCTATAAAATGGGAACAATCATAGTACATACACTTTAGAGTTTTTATGTGGATTAAAATAAATATGGTGCAATCTATACTTAGAGCCTGAGTCTTAGTACCAACTTACTAAATCAGTAAAGTAAATATACATGATGCTTTATATTCTCTAATGTATGTTTAAAATGGAGCATTCCTTTCTATAGAGAGTTTGGGATGAACTGTATTTTGTCATTTTCCAAATTCAATTATAAAAGTCATAGGTTTCATGGTAAAATATAAAATATTTAAATGTTAGTTTCAAATGCAAAGGCCCCTTCGATATAAGATCTTGGGAGCAGCCATACCCAAGAGTTTCTTGTCCACATACGTCTTTGCATATAACAGTGCTCATGTCTGTGTGTTTAGATTAGTGAGGTTTGTTTTAGCACAATGGGGTCACAGTATATGTATTAGTGTACTCCTTGAGTTTTAAAAAATTAGTAATATCATCTGAGAATTTTTACTATACCTGTCTATATACATAGATCAAAGTTCACTTTTTTCTTTTGAATAGCATTGTCTTGCAGTGTGGGGATGTACCCTTCTCCCCGGGATGTTACTGTAGACATGTCCTTACATAGATAATGACCTTCAGAAAACCCAATTCAGATTTTACAGACATCATTTCCCTGTGTCGCAATTACCATTTTTTCCTGCATCCACCTTTCCACATGCAAATTGGCTTCCTCTAACTTATGTGTATTTCTGACACCTCCTCAATCACCCCCACCCCAACCCCCATCTTGTAAAGACCTTGAAATCTAAATTTCAAACAACCAGAAATCCATTGTCAAATCCGGAATCTGCATAAACAACTTTACAAAGACAGTACAGAAGTACATATTAAAAATGACTTTGTTGATAGATGTAATTCATTGTAAATCTTTCCTTTTCAACACTGTTCTTTGAAAGGGCAAACTGTTCCTTATAATTATAGTTCATCTGAGGGCATTTTGCTGTTAATCAGGAAAAGATCATTCTATTTAATTTTAGAAGATTTCAGATGGCCATGTTGTTCAACTGCTGCTTAATTGTTTTGATAGGTTAAGAAGCCGAATTGCAGATCAGCAGCTTCGCAGAGAGGGAATATAAACCGTGTAGGCTGGGTATAGCAGTAATATACCTGATTTAATGACTGTGTCTTCATCATCCATTTAGAAACTAATGTTACTAATTTGTTAATGTGTCTTTCTGTTTAAAAGATTATAGATTCTGATTTTGAGGTCCAAAGGGCTGTTTCTTTGCATGAAATTTTAAGGTTCTTTACGTTGATTTTTCTCTGGTCTGTGTCTGCTTACTTCACAGAGGCCGGCGCTGTGAGCGTGACTAAACAGACATCACTCGCAGTTGGTCCAGAGCCGTCTGGTGAGTATTCTGCACACTGTGGTAAAGACTCACTAGCTCTGAGGTTCTAGAACTTTCAGTCTGTAAAACGAGTCCCTTCATTCATGCTGATGTCCCATGTGATATGTGCCTCTCAAAACTGATTCACAGACATTTTCTTTCATGTGACAGAGCCTTGGTTCTCTGGCATTTTTTAGATTCGAGTTCATTCATTCCACCAACCTTGAGCATTTCACCTTTTACTAGATTTTCTACTCTTCATCTGCGGTAATCTCGCCTGCATGTAGTAAGTGAGCATCAGGTATTCTCTATGTTACTGTTCTCTGCAATTCTTCCTGAGGAGAAATGTGTGACTTGTTTTCAGTCTTATGCAGAATTAGTTTCAGAAGATTTTCACTGATGTGAAAAATCACAGCTATGCTCTTTGTCAGCTAGAATCCACCCTCCATTTTCTGGGAACTGTCTGTGGAATGATGTAAATAAATTCTTCTAGCACCCCTCTAAAGTTCCATTTTGCAAACCTTTGAAGACAGGCTAAAATGAGGAACAGAAATATCTTTATATGGGCAATTTTTATTTATAAACTCTAACTCGCCAGTGCTTTACGAGAATTGCCAGAATCCTAGTGAATATGAGAGCTTGTTCTTGTCTGACCTCTTAATCAAATTGCTATTTTCTAATGGCTGTTGTAAGCGAATAAATTGGACTATGTATCATTTCTTACTTCAAGGGACAAGCAGTCATTTTATAGTGGTCACATGGAAAAGATAACCGGCAACCTCCCTGATCATCCTGACAGGTGAGCTCCAGGTCCCAGGCATTTAAAATCAAGACCGTTTTCTTTGCCGTACGCATGCCATGTCAGACACACCGTCATATTCTGTCAGAACCTGGGGCTCATTTTCTTCTGACCTTTCTGTGCGGGACAGAATCACACTTCTCTTAGTGATCAGTATTTAATAATAATACAAGAATATCAAGAAAGTAGATTTATTATTGAATGTTCCAATGTACTTTTTGTCAAGTGCACTATATTTTCCTGTTCTCCTAGGATGATTCATAAACCATGTTTTAGCAAGAGAACCAGAGTCAGGGGTGGAGTGGGAGCTGAATAATTCTTAAGGGACTTTAAATCAGTATAGATGTGACATCTCCTTTTTAATCTTTTTTATTACATTTTTCTGGACTACCCACTTTCTCTGCATAATACTTGTATTATCCTTACAAATAGATCATTTTTCATCAGCTGTATCATAAATGATTCCTATTAAGAATTGCATGCTTAGTGAAAATTAACACTTGAGTCCAGAGACCCCGAAAAAACAAAAACAAATACCAGCGCTTGTTTAGAAGTTGTTTGTTAAATATTTTAACTTCCATGGAGAAAGTTCTCTGTCTGAAGCGGTGTAAATGCCATGCATGTGACTTTACAACAGCTTCGAGTGGGTCAGGTCCTGGGACAGCTACCTGTGTGTGGGCTTCTCTTCGATCCTCATAGCTATTGGGACCTGCTGGGACCTGGTCCCCCACATGCTACCAGATTGTTGGTTGTCATCTTTGAGTTAGCCTTAGCCTCCTCCCACAGAGAGGATTCTCCTGTATTTCTCTCCATCTTCTCCTAAAAATAAAAACATTCTACTCTAGCAACATTACATTGTTGGGTATCATGTATTTTGAGGGTTTTTTGTTTTTTAATATTGAACTGAAATCTGAGTCTTGTCATGTCTTCTCATACTTAAAATTGGAAACATCTAGACCGAAGAACTTGAACTTTTCTGGTTGTGTCTTGAACACCTGCTTTAGTTCCCCATGATTCCAACAGTGGACTGTATATTAGTTCCAAATGGTTTTTTTTTTTTAAGGACTATTGTATCTATAATAGACATTCAGAGTGTATTTTAATTCCTGTAATGCCAAAAGGTATATTTTAGATCTTGCTTATTTATGTCACATTCAATTTAGCTTTCTATCAGTATTAGGCAATAAACTCCTAAAACAGAAAATATTTATATAGAGAACAAAATGACTATTTTGGGATGAGTTATCCTCACCCTTACATTTCTAGCTTCGGAATGACTCTTGGTAAAGAGGCATTTATTAATCTGATCAGACCAAAGGCTGTCTTCAAATCATGAAAAGAAAGAAAATAACCCTTGATAACTCATCTCCTGTAGTATTTCCCTTTGGAAGATATATTACTCTTGAAAACATTACCTAATGTTGAGGGTGCTTTCTTCCTTTTTGAATGGTTTTTGCATTGTTTTTTATTAAATATTGATTACGTACAGGATTTATAAATTACTGTCAGGTATGACACTCACCAAACTTTAATATTGACTTCTCTTTCTTTTTACCTCTACTTTGGAACCTTACATGCTGGCCTGACGACTCTCACTCCTGGTGATAATATATGCAGTGCCAGCATTAGCCTCATTTTTCTAGATCTAAGAACTACATCTGGGGCTCCTGCAATGATCTTTAGGAACAAAGATGCTTCTTGTTAAACTGTGGATGGTGCAGCTATTTTAAACCGTGTTCTAGAAGCTCTTATCCATGGAACAACAACAGTTAGGCTTCCTGTCTTCTTAGAGCCCATTCTTGCAAGCTGAGTCTTGGGTTGAGCCCCCCAGAAGCAGACCTGAGAGGAGGATTTCTGCTCCCCCACAGAGCATTTTATCAAGGCAGGGCTCCCAGGAGAAACTAGTGAGTTGGGGAAAGAAACGGCAAGGGGGAAATCCAAACAGGGATGATTTGAGCAAAATCTCTGCCTCGGGCTGATCCCTGGGGGAGCTCTGGTGCATAATTGCTCCTAAGAGTCTGTTTCTTCTGCCCAAGGCAAGGGAGTGAGTTTTCCCATTCCTGCTTCAGTCTTTGGCTGTGGGCTGCTGGGAGAGGTGCTGTAAACTTCGGAGCTCTTGACTCTTGGCATCTGCAGGGGAAGCAGCTCTCATTGTTGAGGGATGTTCCTCTTAAGAAACTTGCCAGCGCCATCTCTTAGAAGCAAAGCATACAAAAGCTGGGAGATGGGTACACCGGACAGTTAAAAGGAATCCAGTGGCATCTGAATGGACACTGGAGTGTCTGCTTTAGCTAGCCACATGCCATTTCACTCATTTCCTCATCCCTACAGGCACATTTTCATCCCTTAGACCATTTCCAGTGTAAGTTAAGCCCTCTTGGATGCTACTTAGAGTTATTTCCCTCCCTTGTGCAGACAATTAGCTGCTACTTCAAATGCGTAAGTCCTAAGTGATTGCAGTTTGAGAGACACCTAGGTGATTTTCAGTGAATAGAATTTCTATATGTATTAGACTTAAAAATCAAATCTTAAATTTTGATGCTTTCTTTAAATGAATGTCATCGTGGGTAATTATTTCAGTGTCCTGAAAAAGAGGAAAGGGTATTGTTTGATTGTATGGTTGGCAGTTGTTCTTGCTAGAAACATTTCTGAGCATATATGCACACTCTATTATTTTTTATTTTAATCTCTTTTAACCATCCTTTAAATTTTATTTCTAATATTTTCCCTTTCCCTTTGAAAGTATTTTCTTTTCGCAAACTTTTTAGGGAAGTATGTGGTGTATCCTTGGGCACTTTCAATTCAGCATAGAATAAAAGTGTGGTCCTGTAGAAATATCATGTGAGCAGCATGTGCAATTTAAAATTTTCCTGTAGTCTCATTAAAAAGGTAAGAAGAAGTAGGTCGTTATAGCCTCTTGAGCCGGAGGCTGGGAAGTCTAAGATCACAGTTGAAATTAATGTTAATAGTGTATTTAGCCTAGCATACCTAATTACTATCATTTCAACATTATTCATGAGACTTTACATTTTTTACATCTACATTTTTCTGGTGTGTATCTCATATTTACAACATATCTCAATTCAGACCAGCCATATTTCAAATGCTCAGAAACCAACGCTTGGCACTGCGCTGGACCGTGCAGCCTCAGAATGTTACAGAGAAACTCTGGTCAGAGACCTGCTTCCTTTGAGATAACACTTTTTCTCAGCACTCCTGAATCTCTCAGCTTGGTCAGTCTACTCAGTAAAGAAATGAGGTGGCACTGTTGTCTGAAGAAAGTGAGCTCATCTGTCTAGATGAGCCATTACTGCTTGTATTTTGAAGTTAATACACTGAAGGCATGATTTATGATTGAAATGATTGGGTTTGGCAGCTGAGGTGTCACCGGTGACCTTCAGGAGTACAGCATTCTAGGGTCACTTTTTGGAAGAAAATATGTCTTCAATGAAGGGTAAAATGTGGAAAGATTTTAAAGAGGAAAGGAGGGCATCTTAGGCAGTAGAAGAAAATAGCTGTTTATAATGCATGTTGGGGGAGAAAGTACTAGAAAAGTTGGGGTACTTGCATGGACTAAGAAATATACAGTAAGAAAGGATGTTAGTGGCTAGTTTGATACCAGGTTCAGAAACTTGGATTTTGTAGTGTATGAAGCGAAGAATCATCATGATCCAGTTATATGTTGGGATCTCTTTCAGTTATTTATTATTGTGTAGGAAATCACTCCAAAATGTAGTGGCTTGAAACAACAGCACTCATTTTTTCACCTCTCACTTTTTCTGTGGGTCAGGGGTTTGGGAAGATCTCTGTTGGGCAGTTCTGGCCTGGGGCCTCTCGTGCAGTTGCATTCAGATGGCACCTGAGGCCGAAAGAGTGCAACGCTGGAGCAGCTCACGGCTGGCTCCACTCTCTCTCTTAACATAGTCTCAGGATTTCTCCTGAAGAAAGTGGCCACTTTCTTCATGGGCCACTGTGGGCTTCCTCACAGCATGGCGGCTTTAGGGCAGCTGGACTGCTTATGTGGCTCCAGTGTGATTATTCCAGCCAACAAGATGGAAGCAGCATCATTTATGATGCGACATCCTGCTGCATCATTTCCATCACATTATTTGGTTACACAGGCCTACTTGGTTTCAAGGGGGGATCCTTAAAAGCCCACCTCTCAGTGGGAGGAGTGTTAAAGTCACACTGTATGAAGAGGATGTTGGAAATACCATCTGCTGCCGGGACCGGCTCCAGTGCCACTGCTATATGCCTCTTGCCCCCGTTAGCCCTTTTATCCACCATTCTTTCTTTGACACACTTCTGCACAATGACTCTCTCTTCTTGCTAGACTGCGCAGCCCTTAAGAAAATATAATCTTCTCCTTAGATAATGAATAGGCAGCCCTGACCTTCATCTACTTTTCATTATCTTCACTTAGTCTTTATTATTAGAGCACTCTCAAGTGGTGGGTACACCCCAGCCTCAAATCCTCAAATGTTCTCCTCTCTTGATTTGTGGAAGAATTGAGAGATGAGAGAAAAAGAGCAAAAACAAAGGAAAGGAAGAATTCTCTAACCCTATACTTGTCTTCCAAAAGGAGACAGCTTTACCATTTAAAGGTGTCCTGTTCAGAAGAGAAAATTCTCCACCTTGGATTCCTTTCTGGTTTTTCTCAGTCTTTCCGTTTCTAGGGTGTTCTCTGTTGCTCTGCTCCTTGGTCCCCATGGCCAACTGGGCTTCTTTTCCAAAGGCGAGTAGAAGGAGGGAGGAAAGGAGTGGGGCCAACAGCAGGACTCCTGAAAGATGATTTTTCTCATAGTTGCTAAGGCAGCATCCTGCCAAATCCTTTTCTTCTGTTTTTTATAGGAAGACCTTCGCCCTTTGCCAAAGAGTTCTGTCTTTGCCTCAGCTCGGGCCCCGAAACTAGGTGCATAATGAGCTTTCACTTGCTTTTCTGTCCCTCTTCCCTCTCGCAAAATCAACCAGAAAAGATGGAAGCGCCAGCAGCATAAGAGTTTAGAGATGAAGTGTATTGAATTCTGGAACTTATTTATATAAAATACATTTCAAAAAGAGCTGATGGATAGATAAAGGGACAGATAAAGGGTTAGATATTCAAAAAAGCAAAGTGATGGGAATATGGTTTGTTCACTGTAAAAAAAAAAACCCATTAATTTTATTTTTTTAAAATAAAATGTTAGAGAAAGAAAGCATAAATCATAAAATTTTAGTGAGATATATTGAGGGATAAATGTCAGTTTTCTTCTCAAGCAGATGCTTAAGGCTTGCGCTGTGTTTTAGTCCAAAAAATATTTCAACACAAACTTTTAGAAGTATGTATTAGTGATGTTATTTTTTCCCACTTGTCTCCCAAAAGATTTGAAGAAACTAGCAAAGGACTGACAGTCCAATATAGAACATTTTAGCTGTTGCCCTTATATTTCTTAGTTTCTTCAACTGGGCTTGTCGCATGGGGCTGATGAGCATGCTACTGTTGAAGTCATTATGGTATTAAAATGGTTTTGTGTGTCGTTCCCAAGGGCCCCTGTGATTGTGACAGCAAGAACTTCTTATTCCAAAGACAGAATTTTTTTTTATCCCCTCATGTTTCATACTCTCCCATTTCAAATCAGGCACCCTCAATCTTTTCCAGACCTAAAATAGGGATTTTTTTCATCCTGCAGTGGAAATGTTTGTTTTGTTTGGTCTGTTTCTGTAAGAGGAAGGAAAAAGAAAAAACAAGTTCAACTTAGCTCTCTGCGTATTTTATTTTTATTTATCAATCAAATGTTGAAAGCTGGTGGAAATTGTTGCATTTGAAAAGTTCTTACCTATTCCTCGGCAATGAAGAGAGGAGCAGACATCTTGTCTTCCCTGCCCTGAGGTGGGAAGGGGCAGCTTGCTGAGGCCTGGGGACTAAAATTAACCCTCGCAGGAGAGAACCCAGCCAGTGACCTTGGCCCATAACCACCTCGCACATCAGCGGCTTCATCCCTTGCCATATTTTGTGGCCTGTGAGGAGCGTTGAGTGTCATAAAAGCAGGAAGACAGCGGTTTGAAAAGGACCCCAGAGCCTGTGTGGCTGAAAGTGCTGGAGTGATCCACTGACCCTTTCCATGTGGCCGGAGGACGTGTGGATCTGCGGCGAGCACGCAGGTAGCTGGCAGAAGGCCAGAGCCATCACTAAGCAACAAGAAACCGATGCAACATCAGTGCTTTCATACTCCTTAAATAAATAATACAGCGGTCTAGACTTAGATTATTTTCTCATTGGAGGTATGTTAAAGAGACCTGATTGAGCTAATAGAAAAATGGAAGTCAAACCCACTTGCCTTGAGCAATTAGAAGTTTCCTGAAAAACCAATGATGTCGCTAGTGACTTCTAGGTGTTCCCATCGGGAAAAGGAGCACGGGATCAGCTGGTTCATTGGTTTTTGGAAGTATTTACAAGGACATAATGTGTATACAGGATCTGCCTTGTCGTAAATAATCAGTACGTTCACTCCCATTTTCCTTTCCCGTGGACGTCCATGAGGCTCAGAGCTAATTTTTAGTTAGCTTGCCTCTTTCTTCACGACTGTAGTCTTCTGCTCCTTTTTCTGTACAAATGTAAAGCAGTAAAGAACTGGCATTTGAGCGACTCCAGGTACCGCGTAGTCCTCACGTTAAAGACCTTCTCCTACCTATGATGTTCTGCCCCTTAGGACTTTACAAAGTGACATTTCTGAGGATACTAGACTCCACATAGATGCTGCTCTTCTGTTAGGAAGAACATCCCTGTGTCGAACCGTCTCCCCTCATGTGTTCATGCTACTTCTGCTGCTTCTCTCCGCCCACATTCGCCAGCACGCGCGCCTGCCCTGCTCATTTCCGCCGTCCCCAGGGCCTCAAGTCCTGCTGAAAAACCCAGGCAGCTTTGCCTGCTGTATCTTTTCTTCTAACTTCTACTTATATAAAAATTGAAATGAAATTCACATAAAAATTAACCATGTACGGTGAACAATGTACATTTCCAGTCTTGGGCAACCACCACCTCTGCCTATTTCCAAAATATTTTCATCACCCCCAGAGAAAATCCCATGCTCATTTAGCAGTTGCTCCCCCCTTTCCCCACCCCAGCCCCTGGCAACTACCAGTCGGCCTTCTCTCTCTGTGGAGTTACTTAATTGGGCGATTTCATATAAATGGAATCATACAACATGTGGTCTTTTGTGTCTGGCTTCTTTCACTAGGCGTAACATTTTTAAGATTCATCCATGTTATAGCATGTTTCGGTACTTCACTTCTTTTAATAGGTGAATAATAATTTCCATTGTATGTGTATCCCACAACTTGTTTATCCATTCATTCGTTAATGGGCATTTGGGCCATTTCCATCTTTTGACTATTATGAATAGTGCTGCTGTGAACCCATGTATGTATGTATTTGAGTCCTTTTCATTTCTTTTGGGTATATACCGAGGAATGGATTTGCTGGGTCATATAGTATTTCTATATTTAATTTTTTTGAAGAATTGCAAAACTGTTTTCCACAGTAGGTGTACCATTTTTCATTCCCACCAACAAGGTGTGAGAGTTCCAATTTCTCCACATTCTTGCCAACACTTATTTTTCTTTTCTTTTTATTGTAGCCTTCCTACTGGGTGCGAAATGATATCACATATGGTTTTGATTTGCATTTCCTGATGACTAAGGATCTTGCTCATCTTTTCATGTGGTTTGGACATTTGTACACTTTCTTTGCTATAATGTATGTTTAAGTCCTTTTCCCATTTTTTCAAGTGGGTTGATTGCCTTTTTGTGTTTAATTGTAAAAGTTCCTTATATATTCTGGATACTTGATCTTTATCAGACACATGACTTGCAGATACTTTCTCCCATTCTACAGGTTTATTTTCACTTTCTTGACAATGTCTTTCAATGCACAAAAGATTTTAATTTTGATGATGTTTAACTTATCTGTATTTTTGTTATTGTCGCTCTTGCTTTTATCTTCATTTACCAAACCCAAGGTTATGAAGATTTACTCCTATGTTTACTTCAAAGAGTTTTGTGGTTTTAAGCTCTTATATTTATGTCATTGATCCATTTGGTGTTAACTCTTGAATATGATATGAAGTAGGGGTCCAACTTCATTCTTTTGCATTCGGTTATCCAGTTGTCCCAGCACCATTTATTACAGAAACAGTTCTTTCCCGTGTGAATGACCTTGGCATTCGTGTAGATTGGCCGTGATGTATCAGTTTATTTCTTGACTTTCAATTCTGTTTCATGCTCTTTCTGCCTAACCTGGTGCCAGTGCCACATTGTATTCCCATGTCTCTGTGGTAGTCTTGAAGTCATGAAATACGTGTCTTTCAGCCTAGTTCTTCTACTCTAGTATTATTTTTGCCTATTCAGGGCTCCTCCTCCTTTTGCTTTTATCATCTTTTTGTCCTGCAGTGATTCTTGAACCACCGTGCTGCACCTCAGGAGAAAGCAGCAGCACAGTGAAGAGCCACGTAGTTGTATGGGGGTTTCTTAGAGGTGTGCTAGAATCCAGAGGCTTTTCTTGCTTGAGGCCACTCCCTGGGAACCTTGATACAAACTCTGTTGGTGGTATTCAAAGGAAAACCCGGGTTTTTAAGTGCACAGGCTTTTGGGTGAAAGCTGCTTGTTAGGATTCCAAGGGAGCTGCGATCTTCCCGTTTGCTGTGACAACAGACATCGTTCTCTGGTGTATGCGTATGTTCAATTGTCTTAGTCATTGTCTTCAATGATATAGACACTTTTTTAATGCCTTCTCTTATGTATAGGAAAGCTGTGGCACAGGCATCAAAACCAGGAAGAAGCCAGAAGGTGGGCAGACAGAGCGAGGGGAAGGCAGGTGGTTTTGCCGGGATCAGCTGCTGGGGTGATTCACGTTTGCTTCTGGCGAGTTCAACTTCTGGCCCTTCCCTCAGAGAGTAGCAGGGACTCTGTGGGACTTTCCTTTTGGAAATAGCTCTTATCTGTGAACCCTCAGCAACTGCTCGTGAAGCATTTCCAGATGACTGTCAAAGTCCCCATTTAATAGAAGCGGAAAGATTGCCCTGGGGTTGGGGGTGGGGAGGAAGCTGCTTTAACATCCAGAGCCTCGGACAATAAGAAATAAATTGTATTTCCCTCCTAACCATCATTAGAGTAGAGTTAGAAGAAGCTACATATATGTGTTTCTGTATGTACTTGTATTAAACATGAGCAGTGAGTGAAAGCTGAAATAATCATATGGAAAAAGCTATTTGGATTGAATTAAACAAGGTAATAAGAAACTGGTTAGAGCAGAAGACCCAGGACCATTTCTGGGGGCACAGAGGGTCACTTCTGGGCCCACACAGGGCCTCCTGCAGGTGAGACAGGTGCTTTCCTTGTGTTGCCAACTAGAAGTTTGGAGGAGGCATATACATTAGGGCTCCTTAGATCTGCACTGAAAAGGCTGGAGTAGAGTCCCTGGGTAGAGGGCATGGTGGGAACCCTTGCCTGAGAGAACTCTGAGCAGCAAACAGATCTTCCGGGGCAACAGACATTTCCAGGTCTGGGACCAGCTGGAACTCACCTCTGACTGTGGGCAGAATAGCTTGGCCTGCAGGGTTCGGCAAGAACTCAGAGCATTGCTGTGGTGATACAGTTCTGATCTGATAAAAATAAACCACCAATACCACCAACACAAACCCCATGCTCTTAGAGAGTGCCTGACACATAATAAATGCTCAGTTAACAATAGCCGTTATTTTTACTAAATATACCAAAGACGTGGTGCCAAATGGTTGTTCCATAGAGCAGCCCCTTGCCGGAATTGGCACAGTACAACCTGCTGTCCAGCACATCCACTCTGAGACTCGGTTTCCCAGTGGTAGCAGGAGGACCAGCACCAGTAAAGTCCTGTGAAACAGGTGGAGCAAGAAGCTCCTCTGCTTGGACATGTGTTTTCAAATCATTTATTAGGGTGACTATCTGCCATTTTCAGCCACTAAAAAAGACTCAGAAATTCTGCAAACAGAGGGAGGGTTTTAGGATGCTGTGTAAGTGGCGAAAGGGCACTTGCCCTGAATGTGCTCATTGCCTTTCAGGGAGGTTACCATACGGCCGCAAAGGCCGGAAACGAAGCACCCAGTGCGAGAAGACATAGTAAATGTTAACAGGGAGTCCCGCTCAGGATGGCATTGGACATAGAAGTTTTACATCTTTATTTCACTTTTTATTTTCCCTCAAAGTGTTGGGCTAATTTTTTACTTTATTTAGTATCTTTAATACACTAAAAATTTATTTAGAAAAAATGTGAATTCTTTGTGTTTAAATTGTTTTTGAAGATTAAGAAAGATATGATCAGAGCGGTTATTAGGGAAAAAAGCTGGGAAACTTATTGCATATTTTTTTCACAGGAAGTTTATTAGTCAGCTACAGCTGCCATAACAAAATATAACAGACTATGTAAATTGAACAAGAAAAATTTATTTTCTCGCAGTTCTGGAAGCTGGAAGTCCAAGATCAAAGTGTCATTGCAACTGAAAGCAGGTCCAGCTGCCCGCTGCTACAAAAGCCAATACTTAAGAGTCAGGTGCTGATGTAAAGGAAAGTGGTTTATTTGCAGATGCCAGCCATCTGGAAGATGGGGGACCCACGTCTCAAAGCCCATCTCCTGGAAGATGGGGGACTCATGTCATGAAGCCCATCTCTACCTCTCAGTGGAAGCAGAAGTTTTTATAAGGAGGGAGAGGGGAACAGAACAAAGAGATCAAGGGAGGGGCTTGGGAAGTTCTCTACGTGCAGACGAGCACAGTCTATTCCAGTAAGGCAAGTGATGGTCCGGTGTGTGTCATCCTAGTTTAGTCACCTGGGCTTCACGTTGTCCCAGCTTCATGTCATCCTGGATCCATGGTTGCATGTCAGCAAGTCTCCCGGAGCTGGGATGCTTGAATGTTGAGGTCTGTATCTTCTGAAGCTTGTTCCTAGGATTCTTATACAAACATGCTGTTCATTTACAAAGCTACGTATTAGTCAGAGTCAACACTTGCAGAAACAATGTCAAAAGAATGGTGGGGTGGGTTAGAATTTCCTGTTACAATTTTCCAGTGTTACGTCACATGGCTAGCATCTACTATGTGTCAGGAAGAAAACAGTGAACAAGATATATCTCTGATTTTATGGTTTTTCCTAACATTTTCCTCTTTGGCTTGCAGATAACCACTTTCTCGCTGTGTCCTGACATCGTCTTTTCCCTGGTATCTGTTCAGATTGGATGAAGGCTCACCCTAAGAGTCTCATTCTAATTTAATCATGTCTTTAAAAGCCCTATCTCCCAATAAAATCACATTCTAATGTACTGGGGGTTAGGGCTTTAACATATAAATTTGGGGGAGACACAGTTCAGCTTATAACAAGCACCACAGGGGTAAAGGAGAAAATAGTGTAGGACATAACCCAGAAATGTGGATCAAAGGTCAGAGACACAAGGAATAAGAAAAAGCTGTAGGAGAGGAATCTGTATACCGGGGAAGAAACAGTTTCATTAGTTGTGTCACTTAGCTTTTGCTGCATAATGACTGCCCCAAAATGCAGCGGCTTAAACCACAATCATTTAATTTAACTCACAGTTTAGTGTGTCGGCAATTTGGGCTGGCCTCGTCTGGGAAGTCCTGTGGATCTCCATGGGGCTCACCTATGTGTCTCTGGTCAGCCGCTGGGCATCTTTCTGTCTGGATCATTTAGAATGGCCTTGGCTGAGATGGCTCATCTCTCCTCCATGTGTCTCTGGACTTCCAGCAGGCTAGTTTAGGCTTGCTCACATAGCAGTAACTAAGTATGGAGAGATGGAGAGGGAGAGAGCAGAAGCACCCACCAGCATTCCTGCCACGTTCCATTGACCAGGGCAAGTCACAGGCCAGCCCAGATTCAGGAGGTGAGGAAATAGACCCTTTCAGGTAAATGGCTTTGAGACCAGGATTATTTGGTTGTAAAAGTTCTTGGCCTATTACCATACTTTGTCATGTGTAATGTGCTCGCGTGTATAGTGCACACCCATGTTTTTGGTCCAAACTTTCAGGAAAATAAATTTCATTTTAATTTTTTAATTCAATTATTTATTTATTTATATTTAGTAACAAAACTGATTATCATGTTCTCCCGTATTATTTTGCATGCAGATAATCATTATTGCTTTCTAGAGTTGCACTTTTAACATGTAAGTATAAATAAAAGAATTAAAAACATTTATATAGACATGTAATTAGTACTACCCAAGCATATTGCACACCCTTAGTTTGCCCCCACAGATTCGGGCAAAACTGTGCATTATACACAGCAAAATATGGTATATTTTATATTCATAATAGACTTTGCCTGTACTCACAAATCAGAAAATAACGACCTGAAAAAGAATTACAAGTCCATTTACTTAAGAGGAATCGTTCTTTTTTCCCAAACTGGGATGCATCGTTTCCCTAGGACATTTATGTCTTCCGAGAATGCCTTACTTACCTGTGTGACTTGGTCTAGTCAGATTATCGGGAGAGATTCTCTTTGGGAGAGTGCTGGGTGATAGCCCAGTTTTCCGTTTTTCTTACTTTGCGTGTGGCCTCTAGAAAGAAGTTATCCTAGTGGAAATCTTCAGCTTATCTCTTGGAGAAAAGCTTCATGAAGCTATAACAGGAGAATGAGATCTCTGGGGTCTTGTGTAGGGAGCATGTTGAGAAAATTCAACCATAGCCTCTTATGTGGGAGAGTAACATGTTTCATATAAAATCTCTTAGAAGAGACTTACCTTCTTCTCACCAGATATACTTGGTACCCATCCTCTAATTAGTTCCCTATTTCATATTTAAAAAATGCTGTGTAGAGCCGCTGTTCCTTAGCCTTACTATGGGATGGGTCCAGTGCACTCAATCTCCATGGAGAAGAACACGGTAGCACCTTTTGGGCCAGGGAAAGGACATGTAGTAGAGTCTGAAAATTTCAATGTTAAAGTTTTGTGTTTGAAAAGCAAAAATAAACCTATGTTTTAGTACACTTACCTAGGAGAGCTGGTTCACTGATCCAACAAAAGTGGGGATACTTCACTTATCTAGGTGAACAGCCAGGTAAATTTAATAGGTCATTTTCAGTGTAGGATGCAGTGCAAAGGAGTGAAGAGTGGATCATATATTCACAACCAGAGTGTTTGAAAAATGGGTAAATGTTTTATGTATATTATACAAGCTCTGGAGGGAACAAAAGGAACAAGAGAAAAACAGTCTCATGATTATTCGGAAGTATCTGATCTGGTCATGCAGAACCTGCCGCTAAAATCCTGTCGGGCCTGTTTACCCTCTGATCATTGAAGAGAAAACTGAGAGAAAAATGTTTGTCATTTATTAATTTGGATTTAATATTGGATGTAACTTAGTAAAAGCAACTTCTTTGCTTTTAGCATTAAAGGGTTTATTAATTCCCAGATGTCATTCCTGCACCAGAGTGCTACAGACAGTGATTTATGTTGTCACAGGCTGGAGATGCTAAAATGGAACCAGGTTTCATTTTGCTTCTTCACCAAATTATAGTCTGCTTGGAGTGACTAAAACATAAGTTATTTTACTTTTGTTTTGAAAATCGAGAAATGAGTTTTCATATTTTTAAAGTTTAAACATTAAATGATAATGGTGCTGCCCCAGGAAAACTTTATAGTTTTCTCTTCATAAGTATTTTCTAAATGGTCATTTTAAAAAATTTTTTGCCTGTGATTTATTTAGCAAATATTTATTGTTTACCCTGCAGCAGGCTTTATTCTAAGCACTTGGAAGAAATCAGTAATAAGACATATCCCTGGTCTTACAGAAGAATATTTTCTAGTAGAGGGAGTTTTATAATAAAGATGTAAACAAAGATAATTTCATGTAGTGATAAGCATTAAGGAAATAAAATGAGATCATATGATAAAGGCTGACAGGAGCGGGGTAGGTGACTCCTTTGGATTTATAGTCAGGACTGTCGCACCATGAAAGTGACATTTATGCTGAGACCCAAACAATAAAAAAGAGCAAGCTAAGTGAGGGATAGTGAGCAAAACTTTCAAGACAGAGGGAAAAGCAAATGCAAGGGTTCTAACCTAGAGATGAACTTGATGAGTTCGAATCGCTGTGGCCAATGGGGAGTGAATGGTCGATGAAGCCAGAGAGGTGGGCAGCCGCCAGATGGTGTGTTCTCTTTGGATCTCAGTAAGATTTTCGTTTCTGATATTTCTCCATTTTTAAGGAATGGGAAGTCATTGCTAGACATGATCTGATTTACATTTTAGAAAATCACTTTTGCCAGGGAGAATGAATTGAGGATGGGCGGATGAAAATAAGATTGAAAACACATATGCCAGTTAGGACATTATTGGGTCAACCCAAGGGGGGAAAAGAAAAAAGAGAGAACAATGGTGGCTTAAAACTGAGTGCCAGAGTTAGTGATGAAGAGAAGTAGGCAGATTTAGGAACTATTTTGAAAGCCCCATGGGCAGCAGGTGAATGTGGATATGGGTAGTGAGGAGAAGGAAGCACTGAAGACAACTCCTAGGGTGCCCTCTTGAGCCATGGGTGAGAAATGTACTGATGGGGGAAATCTAGGATAAAACCGTGGAAAGACTAGAAGGAAAAAAAATCAAGTGTCCTGCTTTAAACTTTAAAGTTTAATATGCTTAGTAAGTATTCAAGTATAAATGTCAAGTCAGAAGTTGGATAGATGAGCCTGGAGCAGTTAGATATTTGAGAGCTAGGGACGGAAAAGTGAATGGTGGGAATATAGATGGCATTTTAAAATATAGATGGCATTTACCATATAATTTCACTTATATGTGGAATCTAATTGAGCAAAATAAATTAACAAACAAAATAGAAACAGACTCATAGATCCAGAGAACAGACTGACAATTGTCAGAAGGGAGGTGACAGTGGGGCTGGGTGAAAAAGGTGAAAGGATTAAGCAAAAAAAAGAAAAAAAAAAAGACCTCATGGACAGACCACAGTATGGTCATTGCCAGAGGGCAATGGGGGTGGGGGAGGTAGGAGAGGGTAAAGGGAGAATAAATAGTGATGGAAAGAGACATGGTGCAATACAATATACAGATGATGTATTATAGAATTGTACACCTGAAACCTATATAATTTTATTAACCAATGTCACCCCAATAAATTGACTTAAAAAAAGATAAAAGAAAATGTAAAGAAAATAAAACTATTACTAATATTTTTTAAAAAGACAAGCTTCACAGCCGCACTTTTATTGAAGAAGAATGGATGTAATTTAGACTCCACAGTCACTGTTTTTGGCCTCTTTCACTAGTGGTCTGGATCTTGTTATTAACCCGCCTTTCTGGTTTAGTTCGGCAGGAAACTTAGCAGGCTGTGATTGCATTTATCTGTTCCAGGCCAAATATTTCTGTTGCCTAGATGCCTTGGTTTGTCTGTTACTTATTTGTTCATAAAATCCCCTAATTAGAGTATAGCTAACATACAGTTCAAGTGAACACATTATATGCATTCAGCTCGTTGGATTCTAATGAAGTGAATGAAACCTGAAAAAGAAACAGGTTTTCCCAACACCCCAGAGTCCCCCTCACAGCCCCAGCCAGTCACTATCCCTTCCTTGAGGGTAATCTCTCTCCTGACTTTTTACACCACAGCTTAATCTGTTGACGTCTTGACATTTGCGCAAGAGAACGTGATTATGGTGAGCAGGTAATACTGGATAAAATGAAGAACGTTTAAATGACCTGCAGGTCTGTGCTTCCTTCCAAGGCCTGATACTGCTGCTGCCATTCCCCTGCCAGAGTAAGGGAGGATAAACTTCCCGCATAGAGAACATTACCCCAGAGACTGCTGGTAATTATGCAGTGACACAAAGTGATAGGACACAGGGTTCCTTTTCTAGTTTCCAGGGTTTCTCCTCTTAGTTTGGGGTTTTGTTGATTTTTTCAAATACGAATCTCAGGAACCTTTTTTTTGCGAGTCCTGCAGGGAACAGCCTAGGGTTCAGGCTAATTGGACAAGGCAGTGTTTAATCTTTCGTTTCTGTGTCCGTAATGGAGACAACTCTTCTGATAAAGGTAACAGATGCCGACTTAAGTGCTCTTCAGTTCTTCTGCAACAGAGCAGGGCTGAGCGATGTCAGACACTGAGGCAGGGTTTTCCTGGGCTCATTTTGAATTAATGGGACAGGTACTTAGTCCAGACAAGTGGGAGCAGTCTACCAGAGTTTCTATGGAAACGAACAATTCAGATGACATCAACGGCTGAATGCTTTTTCCTCCAAAGGTGGCTTAGGTTATATGATTTTGGATAAAACTTGGCCCAAAAGACACAAAAGAACAAGATCCTTTCTCTCATGGGAAAAGACAACTGAAAGGTGTGTTATTTACTCAACAGCATGCAGACTGTTCCTGTTTGTGTCTTTAATCCCTTATATGTCATCATGATACCTATGTGATCGTTTGATTTTACTAATTTCCCTAAATAATTCCTTAATGATAAATTTCTGCATCACAAAAATACAGATTGTAGAAAAATGGGACACTTACCCACAGGTCGTAAGGTCTTAAGAGAGAATGAATGAAAAAAGATCAATGAGAACTTTAAAACATAGTCTTTCCATATTATATGCTTTATTTTTCTTCATATTACTCCACTGTGTTTTATTAATTGGAGTATAACTTACCTACTGGAAAATTATAAATTATAGTTCAAGGTTTTTTTATCTGGATATACACCCATATCACCACTTCCCAGGTCAAGATGTATACGTGTGTGTTTAAAAGATGTGTTCTGCACACATGCACACGCACTCACATCTCTTAGATTATTTTAGCTTTGTGTTATTAAGGATCGCTTTCTTATATTTCTGACTCGGGCCACCATATACAGCTACTCATGTGCAATAAGAAACCTGCACAGCTTTCAGGGCAGCCTAATTTCTAAGACCTTACAGGTGCTTAGCAGATATTCACTGAATTGAATTTGAATTTAGCACAGTTCATTAACCAGAATGGGTTTGCATATCTTGCAATTTAGAGTTAATAAGGATCTCTCTCCCCTATTACAGATCAGGTGCATTGCTAAACATTTACTCATTCAATGTTTATTGAGCCCTTAGTGTTTATAAAGCATTCTTCAGGAGATTGTCATCCACGAACACAAGTCAGGCGCAGAATATGACGTCTTACAGCTTCTAGACAATGGTAAAAGTGAAACAGTGCAAATAAGCAATTACAAGTCAGGACAGAAATTTCTAAGGTGTGTAAGGAAGGTAAAGTCAAGCCAGCCAAGCATCTATTAGATCCAGATCTTGAAGGCAGAAGGTTTTGGCAGAGGGAGACAATGGAGGCCAAGAAGGACAATGAGGATATAGAAAAAAGGAGGTAGTTCTTTGGGCTTCAAACTAAGATAAAGGGATGTTTGGGGAGAAAAGGAGGGTGAAGAGGGCCTGATTAAAGTAAGAAGGACTCTGAATATTACTCTAAGGAGTTTGGCTTTTTTCCCTGTGGGAGCCTGTTACTCGTGGTATTGTTGTGGGACGAGCAGCATCCCCGGAGCTTGTTAGAGATGCCGAATCTCGGCCCCACGGGCCCCAGAATCTCTGGGATAAGGCTCAGCAGTCCAGGTTTCCGCAACCCTTCTCATGGTCCTTATGCACCCTCCTGTTTGAGAAGCACCATACTGCACAGACCACAGTTCCAGAGAACACAAACCAGTAGTATGGCCAAAGTTTGCTCAACAAAAGAGGAATTTTAAGTGGTATTAATGGATGTTTTCTGCACAAGTGAACTGATGAATTAGACAAAGCTAGACACTTTTCTTTACCAGGGCCTCCCAGAACCCAAAGTATTCTACTGTAGATTGTGAATCTTCCGGTGGGAGTTACACTATGCAGTGTTTTCCAAATTGTTTTTCCATGGAAAACTTTCTTTCCTTTTTTTTCCTTAACATTTTTATAAGCACAGGTGGAGGCATTAGTATTGCCCAGGATACTCTTGGAGACACACTACTGAGGACATTGATGAGCCAAAGAAAGTTTGTCAGCCGGAAAGGAACAGACTATCATGAGAGGAGCAGTGCACAGCCTCCTGGGTTGGTTGGGGAGCTGGATGCAGGGTCTGGAGTTTTGAGAAGAAGGAAACAGTAAGCTTGCCCAGCAGTAAGGAGTCCTGTGGAGTAGTCCAGGGAGAGCATGCACACGGCCCGTGTTAAATGGCGATGCTGGGAGGTGTGGTTGAGGATATTCCAGGAGGAACTCAGCATCTGGGGATGTACTGCCAGCACATATTTAAAAATTCACCCATGAAAGTGTTCTGCTGTCACTTCACTATGAGCACTCATGTCCACCAAGATGGTTTCTGTCAGCAGAAGTGGTTATGTGCCGACAGCCTGAGGGACCGCTCGGCTGGTGGATGCAGGCGGCCACACGTGTGCTGTGGAGGAGCGTGGACTGAACCCCCTGGAGGGGCCCCTCGCCCGGTGCAGGCGTAATCATCTTTCATCTCAGAGCAGGAGTGCTGGGAGACAGCACAGCCTCATTCCCAATCTGATCTTACCATTCCAGTCCTTTCTACACAGGACGCTGTCGCCGGGTAACCATACGCTTCTGGGTGGTTGCTACCTCCTTGATTTTCCAAGGCATGAAAAGAAAATGGAAATTGTTAGCAGCTCCTCATTACTGAGGCTTTCAGTGCAGTTTTCATGACATCCATGGTGGTGCTGAAAGACAATACTTGAGGGACTTTCTGATTCATCTCAAAAAAACGCCTTCCTTTGCCACTGGTTTGCCACCTGGGTGATCTATGTTTCATAATTACTCAGTAGGGAAAGTATAACCTTTTCGTTATATTTTTATTGAGTAACATAACATGTAAAAAAGAAAAATGAAGACAGCTGTTGTTAACCCTTACCCTGGTTACCGCTGTAACGTAAAATGTGCCCTCACTCTCTAGTACTAGGTTAACTGGACATTAGTTGTTGACGGAAGTTGTTGACTTATTTAATGAATAGGAATTTAACTCATATAAATGACAACCTTGATTTTTCTGATAATTACATTGCTGTGTAAAGTTCTGTTAGTGGCCTATGTTGGTTTACATGGTATTCTTGAACCGCTTATTCCTTCAGCCTCTCTCGCCTGCCCTGCCACGTCAGTTGTTTGATCACACTGCCCTTCCCTGAAACTTTCTTTCACTCCCACGTTTCTAAACAGTCCTCTCACTTTTACATTGTCAAATACTAGAGCGTTTCCCTTGTTATTTTTTCATGCCTCATATCATGATAGCTTTCCCATGCCGTTATATACTTATTACAAACTGGATTTTTAACAGATGCATAGTACTCATTGTTAAGTATGTCTCATGTTTTCCGTAACCATACTAATTCCCTCTGTTCCCCTTCTGCTCAATTTTCCCTTCCAATCTCTCTGCAACACTAGTTCATTGTCAATAAGTTTATATCCTCAGTCTTTTAGCATTTGCTTTTTATGTAACCATTTAAAATCTCTGTCCTGCACCAGCCCTCTCAGAACCATGCCCACTGCGACCCCCTCCCGTGTTCTGGATTACAACTTTCCCTGCTCTGATCTCAGCACAGTGCTACCTCCCGTTTAGTCTTTACCGTCTAATCTTGCTTGCTCTTGACTCTTTTGGCTTCTTTATCATCAAGTCGACTAGTTCTCTTCTTTATTCCTTTTCTTTCATTCATTGGGAGGCTCAGGGGAATCTGTGGAAGAAAAGATAGAGAAAGGGAGGGGAGACAAACCCATGAGTTCAGTCCAGCAACCCTAGCCATTTAGGTTATACTTTTCATATCCACTCTGATGGGCTGTCCTGCTCATCAGAATGGTGTTACCCTGCTTCCCCATGGTAGCAAAAACTTGAATCACAAAAATTTTATCCAGCCTATTGTATCAGTTACATTCATTCTTTCATATTCCCTTTTTCTTAAAGTTATAGAATGAAAGATAATGCCTGTGGAAGAAACATTTAGGTTTAGTTTTCTTTGAAATGTAAGCAAAACAGGAAGTAAATAAAAATAAATAGGACAATAATTTGGTGGGATTAAGCTTATCGTTTAGCTACAAAGGAACTTCTCTCTTGAGTGGGATGGCTTTTCTGATTTCTTTGATACCAGTGGTGATTTTATGAGTCAGGTAAATACTGTCCCCCTACTTTGCCTTTCTTCTTACCATTACAGAAGCAGGGATGGGTGAATCAGTCTGTCAGTCATTTTTTTTTATTCATCTCATGGCAAAACTGCATCAGTGTGTGCACACACACATACAGCTCCTTAAGAGAAACCAGTCAGCCCCAATGGGAAACAAAATTGGCCAAGCATAAAAGAGAAGTAAATAAAAGAACTGTGATTAGTGTTGACCAGTACTAAATATGATTATCTAATTCAGGATAGTTGTGCAGTGAGTCAGCAGATGCATTCAAGGACTATGGCCAGAGTACCAATGGAAGTAGAAGGCTCTAAGCCAAGGGCAAACCCTGGAGAGGCCAAAATGAGGTAGCTCCTTCCCTAGAGAGCAGGTCTTGGTAGGAGCCAGGCAGGGGGAAGCCTTGACAAAGTTATTAGAATCAGAGAGTCGAGCAGAGGCATGACTGTAGTGTCAGGCACATTATCAGTTATCCATGGCCACAATAGTGCTACATAATCATCACCCTAAAGCCTCAGCTTGTAACAGTAAAAATTTATTTTTGGTCACAAATTTATGGGCCAGCTGAGCATTTTTACTGGTGTGAGCTAGGGTCATTTGGGCTTACTCATGTGTTTGTGGTCAGCTCATAGGTCAGTTGGGGGTCCAGCTTATCTCAGCTCTGTTCCATGAGGTCTCTCATGCTCTGTCCAGTTAGCCTGTGTTTGTTCATGTCAGCTGAGCTGGGTTCAGAGAGAAGAAAGAGGAGTGTGCAAGGCCTCCAAAGACTAGACTTAGAACTGGTACATGCTACTTCTGCTTCGTCCAGTTGGCCAAAACAAGTCCTAATGCCTACCCCAGAGTCAGAATGGGAAGAGACCTCAAACATACAGGACGAGAAAAGGATATAGGGAGCAATCTGCTATAGGCTCCTTGATCAATATTGTAGCTGGGGAACGGGGCAGTTTTTTGGTTAGACTCATGGGTCTGAAAGATTCTAGGGTTCATAGGTTGGGGAAAGGTCAGAGAGTAACGCAGAAATAGTCATTATGAGGAGATCAGCTTTTAAGAAGGGAAATTGGGTTGGAACCCCTTCCGGGCACCTCCTTGGTACCAAGGGGCAAATTAATTTTCTTTGGAGCAAGAGAAAACAAAGGGGCTGACTCATGGGTCCCTTGACAAGCTTGCCTCGGGACAGTAATCCATTTGAACCTTAAAGAGGTCCTTTTCATCTTTGGGAATCTAATCCAATATGAACAGTGGCTAGACCTTCTTAAGTCAGACATTTTCTGAGTCCCTCGTTGGGTCGAGGAAAAGAGACTTGAAGGAGGGGGCATAGCTAAGATTCTCATGCTGTCCTCTGGGTTTAGATAGGTTGGCTGGGTCTTTTCAGATTTGGAGGGGTGCCTTCCCCACTCTCCAACTCTGGAGATTGGAGTACTGGTTCTCCAAGCGTGGTCCCCAGACTGGCAGCATCAGCATCACCTGGCAACCTCTCGGCAGTACAGATCCACAAGCACCAACCTGCACCCACCGAGCCAGAAACTCCGGGATGGCACCTAGGATCCTGTTTGAACAACCGTCTGGGTGATTCTCATGCTCACATTTGAGACAGCTGAATTAGAAGATTGATCGTGATTTTGCAAGACATAAAAGAGATAAAATAGCCAGATTTGGCAAATAAAAATACAGAGTCTCAAGTCATATTTGAATTTCAGATTATTTACTAGCCATTTCTTAGTATAAGTATGTCCTATTTAATATTTGGGACATAGTTGTGCACACGACATACTTATACTACAACATCATTTGATCTGAAAATCAGATTTAACTGGGTGTCCGTATTTTATCTGCAGTCTCTAAAAAGAGGCATAGAAAAACTGTTAGAAGGTTCAAAGAAGAACAAACAAGATTGTTAGCAGGACAGAAAGTCTAGAAAGAGTGGTTAAAGAAATTGACTGGTGAACCCAGAGGGGACAGGGGTAGTACTAAAAGTTTGAGGGATTTTATTTAAAGGGAACGATGAGCTATTCTTCCGTGCTGCCCAAATTAACCCACAAGAAATTTCTCTTAACAGGGGCAAGATTTCTGTCAGTAAATGACTTCAGTGGGCTTCTTAGTGATTTAGTGATTCTCAACAGTTGTCAGATTTGGAAATTTCATGTGCTTGTAATGCAGCCAGTGCTCCAACCTGTGTTTGCGAAGGAGCAGTTTAAAGAGGCATTAACGAAATGGGCTGGAGCAGATTAATTCTCAAGGCTCTTCGGGACTTTTCTAAAATGGTTTGAATTTGCAGTTTTTCATCCTGACTTTTTAAAAACTTTAGAGTCTTCTGATTGCTTTTGTTTTTTTAAGCTTGAACTGAATTAGAAGGTTGGTTTTTCAGAACTTGGCTATGAAGGAGAGGCAAACGTTAAGGGGATGCTTTAGAACTAGAGTACATGGGTTCAGATCCCAGCAATGCCACTTCCCAGCTGTGGGACCTTACGGTTTGTGCCTCAGCTCTCTCATCTGTAAAATGGGGATTATTATTATTAATTAACACCTCATAGATTGTTGTGAGGCTCAATTGAGCTTGCTTATGTAAAACATAAGAACTGTACCTGCAACATAGCCCTCTTTAAGTATTATTTTGTATTATTAAGGACTTAAATCTTCCTATATCTCCTGGATATTTAGCAGTTGTTTCAGCCAAAGCTGGTATTGAATGGTCAGTTCATTGTCATGTACTGGAGATGAGTTGTCCCTTGTGAACAATGATGTCTTGTCCCTCTCTCTGTGATCCCTAATCTTGAGGTGTTGGTGTAAGCACTCAGGGGTGGTATTTTGTTCTGCAGTATTACTGCACCTCGGTCATGAATCATTTCCCTCCCTTTACCCAGATGGACTTTCCCACATCTTCCAGAAATCCCAAAGAGAATTAGGCTTCATTTCCCATTGCAAATCAGATTCAATTAAAAAGCTGTAAAAGAATGCCATATAATGTCACAGAGAACATAATGACATTTCCAAAATATTTTTGAGAAACTTGAACTCCAAATCAAATTAGTCATGGAAAAATTTTCATCTGATGACCAGCTTTTATCAGAATTATGGATCCAGTTGAGATTGTTTCTTTAGAAACTTAATTTTGAAGATGAAAAGAAGCTAATCTTTTTTAACTCCTGAACAACAACAACAAAAAAGGTAATACTGGCCACATAAATGGCATAATTTCAATCTACCTGTGATTGAATCATCAAATGATAAATCCTATGTCCCTATTAGAAAAACAGATTTTTCAGTCTACTTAGGACTCTACTATATTTACTTGATGATCAATAAAGGAAGGAGTGTTTAGTAGAATTAATTTTTTTTTTTTGCTGAAAATTATAAACTTATTCTTTAAGTGAAGTTCCCTCTTGAATTTGCAAAATAACCTGCACTCAGTCTTGCAGAGCTGAAACTCTGACAATAAGTGGTAGTGGTTATTATTTTTCTTTCAATAAAGAGAATGTACCACGGTGCCTATGCAGTGGATTAAGAGATTAAGCACTTGTTATTATCTCGAGTGCGTGGGGGCACTGGGCAGTTTGGAGTGGATGGGTCTGATCCACCTCAGCTGAGATTGCTCATATTCCGTATCCGCGGATGTCTTAGCCAGTGACTGTCTAGTCCGGGCCAGCCTCCCTCGCCTCTCTGGGAGTTTGCCAGCTGTAGAATGAGGATGTCCACAGGATCACGTGCCTCTCAGCATACAGAAAGCTGGCCCAGGTCTGTTCACGTGGTGGAGGCAGCGTTTTTTGGCATGATACTACACAGTTTATATTGTTAGTCTGGCTCGACATTTCCTTGTTATTAACAATTACGGAGAGACAGAAACAGAAAGAGATAGTGGGCAAGGTTTCTTGAGACCGAGGCCAGGAACTCGTACAAGATCACCGCTGCTGCTTTCCATTGGCCAGGGCAAGTCCCAGGGTCAGTCCCGATTCACGCAGTGAGGCAGTGGACGCCATCTCTTCAGGGGAGGAGCGCAGAATGAGATGACAAAGGGCCTTGTGCTTGGCTGAAAAATCTCCCCAGAAATTCACATCAAATCCCTGGAACCTGTGACTGTTACCTTGTATGGCAAAAATTGTGGTTAAGTTAAGGATTTCGAAATGAAGAATTTATCCTGGATTATAATCTGGGCGGGCTGTAAATAGGATCACGTGCTTCCTTATAAGGAAGCTGTGGGAGTTTGATTCACACAGAAGAGGAGAAGATGGTGTGAAGTCAGAAGCAGAAATTGGACTCATGTGGCCTGAACTCACAGAAGTGAGAACTGACAAGAAGTGGAATCTCCCTTAGAACCCGTGTAGGAAATATGGCCATGCCAACACCTTCATTTAGGACGTCGGGCCTTCAGAACTCAGAATAAATTTCTACTGTTTTGAATTACCCAGTTTGTGGTAATTTGTTATGGGAGACATGGAAACTAATACAGGCATGGATACAGGGAGGGAGAAAAAAATTGAAGACATTTTTGTAATAATCCACAGATACTTATAAATTTATGTAGTTTTGTATACTGCTTTTTCACTCAACATGAAAAACATTTTTCCATGTTATTACAAAGCTGTTGGAACCACTCTTTTAAACAATTGTATGTTACAGCACTGACTGCTGTGGCTCAGTGGATTGTGTGCCGATCTGTGAGCTGAAAGGTCGCTGGTTTGATTCCCAGTCAGGGCACATGCCTGGGTTGCAGGCCAGGTCCCCAGTTGGGGGCATGCGAGAGGCAACCAATTGGTGTATCTCTCACACACTGATGTTTCTCTCCCTTTCTTTCTCCCTTCCCCTTTCTCTAAAAGTAAATAAATAAAATCTTTAAAAAAATAATAATTGTATGATACAATGTGCATGTATATAAATGATGGCATGATAATGCATAATGTATGTTAGGTTAGTCTAGCTAAACATTTCCTTGTTGACAATTAAATTCTTTCGGTGTTTCAGATGAAGCCATGTACACGAAATAACATAGCTCTATATGCCCAAAATCACCATTCAGTTTCACTTTTGGCACTTTACTCCCCTGGGCCATGGTATGTCTTGTTGGAATTATTAGAATCATCTCCTTGATAATCTCAGCCTCCCTCCAGCTCACTTTACAAACTCCTCTACCAGATTAATTTTCTAAAGAAAATATTAATTCAAGTCACCCGTAGCTAACAATTTTCAGTGATGGTCAATGGCAAATGTTAGTTCTTTAATCAAACACTCAGTAACCTTGTAGTAACATTGTCTGTATACCAGAATCTTTATAGTTCTTTTTCCTGCAAGGCTTTTGAGCTCCTTGATGACAGCATTACTTTCTTCATCCTTCTAACTCCTGTGTCACCTGCTCTGATGTTTTGAAGGTCTGGTCTGCTCTGCTGTCTGCTGCATGAGGAATAAATGAGTTAGAAAGGAAAATGCTTCTAATTGCCTTCTCCTTTCCTATATGATCTTAGTCATTCAGTTT
The DNA here is from genome assembly GCA_004026545.1 of Mormoops blainvillei. NCBI lineage: Eukaryota > Metazoa > Chordata > Mammalia > Chiroptera > Mormoopidae > Mormoops > Mormoops blainvillei. The sequence goes on along the minus strand of PVJD01000454.1, from coordinate 77,042 downwards.
GACTGAATTTGAAATTGGTTGGTTGAACTGCTGGTTGTTCTCGCTCAGGGGTGGTCTTAATATTTTTGTGTCGTGGACTCATTTGTCATATGGGGAAAACTATGAGGATCCTTTACAGAATAATGCTTATTACATGAAATAAAATACATAGGATCACCAAGGAAAACATTGGTATTGTATTACAGCTATCAAAGTGTTATGAATTGTTATGTGGTAATATGCACTCATCTTCAGTACATAAAATAGTACTATCTAGGAGCAGAGCTATTAGCTCCTATACTTTCAAAGCAGTGCTGTGACTATACAGCATTACAAGATACTTCAGCAATGGTCATATAAGATTAAAATGCCTGTGGTTTTGCCCTGGCCTGGTAGCTCACTTGGTTAGAGTGTTGTCCTGATCTGCCAAGGTTATGGGTTCTATCCCTGGTCATGGCACATACAAGAATCAACCAATGAATGCATAAATAAATGGAACAACAAATCAATGCTTCTTTTCCTCTTCCTCTCTCTCTATCCCTCTTTCTCTCTGCCTCCCTCCCTCCCTTGCTTCCTTTCCTTTCTGTCTAAAATCAATAAGTAAAAAAATTAAAATTAAAATGTCTGTGGTTTCTATTGCTGACAGAATCACAGGTCCTGCTAATACGATTATGGCTCTTTGCGTATCACCATAATTGAATAAAATTCTAGATTTTAATGATAAGTTAGTATAAAAAAATGCAACTTTGTTTATATCTTAGTTCATCAACTCCCCCCGCCACACTCTAGACCTCAGGTTAAGAGAGACTGAAAAACCTGTTTTAGAAATAACTCTAAACAAGTCTCAGTGCAGCTCAGTTGTCATCATGTAAGTTTCAGTCAACATGAAGCATATTAAAGTAATTTATGAGGTTAGAGGTATGCAAGAAATTTTAGAACTTTTTCATCTGTATCATAGCACCTAAGATATTGTAGACACTGTGTAAACTTTTTTTATCATCACCCTAGGACATTTTTTTCATTGCTTTAGGGGAGAGAAAGGAAAGGAAAGAGGAAAGGAACGAGGAAAGGAAAGGAGGAAAAGAAAAGAAAAGAAAAGAAGAGCAAAGAAAAAAGAAAGAAGGAGTGAATGAAAGAGAAAGAAATACCTATCCGTTGCCTTCTCGTATTTGTCCTGACTGGGAATGGAACCTATAACCTGGGCATGTGCCATAACCGGGAATCAAGCCCATGACCTTTCAGCCTATGGGATGATGCCAACTGAGCCACACTGGCCGGGGCTGTGTAAACTTTTTTTTGAATAATAACACAACCTTCTTCAAGGACAGTAGACAATAACTCTTCTGTGTCCCCTCCCATATTGTGGAAACTGAGGCCTCCTTGCTCACCTTTAGAACTGCGCTGGCTTGGGGCCCGTGTCCCCCACTTGGACACATTTCTGTTTCTAACCCTGCCAGACAGTTGCTTAGTTGAATTGGGTTGCTTAGTTGTATGTTTCCTGATGGCACTGGATTAATAAGTTGCTTGCATATGGTGACTCTGAATAATTATCTTTGATATTTACTTGTTCAGCTGGTTCCCTCTATCTTCCCCCGAAGGGGCTTGGGGCAGCTTGCCATCAGGAACAAACTACCGAATAGGGCCATTATGGTAAAACACACCCAGGCTCGCTGGAGTCCGGAGGAGGTGGCAGTCCACGCCCTTGATCAGACTGGACAGTGCTCTGTGGTCAGGCTTCTGTGGGCTGGGACACATTGGAAAGCATATTGTTAATGCAGCTTCCATTTCCTCTCAACAGAAATTATACAGAAATATTTCTATTCATTCCTTTAAAACCCATTAAAAATGCTTCATTGTACAAGGCACTGGCTTACAGCAGCATAATATATTTATCCTTATATTCAAGCTGAATCAGTGTGGGAGCTCTTACAACACTGAGAACTACAGGATTGTGGGTGATGTTTCTGGCTGACCAGTGACCCATTAGTTCTGTAATCATGAGACTAATATAAATGTCTGTATTACATATATATTACATAATCTCTATATCTCTATCCATTACAAGCATACATATAGATACAGGAGTAAGCAAAAGTAGTTTAATAATAATAAATAATAGAATCATTAATAAATAATAATACAAGATTAGACTGTTTTGCATAATTGTAACTATAAATCTCCTTTTGCCCACTCTGATATATACACACTCTCTGATTAAAACCCAGGTAGAATGATGTTTACTCAAACACTGGCAGTTCTTCGTATGATTGACATTTGCATTTTTTTTTAATCTTCGAAGCCATCTAAATCCTCTTGACTTGGAGGCTTTCTGAGTTGGTCGAAACTAATACCAAATCTGGAAATCTTTTAATACAGCATGTTAACTTGAGTAGTTCCTTGGTATGGGTGGGATAAAGGGATAACTTGTAAGATTAGGAATAAAAGGTGGTAATCACTTGAAGTTTTCTGAACAGTACATATTTTTTCAAAGATTAATTTTGGCATTTCACGTATATATCATTAGAGAATAAAAAGACCTGTCTTTAATGTTAGACTAATTTTGCAAAAATTGTATGAAGTGCTTGTGTTATTTATTTTTGTTTTTTGTTTCATTGGAAAGAAAAATGAATCTCACCTAGTGTATCCTATAACACTTTAAGAACTATGTATTTGTTTTAATTTACTGAGAATTAAAACTATGTCTTCAAATTCCTTAAGGCCCAACTTCTAGGCTGGTTCCTTCACAAAGTTTTCGCTGATCCTCTGTGTTAAGTTGTCATTGCTGCTGTGGAAAATTAACACAAAGTTAGTGGCTTATAACAACACAAATGTATTGTTATCTTATAGCTCTGGAGGTCAGACATCAGAAATGGGTCTCAATGGGCTAAAATCAAGGTGCTGGCCAGGCTGTATTCCCTTCTGGAGGCTCTAGAGAAGAATCTGTTTCCTTGGTTTCTCCAGCTTCTAGGGGTCACCTGTGTTCCTACACTCGTGGCCCCCTCCCGTCTTCAAAACCATCCTTGTCCTGTGGAGTCTTTCTCACAGGGTCACTTTTGCCTCCTTCTTCCCCATTTAAGGACCTTCGTGGTTACATGGGGTCCACCTGGATAATCCAGTATAGTCTCTTTATGCTAAGATCAACTGATTAGCAGGCAATCTTAGTGCCATCTGCACCCTTCATTCCTCTTTGCCATGTAACATAACGTATTTACAGATTCTGGGTGTTAGGAAGTGGGCAACCTGACATAACTGTTATTCTTCTACTACAGACCCTAAACAAGAAATGATTCACGCACTTTTCATAAAGTTTTGATGACACTGTCTCAGCTTGCTATTATTCAAATGCATGCGTTATCTCTCACTGGTCTTCTAACCTATGGACAAGACAGGACCATGTCTACCTTGTATTTGTGGTCTCAGTTTATAGCAACATTGAAATAACCAGGAAAATATTGTGTGAGCAAATGAATGATTCCATATGAAACTTTATCCAAAGACATTGGTGGGGTGGGGGGGAGTCAACTATTGAAGTATAAAAAAATGGAAGCAGACAAAACGGACAGATTATCAACAGCACTACCCGCAAGAGAATAGTTTCTTCATGTGTATCATTGTCTCTAAGCAGCAAATAATTTCACTGCTCAAAGAATATGATTCCCTTAAGAGTTATTATAGTTTTACTTACTATAAATTACATATTTTGTCATTTAATCCTTTTGTGCTCACTTCAGCACATATACTAAGATTGGAATGATACAAAGAAAGATTGCCATGGCCCCTGCTCAAGGGTGACACAGAAATTTATGAAGCATTCAATGTTTTTTTGAAGGTGGTAAAGCGGATGAAATATATGGTGATGGAAGATTAGACGTTGGGTGGTGAGCACACGATGCAATATACAGATGATGGATTGAAGAGCTGTACACTTGAAATTTATATAATCTTAAGTAATGTCACCCCAATAACTTTTCAAAAAATCCATGTGTCTTGGCTTTAAAAAAAAAAACACGAAACAAAACTTGGAAAGTTCCTTGAAGCCTCATGAACTCTGGACTTTCATACCTCTCATGTCTGAAACTGCAAACTCTGGAAAGTGGTGGCTGTTCATGGGATGGATGTCCTGTGGGGAGAGTGCTGAGTAGCTAGTCTGTACTTGCCAAGTGCTACCTGCAAGCCCTCATCAGACTCTAAGGACTTTTTGTCTTTAAAGCACTGCCAAACATGTGCAGCTTTTCTATGAAGCACACTTAAGAGCAGAGGAAAGTGAATGAATTCCCCACAGTGTTTCGAAAGCCAAGATTTTCTCCCAGGTATTTTCTTTAGACTACATGTCAGTTATATATTCTACTTCATAATGTATTTGTGAAATATATATATATATATATATATATATATATATATATATATATATATACTTCAAAGTAGGCACCTTGGTACCTCACACAGTTCGCCCAGTCACCATCAGCTCCCCCATCGTATTTCCCTGAATCTAATCAGTGATCTGAAATTTTTTCCTTTCAAAGGTGATTTTAGTTTTGGGAAAAGCAAGAAGTCACAGGGTGCCAAACCTGGGCTGTAGTGGGGCTCAGTCACCTGGGTGGTTTGAGATTTTGCCCAAAAAACTCTGCACGAGATATGATGCCTAAGCGGGCCCGTTGTCGTGATGAAGCTGCCAGTCATCAGTTGTTCAGAGCTGAAGCTTTCAGCATCATCTGAATAGTTTCCACAGAGGAATGTTCTAGCTTAACACAAAATTCGATGCAGTTTCAGTGCTCTGCTCACTCAGTCATTTTGAATGTTATGGCCACACAGTACACATGCTCACTCAGCAGCATATACCACCCCAACTGACTAGTACAGTGAAGTCATCATTGTTCACACATGCACATTCCAGTCCAATATCCTTGGCTGCCAGGTTACATTGATGTTGCACAAACTGTTCCTGTTATATTAACAGTAGTTTAACTTCTTCCAGACAGACCTTATATGTACATAAAGTTTTAACTCTGTTCCACATCCAAGCGTCATTTTAAAAAGTGTGAGCACATATCATGTTTGCCATAGTTTTGTGATGTAGACAGGCATTCTTTTCCTTCTTTTCCTGTAGTATGGGTGAGGAACTCAGTTCAAAGCATATAAGGGGATGCCCATCCCCACACAGCTGGAATGTGATGTGTGCTACACAGGGAGTAATTTGAACCTAGGTCACTTTACACCAAGCTCCATGCTTCTTATACATACATTTAGTACCATATAAACCACATTTTCTTTGGCATCAAAGCTTGTAGGCCTTGATGTTTTCTATTAACTCATGATCTAAATAATGTAGCATTTCACAAAATATTTTCCATGGGCTATTACGCCAATGATATTCCCCATGTAAAGAAAGTATTGTGTAATCAAGTATGTAATTAACAGTACTTTCACAATTAGAGCATGGACCTCCATAGTAGTGACTGTGCATGCAAAGTCTAATAGTAGAGAAACATATCTTACCTTCTTTTACTTCAACATCTTCCAGAAGCATATAACCACAGAATCCTTGCTTTCTACCTCCTTGCTTTCCCAATAGCTGTTATCTTTTTGAAAATGACAAAATTCCAATGTCCATGGTCCCCAGTTGGTCAGTAATGATTATAATGCCAGCCAGTGTGCAAATGGAGCTCTTGTTAATGGGAAGAGATTGGTGTTGCCTCCCGTGTCCACTAAGAATGCTTTCAGCAGCAAATACTAGAGTACCTAATTGGGTTTGAACCCGTGTATCAGCTTCTTAGATATTACGTGGGAGCTTGTTAAAAACTGAGTCTTTCAGGTCCCACCCTAGATTTGCTGAACAGCAATTTGCATGTTAATAAGGTTCCCAGGAAACATATTCACAGTAACATTTAAGCAGCTCTGATTTAAACCATAAGGACATGCATTAAAAAATATCTTTTCTGCTTTAAGATTGTACTTATTTATTTTTAGAGAGAGAGAGTAGGGAGAAAAAGAGGGAGATAAACATTGATCAGTTGTCTGCCTTACGCACCCTGACCGAGGACCGAACCTGCAATCCACACATGTGCCCTGACTGGGAATCGAACCACACTGGTCAGGGCATTCAAGACTCAGGGTCATGTTTCCTCCTGGTGGTTGAAGAGCTGTCAAATCTCTATGCATTTTGTCTTTTCCTAGTTTCATTTAAATGCAGCTGGAAGGAAACAGGCTACTTTCTGCTCTCAGAAGGCTTCTTATAACCTCCCCTTAGCTCTTATCAGCTAGCTCTGAGTCACATACCCGCCTATCAGACCAATTACTCATAACATGTAACAGGAAAACCTCAATCGCCTTTGATCTTGACCAGTGCTGTCCAAAAGAAATGTAAGACTAGCTACATATATAATTTAAAATGTTCTAGTAGCTAATTAAAAGAAAAAAGAAAAGGGATGAAATTAATTTTAATAACACATTTTATTTAACCCAATATATCTAGCTTATTAGCATTTCAACATGTAACCAAAAACTGCCAAGGAGATATTTTATAGTCTTGATTTCATACTAAGTCTTTGAAATCAAGTCTGTGTTTTATGCTTTTACCCCATTTCAATTCAGGTGATAAATTTTCATCATATATACTTCAGGTATACATGTATCAGATACACAAATATAAATACAGATTGCATTTAATCTCATAAGTCATGATTGAAAAAGTATTCACATAGCCAAATTGCTCCATGTATAATTAGATGTTTTCTAATAATCAAATCAAGTCTCATAATTTAAATTAAATTAAATTAAAAATTTCATTCCTCAGTCACACCAGTCACATTTCGAGTGATCGACAGCCACATGGGGCTGATAGCTGCTGTGTCAGACAGTGGGGGACTAGGCCCTTGTTACTCAGAGTGTGGTCCCAGGCCAGCAGGAACAGTCACCTGAGGGCTTGTTAGAATGCTGAATCTTGGGTCACGCCCTAGATATAGTCAATCAAAAATCTGCATTTAATTTAATGTACCTTAAATTTGGAACAAAACTTTGGCTATGATTTAAAATGACTGTGGGGCCATGACCGGTGTGGCTTAGTTGGTTTGGTATCATCCAGTGAGGTGAAAGGTTGCCAGTTTTATTCCCCATCAGGGCACATACCTGTGTTGTGGGTTTGGTCCCTGGGCAGGGCACATTTAAGAGGCAACCGATTGACGATTTTCTCTCACATATAAGTTTCTCTCCTTCTCTTTCTCCCTCCCTTCTCCTGTCTCTAAAAATAAATAAATAAAATCTCTCAAATATAATAAAATGACTGTGGGAACTTTAGAAAATATTGATGCTTACACCTCATTCCAGAGCCTTGGATTCAGACTGTCTGTCATGGGGTCCAGGCATCAATATTTAATTGAAGCGTTTCAGGTTATTCTACTATGCAGCTAAGTTTGAGAACCACTGGTCTAGGCTAATCTTGATTCAACCCTTCAAACCAGATGCATCACATCCCAGTCAATATTGTAATAGATATTCTTAAGTAACCAAAGTGGTTTCCATACTTGCTTTTCTCTGTTCTGTGGTTATTTCCAGCAGGGAGAGGGGTCTAGCTGCAATGTGCTGTACTTGCTGAGGCCACACTTTCTTCATCTCCCTTCTTCATTCAATCACTGGCTAACTCTTTTCTCTGTTTCCCTGTCAACAATTTCACCACTGCCTACCTTCCCTCTTGTCCTAGGTAGCCAGCAGGTTTAGGGCTGCTGTTCTGTGCTGTTAAATTTAGGCTGTGTCTTGTTATTCATTAACTTGCCATCAGTGTTTCATAGACAGTGGCCTTTTCTTTGTTCTTAGCACTCCCCAGATGGCACCTTACACATTTCCAGAATTAATTTCCTTTAGGTGCTCATAATTCTGCCTTTGTTTTGCTTATGATGTTTCGCCTTCTCCGTGATGATAAGCTTGAATGAGGCGAGCATGAAGTCTGCTCATTTAAAGCAGCTCTGAATCAACAAGCTCACACTGACATGTGATTTTATGACCGTGTCTGGGTGCCTTGTAAGCTGTCCCTGTGCACTTCCCTGGAGACTCAAAATGTGTACATCATTCCTCAAAACATAGGCTTACACATTTACATGCCTCTATGGCAAACCACACCTGCTGAGTTTCTCTTCTGAGGAGGGGTCTTTAGCAGGACATACTTGGAAAAACAGGTGTTCCTCTGCTGGGGTCTGCACCTGAATGGCTCTCCTGAGTGCAAACAAAGCCAAGTTAAAACAAAAGTGTGTTCAGCTTGTCTAGCTCTGACTGGACAACAAAGGGACTGGAGAACAAAGGGACTGATCAACAGCTTTTTGAAATCAAACTCCTTTCTTGCTAGAGGAACATCTGGACAGGGTACACTTCAATGCTGAGAGTAATTGCTGTCCAATCTAATAAAAGGACTTCCCTGAACTTTAGATTGTGTAACAGTTAGGCTGTGTGATAAACAAAACAACTACAGTTGGATTTATTTGAAGAGAACTAAATTTTAAGAGACTCCTATCAGTTTCTGCAAATCATTATTAAAGTATATATATATTTTAGTCTGAATTATATAAACAAGTGTGTGAAGACTGAACACTTGGGGGAATTATAGGAGTGAGCCAACAAAATCAGTTCCTCATCTTATATTTGAAAATTAAGTCAGTATTTTAACTACATAGATTCTATGATTTAAAAAAATGTTAGATTAGAAAAATTTAATTTTTAAATTTTAAGTTGTAATATGAGTAAAAATGTTAGTGAATCTTATTTAAAAATTTGTCACATTTATATAATTTTTCTCTAATACTTATATTGCAATAAAAAATGAGTATGGCAAAGTCCTGATGAAATTTTTGGATATTTGCTCAAAGTGCTCCAATGGCTATTCAGAGAAGCTCCTTGAGAAATATAGTTCATATGACACACATTATATATAGAACAGCAAAATATTAAAAGTATAGTGTTAAATTCCTAGTGTTAGAATTAAGAAATATCATCAGGAATCACTTAACATTTTGGAGGGCCAGAGAAATTTTGACATTTCTGCAGTAAAACACTCTATTCAGTAACAGAAGAAAAGCAAATAATTAAATACACATGATATCTAGTAAAATATACATTTATGCCTGCATGTATAATGAAGTATATCTAATGGACCCAATAATACACACAGCGCCTGGATGTGTTTGGCCTCGCCATGCCCATAGCACTGTCCCAAATCATCTCACCCGCCTCTGTGGCCCCAGCAGAGTTGGTAATACTTTGGTCCCATTAGATTTGAAAGCAGAGAGTCAGAGAAGGGCAAGGTCAGCAGACAGTAGGGTTAGAAGTCATTCTTACTCATCAGAGGGCATCCTTTTTGCTGCAACATGCTGCCTCTTGGTTTCTTAGGGCCCGACATCAGTGGGATTTTTTAAGCCTCTGGGCTTTCAGGTGTGCGAGGACTAGCCAGGAGTTAACGCTCCGTGGTGGATGATGTCAGCCTGATGACCTGCTCCTCTCTCTCCTGCAGAAACTCAGCCCCCTTTTCCACAATTCCGAAAGCATTAAATCTTTGAAAACTTAGTTTTTCCTTATGTTTGGTATCAATTCAGTGGCAAAATTAAGCCTGAACCAGTAGGAGATTATATAAAGTTTTATTTATCCCAAGTAAAATGAATAAACCATAGGTGTCACTGGTGTATTTGCTAGTGATTAGAAAAGTTTTTCTACTCAAACCAGACAGTGAATATTTTAGGTTTCATGGGTCATTCTGACCCTGTGGCACCTACTCAGATCTGCCACTGTAGCGAGCAGGAGAGCAGTCATAGTGTGTGAACAAAACATGGCCGTGTTCCAATAAAATGTTATTTACAAAAATAGATGGCAGGCTGGACTTGACCCATTGGTCATAGTTTGTTAACCCCTGAAATAGAGGTGACGCCTAGATCTGTTGGGGTTGTTGCATGATGTATTATATAGACTCCACATTACCTTTCTGAATGTGAAACATATCACACCTGAGGAGGTTTCGGTAAGGGATCATGGACCTGTATGTAAGATTTAAAAGAAGTTTTATAGAAAAGAAGAAGAAGAGGGAGGAGAAGAAGGAGAAGAAGTCTTGAGGAGGAGAAAGTCATCCCCACTTTGGTCAAGCATTAAAATCCTTGTATACAGGTGACAGGAAGGGCAACTAAAGTTCAGGTATTGCCAATGTATTAGTCAGGAATGAGTTCTGTGAACCAAAATGTATTTAAATACATAGGTTCATATTTGCCCCACATAACAAGAAGTTCACTGATAAGTAGTCTAGGGCTGGCTGGATCAAGAGCTAAGTCATCCCCTTAGGGATCCCCCTTCTGTTCATATTTATTCTCCACCATCCTTAGTTGATAAGCCTTCATCCTGGTGCTCATTGCCCCTTGGCTAGAAGATAGGAGCAGCACCTCCAGGCATCACATGCACACTCCCAGCAGAAAACAAAAGAAGGAGCAGGGAGTAACCGTATCCATCTTAGAAAGGCTTACCCCCCAAATTTCTATATACCTCTCATTGGACTAAACAGGGTCACAAATCTACCTCTCATTATAAGGAAACCTCAAGATGCAAGTATTTTTAGCAAGAATATTTTAGTTGTAGTTCATTTCCATCGCCCACTAAAATCAGGAAAAAGAATGCTGGGTAGGCAAGTGGCACCATCTGCTGAGGCATCTGGTCTTGTTTTGGTGGCTGTTACATTTCATTACAGATATTTAACAATGTATAGTCTTCTCCCCTGGGCAGCATATTTTTTTAAGTACCCACAGTGTTAGTGTTTTCCATTTGACTTGGAAAATTAAATAACGTTATTCACATTTTATGTAAATGTTATGTAATGTACATGTATAATTGGTTGAGAATGGGCTTTTTCAGAAATATATTTTCCTAAGGGTTTTAGTTTGGAGACTTTGTGTAGATGTGACCCTTAGTATGTGGGTTAGCAAAGTTTGAGGGAAGTGTGACAGTGAGGTAAATGAAAGGCAACTTGCACACTCAGCTTCGTAAACCAGTCTTTGTTCTAATGGGATGATTGCACATTAGAGCAAGATTTCATGGCAAGGCCATGGTGAACTCAGAGTACTTTAAGAGAGGATAGTTCCTTGGTAACTTTTTAAAAATATGGCTTTGATACAAGTTTGAGAGAAAAGCAATTAAATAGGCACACAGAGACCGTTTTAGTTTTTAGTCATGTACCTTGGGATTCTTGTTTTTGCTCTGAGATGATATTTATTCTCTTTCTGGAGACAGGACACTTAACTTCTTATTCTTTCTTTGGCATAGACAATCACCACAGTCACAAAAGGCAGAGGCATCTACACAATTTTAAATGTCTTTTTGCTTTAGGAAGATATCTAAAAATGGTACTGGTGGGAACAGTATGAAAATAAATACATTTATTCATTGATTGATTTGTTTAGATTTTTAGATGTTTTGCTTGCACGGAGTTCTGTAATACTGAGTTAATTCCAGAACCTGTTTCAGTGTAGCTGTTGTAAGTCATAACCATGACCCTTTCTATGTCAGATAAAACCTGACTCTGGATCAATGCCCACTATACATTCCCTCATTGGCCATGCTCTTGAAATTGCAACAAGAAAACCCAGTTTAAATCCAAATGGATCATTGTTCTTAGGGGCACTGAAAACTATTTCCGAGGTGACTGTAAATTGAATGGTTTGCATTTCGGTGAGTAGAAATAGAGAAACTATGTACAATAGATAAGTATTTGGGTCCAGATTCCTCTTTGGCTTCCAGAGCACTCATTGACATGATTGACAAAACTAGAATCAACAGATAGTAGGAGAAAACAAACAGCTAAAAAAGAAGGATAAACATAAACAAACCCACCAAATGAGCAAGAAGAAACAGAAATGAATCAGCAAAGAGATACGCCCATAAAATGATTCAAAATTTTATCATCATGGATAGTTAAGAGCAGATTCCTGTGGGAGAGGAATAGTTGAAGAGCAAGAAAGAATTCTTGGAAATTAAAATATAATTGTTGCCTTAAAAATATTTTAGTGGCTGAAAGAAAACATGAAGAAACCTTGGAGAAAAACAAAGCCAAAAAAGAAAGTGTTGGAAAACATAAGTGAAATGTTGAGACATTAGAGGATTGATCCAGTGGTCCTACATCTTCTACTGGAGGATCTAGAAAGAGAACAATTGAAAAAACAAGTGGGAATAAACACATGCGCACACACATGCACACACACACTTTGAATTCTCCAAGTCTTCAGATCAGTAGGGCCCTGGGAGTGCAAAGTAGAATAGGTGAGACTAAGCATATGAACAGACCAGTAACTAAACACATTTTCATGATATTTCAGATGAGATTGGGTGCGTTCAGGGTGGTATGGCCGTAGGCCGTTTTCATGATATTTCAGAACACCAAGGGCAAGGGGAGGATGCTAAAAGATTCCAGAAATAGGAGTAGGATAGGAAATTGACCACAAAGACGATTTCTAGAATACAAAATAACAATGCCTTCATGGTTTTCAGGGAAAATTCTGTTCCCTGCCAAATTTCAAATTCAGTATGAACAGAAAATTAAAACAATGTAAGACAAGTAAGAACTAAAACATTTGATCACCCCTTGATCTTTCCTAACAGAATTAATGCAACAAAGCCAAGGAGGGAAGTATGGATCCCAAGGACAGGTAGATAAAATAAACCAAGGCATACAGTTTTTAAAAATTCCAAGGCAATAGTTTTTTGACAAATCTTTCTTTTAAGCTGTCAAAATCGAAATAGAGTTTTAGGGAACTCTAAAATCCTAAAAGCAAATGTAATTTCTGTAACAGAAAATGCGATAAAATGGAATGTTCTCAGAGAGCAGATAAAGTTACAGTATTTAACTAGGGCCCTCCTCAGTTGTCCTGGTTAAAGTTATTTGAGCAGCACACTTAGATTATATGGCCTTTCTTCTGCTTTCATACATACTACTTGTTTCTCCAGAAAATAAGTATTCAGTTTTCATATTGCATGTGTTATTCATTCTCCAATTTAACAAAATCAGAGTGTAAAAAAGTTATAGTACAGAACAAGGTATAAGTGGTAAAACTTTGACAAGGTAAAAGAAACAGGTTTCTGAGAAAAGGCAGAAGGAGGGAGAGAGATGAAGGCAAATAAAAGGACACCAATCCCTCATTTTACCAAAGGCGGGGAGCTTAGACTGTCTCCATTTAGTGAATTAAGAAATAGAGGTTTAAATGTAAGTCTAAAGGTCCACTGATAAATAAAATATTGAAATAATACCAGCAGAGACGGAAAGAAGGGACAATAGAGGGAATGGCATACTCTGGAGCTGAAGGATAAGTTTTAAGTTGACAAATCAAGAAATAGGGGCTTGAGCACGTTATCTAGAGGCGCGCATCCCAATTCAGTAGCCACTGGCCACATAAGCATTGCTGAGCCCTTGAAACGTGGCCTTTCAAACTGAGATGTGCTGTGAGTGTAAGGTACACACCAGACTTCAAAGACTTAGCATAAAGAATGTAGAATATCACAACAATTTTTATATGATCACATGTTAAGCTGATAATACTTTGGCTACATGTGTTAAATAATATATATTGCTAAGATTAATTGTGCCATGTTGTTTTCATTGTTTTTGATATGACTGCAAGAAAAGTTTAAATTACGTATGTGGTTCACACACTATTTCTATTGGACAGTCCTCGCTCCAGGGAGATGGATGTGTACTAGAGGAACTCAAAGAAGAGATGATCGCTGAATTTATAGCATTGTGGAGGTGGACTTGGCACAATCGGAAAGGAAGTCTTTTTATTTTTTAATTTCTTTATCTTTAGAAAATTATTTTTATTTTCTAAAGTATTGAACAGTTTCTACCGGATATTTGTGAGGCATACAAAGAGCATGAGGAATAACAAGATAATGGACACTCTTAATCAGACCCAGCCTGAGGGAAAAAACAACACACCATTTACTTTCAAGGCATCTTTCCCTCCTTTCCCAGGCTCCGGATGGGTTGGATTTCAATTTTTATTACTTTCATAATAAGAAAAATAATCATGCTTTTTTAAAGAAAGTTTTTAAGTGGTGGATATCTTGTATAGACTTTTTGGCTTGGGTAATTTGTCATTTTAATTTTTTAAAGCATATATGTTTGTATACCTATTTTATAATTCTGCATATACATATATATATGCTGCCATACACATATACATAATTATGTTTGTATACACATGAACACATGCATATACAATAACTGGTAATATTGTCTCTCAGAAGTCTTATTGGAAGTGCAGAAGGAAGAAACTTCATGTGCTTTTATAAATTTTCAGAGAAAGATGATTATGGAATTATTATTTACTTAATTTTGATAATTTTCTGTATTTTCCTAATGAAATTGCTTGGAGAAAAAAATATTTAAACATGTTCTGACAGGGCTTTCTTAGGGCCAAACACATTGCCTTAGAAGGTAGAAAGCAATCTGTTTAGGAATTTTAAAAAACAGGGTACATTACATGAAAAATATTAAAGCCATCATTTTTCTTCTCCCACTCCCAAATATATTAGCCCAAGAGGCAAGTGTTATCACTTTTGAACCAACCCTACAGTGGATTCCTTACCTGGTTCTTTCAGTCTAATAAACTTACAAAGAACGCAGTGGTCTTCCTCCAGTGTGCTTCATTTTTAATGTAATGTAAGAAGCACGTGAGCAAATCACATTAACACAATGAACCAGACTTCCAGCAGGACAGTCAAAACAAAGGAGATGCGTGAATCATTTTAATTTACTGAATGTGTGTTACATGACGTTGAGTCAGCTCCTACTCCTGATGACCCTGTAAATCAGTGACGTCCGCAGTGTCCTGTCCTTAACAGCCCTGCTCAATTCCTGCAGACTCATGCACTGAAATGATTATTTAAAATTACATAGAAGAAATACAATACTTACTGTAATCCTATCATCCAGACATAACCACTAATAATATTTTGTTGTATTTATCTCTAGTATTTCCAAACATACAAATAAACTATATTTTAAAACTTTAGACATATACTTTGTATATGTATTTTGGTTTTTTCCCCGTGAAGAACACTATATTGTAAGTGCTTTTTCATGGCATTGAATATTCTTCATAAGCATAGTTTCAATGACTTTGACATACACCATTTTATAGAAATCAATTAAAAATATCTAAGTGCTTAAATTGAGAATGAATACATCGTATTTTTATTGTGGTTAGGATTGAACATATTTATTCTCCCACTTGAGTTTGTGTACAATTGATACCACACATAAAAGGACAATGAGATGTTTACCTTGACATACTCAATAGTGATTTTCTAAGTTGTTAACAGTAAGTGAATGAAAGTCTTCCCCGTGGATGTGGAAGACACATCCAAGAACACATCTTCAATGAAAACAGACTGGTTGTACTCTTCTGTATCCACCAGTAAGTGAAAAAGCAGGAACTTTATTAATGCAAAGTGGCATGGAGCTATAACCTGAGTCTTAGGAGAAAAGTAAAATTTAGATTCTGCCCTTGTCTCAGGGAAGCAGAAAGTTGCAGTTTCATCTTTACCAGGTCATTTACCTTTAATGACTTATTTGGCATAAACTAGGGTTGTCTAGATGAACTCCACCTGCGTCACATCTGACACATGTCATAAAAGATGGGATGTGGCGGTGGCTAGGGAAAGGGGGTGGGGTAGGGATATCGTCTACAATTAAATGAGTGAATAGGGGTGGAGTGCTTAGAGGAAGGAATGGTCTTCAGGGTAGTTAGGAATCCAGGAGCTGGTGCCATTTGAGAAGGACTGCTAAATTTTTTAAAAGTACAAGATCAGAGATAATTTGCAAGGATCATAATAAGTAAGAGCGTGACAAGGCAAGATGGGAGGATCATTCAGGAGAGTGAGTGAGCGGAGAGTGGAACTTACAGAAATCATAACCCCCTCCTCCTAGATGTCTTCTGTGACCAGCCACTTGTCTCCCAAGGGGTGGGATGGGAGTTGCCTGCATAGGAGGAGGGATGGAAGAGGAGGCAGGGTTTCTTTTTACTTGATATGTAAGGATAACAAGGTTGAAGGAGATGGGAAGGAAGGAAGTAGATTGAAGTAAACAGAGTCTTAATTATTTGAGGAGTTTGAAGAGTTGACCTTGTCTGACATTCCATGAGGAAATGAAGGCTCCTTTTTAATGACTTGCAGAAGGGCACAGGATTGTTTACAGGTGCCCCAGGGAGCTGCCCTTCACTGCTGGACATGGATGTGAACTATTTATTCTTCTGAGATCCTGACCCCTGGGACAGAGCCTGGATGTTTTCTAGAACTTTTGGACTGACACGTCAATGCATTCTATGATACAAAATAAAACTACATGCCCTTTGCATTGGAATTTGAAAGCTACCTCTCAAGCTAGTTTAAGCAAGAAAAATGAGAAGTGATTGAAAGGATACGGGGCTGTTTCTAGGAATCACAGTATAAGAAGGGAAGGATCTAAAATATGACCTAAAAAGTTTTCAAGAATCCAGGCAGCAAGCGATTTTCAGGTGGTCTCTTTTCTCTGCTCCTCCAGTGCTGTCTTCCTCTATCCCTATTTCTCTTTCCACATGAGGTACAATGATTGCCCCAGATGTTTGCATCCCCTGGTTCAAGGAATTCATGACTGGCATCTCTACAGTCCCATCCCAAACTCCCGAGAGGAAGAAGCTGGTGGGCTCAGCATTGAGCACATGTCCATTCTTGGTCCAGTCAGCTCTGGCCAGGGGCAAGGTCCTGGAACAAATATGGGTACCACTGATACCCTGTGGATAAGGGTCAGATAGTAATTCTCAAAGAAGGGAGTGTGGGCTCAATGGGCTCCCCCAAATTGGCCACTACCACTGCTACTTAGCAGATGCGGGACAGGGGATATAGTCTTTCCCCATCACTGTTTTCTTTCCCACCAAGGATAATCTTTCATTTCTTACTATTGAAAGTGTGGTCCATGGAGCTGCTGCTTAGACATGCAGAATCTCAGGACCCCACCCCAGACCTGTTGACTCAGAGCCAGCCATTCACAAGATCCCCAGTAACTGTAGGGTACTAGTATTCGAGAAATGCTGATTAGATGAAAGAGCAAATTGGGAACCTGCCTTACGTTAGGGCTCTTGAGACAGCTTCTGCCACAGGAGCCTGATGGTTTTCCTCTGGCAAGCAAATTGTTTTGGCTAAACTCCTGCTGAGAGGTTTCCCATGCCCTCAACTCCTTACCCTTTTGAAGGTGTTTCTGCTGAAATTCAGGGTCCCGGGTAAGGACAGAGAGAGATGCTTGTGTCTGATGTAGAAACCATAATGTGTCGGCACCAAGGGGTGATTGGTGGGATGAAAAGGGAAAGAGAAACGCAATGAATGTGTTAAAATCATTGCCAAAGCAGCAGTATCCCCACGCTCACTTTTAATTATTCATTATCTTGAGGTTAATAAATGTTACTTATATATCCATTTGCTATCCTCCCTCTATATATCCAGATCTGTAAGTTTTTAAAGTCTTTAGAAATGCATTTTTAAATAAAGCCGAAGCTCTCTGTGAGCTAAACCAGCAACTTTTGATTATGGAGAGAAGACTAGATTGCTTATTTAGAATACAGACACCCTCAAGAAATTCACTAGGTAGAATATCCTTGGCAGTAATTCAGAAATCCACACCATTCGTGTTTTGGACTTTGAAGTCTAAAAAGATAAATTTCAGACACTATTTTGTAGGAATTCTTTCTTCTTACAGTTTCTTTTGTTGACTCCTTAAAGAGCCCTGGGACTCTAATGTGGCTCACTGTAATCTGCCATTACTATTAAATCAGTCTGCTCATTTGTAGGGAAGCTTTTATTATTTAGTAATGGACCAGACAACCATAAAAATTATTTTCTTATAAAAACCCTTACTTTATGCCCTGGCCAGGTTGCTCAGTTGGTCGGAGCATCGTCCCATACACCAAAAGGTTGTGGGTTTGATACCAGGTCCAGATGCACACCAGGAGGTCCAGGAGGCAGCTGATCAGTGTTTCTCTCTCACATCGATGGTTCTCTCTCTTTCTCTCTCTTTCCCTTCTTCTCTCAAAAATCAATAAATATATCCGTGGGTGAGGATTAAAAGAACAACAACAACAACAACAACAAACCCTAACTTTGTAACTGCCTGAAGTGACCAGATGGAAATAACAAGATTTCTAATTCTCCGGGCAAGCAGGACGCCCCACCTGAGAGGGACCCTTCTGACACGAATTCAGGACTTTCTTCAGTGCTTGTTTTGTTGGAGTAGAAATGGATGGCTTCCCTGGATCAGGTTGGACTCAAAGTCAACTGCTTTCATTCCTTTAGTATTCTAGATGACCACAATTTTATACTCAAAATAAAAAGTGTTAGGAGGTTTATCGTGCTCATATTGGACAGAAATACAGAAGTATGTGGAACTCTTTGAAGTACTGTTGTTCATTCTTGGCTGTGCATGGAGATCACTGGAGAGCTCTGACAGTTTCTGATGTCCAAGCCACAGCTGCAGAGGTTCCAGTGTAACCGTGTGCATCCAGCCTGGGCATGGGGAATTTTGAACCCTCCCCTCCCCACAAGATTCTAATGTGTTGCCAAAGTCGAGAACTATCATTTTGCTGACCTGTTTATCAAACAGGCCCATGGGACTGTTTGTCAAAATGCAGATTCCCAGAGACTAGCCCAAGAGAGTAAAGTTTAGCAGTCTTGGGACAGCTCTAAGAATCTGAATCTGTAAGCAAGCATAAGCCCCAAAGTGGGTCCAATAGAGGGGGCCCTTGGACCACACTGGGAAACACTTTCTAGGAGATTATGTCCAAAAAGAGAATGACTGGTTAGAACTAGAAGGAAAAATGAGCCCTGGCTAGTGTGGCTCAGTGTACTGAGCACTGGCCTGTGAGCCAAAGGGTCACCAGTTCAATTCCTGGTCAGGGCACATGCCCGGTTGTGGGCCAGGTCCCCAGTTGGGAGTGTGCAAGAGGCAACCATTCATCTCTCACACATTGATGTTTCTCTCCCTCTCTTTCTTCCTCCCTTCCCGTCTCTCTGAAAAAGTAAATAAATAAAATCTTAAAAAAAAAAAAAAAAGAAGGAAGAACGAGCCTGCGCCGTGATCACCTTTGGGCAGGCGGAGATGACTGCAGAGTTCACAACCGGAACCAGGCAAATTTACTATAAAAGAGATGGAAATGGAGCACAGCGCACTGTGTGCACATTCTTAGGTGGCAACTTTTAAAAATTATCCTTTTAATCATTCTGTCTTTTAGGCATTCTAGTCACAGTTCCTAGGTTCCAGAACATTTTCAGCCTTCTCAAAAAATATGCGAGTTCTGAAAAAATGTTACTGGTTCCAAAATATAAGCTGAAAAGTACATTAAAATGACTACACGTTTCATTAAATATTTCCCGGATAAGACATTTTACCCACTGTTTAATCAACTATGACCTATCAACTTGTAACTTAAATCATCCTCATGTACTGACATATGAGCTATGGTTGGTTTGGGTGCCACTCAGTATGTTTGACATGCTTTGGGGTAGAGCCTCAAACAATTAGGAATTCCTAGAGCATCAAAGACCTTAAAATCCTTACCTTCTATGGTTAATTACTTTCTTTCATCTCCTCTATGATTACGCCAAATCTGCTTTTTCTATTCAGAAGTAGAAATTTGTCAGAGGGTTGTTTTTTTTGTAAAATAAAAATGTGCCAAAAGAACCATTTTAACTCAGTTTTTTGAGGTATTATTTCTCTCTAGAAAAGCAATTCTTGACCTTTTGGGGGAATACAACTCATTTAATAATCTCATAAAGGCTAAAGAACATCTGCTTCTAGAAACATGAACATATGCACAAAAATACATTTGGGCTGAAGGTTAATGTTTCAGTAAAGGCTCTTTTGATGACAAAAATAAATCAACAAATCAAATTAACTAACATGTTCACTTCAGGAATTTTAAGGAACAGAAGATAGCATTTTGGTTTGCATAGCTGAAAAATGCTTCGACATGGCTGGTTCCAGGGTCTCTATAATTCTGATTGTACTTCCTGTCTTTCTGCCTCTCTCTGTTTAGATAGTTCTCTTGCTTCATGTGTTAGTCAGTGATAGTTCTAGGCTGATATCTCATGGTATGAAAGCTAACAGAAGAAAGACTACTTCCCAGGTATCTCAAATAAAATCTCAGAATTGAGCTTGTTAATCCTGAATGGTCAGATCGAGTGTTCTGTCCATCCCTGAACCAAGTGCCTTCCATCCCTAGCAATGGAAGGTCATAGCCCTGGACACAGCATCACTTCAGACAGTCATCATCGCTGGACCCTTGGGAACTGAAATCAGGAGAGGGGAGGATTTCAAGATGAACTCTAGGGCACTTCTATCAATAGAAGGGGGAATGGTGTTAAGGGACAAAGACAACCAAAATTCACTGCCATGAGCAACCCCTACTTTAGAGATAAAGAAACCACCTCATTAGCTCAGGCCCACCTTTCTTACTGCTACAGAGCCTAAAATACATACATATCATCCATTCCCTTAATATGAATGTGCTCTGCACCTTTGGTATGAGGCATTTTGAACCCTGCATTCAGGTGCATTTCCTTTGACTCTTGTCATTACATACCTTGTCCAAAATGCTGTGCTTGTTTTAGCATTGGAGGAAGGTGGGTGCGCATATTCAACTTACTCTAGCATCTTTCCTAGAGGTGTAGCAATGCAGGTAGCTCAGTCCCTAGGCATTCAAAAATTAGACTTATTCCTAATAGTACTTCAGGCTATGTTTGCCGGGCCTCATGGGAAGTTTTTTTGTTTGTTTGTTCGTTCGTTTTAAAACAAGTCAGCACTGATTTGAGGCTTAACTAATGTGGTTAATGAATAACAGAGAAGGAAAGATACATTTAAAATCTGTACATAATGAACAGAAAACCTATAAGGAACATGCTAAGAGTTGTCAGTAAATGGTTTTATGTCCTGTCTTCATTTGTTAGCGAGGGAGCACCTGGGCTGTGACCTCCTCTAACTGGAGATGGAATGGACGGAATACCTGGATCTGACCAGCCAGGATTATCAAGGTCAATTCTGGGACTTTCAGATGCCTAGGAAATGAAGTCCTTCTCCTGCCGGGTTTGATGCTATGAAGTATCAGCCTGGAGCTGTTACCTACAAGAGATAATTTGTTAAGCTAACATACCTCATCATTCCAACACAGCGAACAAGGACTGAGTGGTACTGAAACACCTGGAAAACAGAAGGCAGCTGAATTTAAATGAAACTTCCAAATAATCCTGGCTTTAGGCATCATGACATGGGGCCATTTAATTAATAAACTGGCTTTTATATCAAGGCAGGAAAAAGAAACCACTCTACGTGTTACAGCCAGAAAAGATTTAATACAGGGGATTGGGTGCTTACAAAATGGCCTGAAAGGCTGGAGAACGAGGAATGGTGTGACCACCACTAGACTTTTGAGTTCCAGGGCATGCCACCGTTACTATTGCTGCCGAAGCCCCCTTTAAAAAGGTTTGCTCTTCAAACCTCGCTTGCCAGGGGCAATAGCGGGAGGAAGATGGCCTCTGCCTTTCAGATATTTAAGTGCTTCTGAACTGTTTCAATCCTAATTGGCACCCAGTTGCAAAGGAGCCTTGAAAATTTAATGTCTTAGCTTCCTGGCCTCCCCAACAGAGGAAGAGTAGAGTGGAGTACAGAGACAATTCACAGTGTATACTATAGTTTTTAAATATGGGTTTTCTTGTTCCTCAATAAATTAAAAATAGAACTACCATGTGATTCAGCAATCCCATTTCTGGGTATGTAACCAAAGGAAATGAAATCTGTTGATGGATGAGTAGATAAAGAAACTGTGATATTTATATACATATATAACATATAATACATACACATACAGAGAGAGAATAAAATATTGTGCAGCCTTAAAAAAAAGAAGGAAATCCTGCCATTTGCAGCATGTATAAACCTACATGATATTATGCTAAGTGAAATAAGCCGGACACAGAAAGACACATACTACATGATTTCAGTTATATAAGGAATTTTTAAAAAGTTGAGCTCATAAAAACAGAGAATAGAATGGTGGTTGCCAGGGGTTGGGGGAAATGGGAAGATGTTAAAGTACATAGAATTTCAGTTATATAGAATGAATACTTTCTGGAGGTCTTACTGTACAGCATGGTGACTATAGTTAATACTGTATTGCATACTTGAAATTTGCTGAGAATAGATCTTGTCTTCTTAGGACAAAAAAAAAAAGATAACTGTGTGACGTGATAACTATGTTAATTACCTCTACTGTGACAGTCATTTCACAATGTACACATAGATCAAAACATGTTGTGTACCTTAAATATATACAATTTTTATTTGTCAGTTATACCTCAGTAGGGGTGGTAAAAAATCAGTTCTCCTAGAATTTTTATTAATGAATTCCCTTTTTGTTCAAGAGAAACCATCTGTTCACAATTGAAAAGTGTTAAGATTAGGCTTTGCTAAACAATGAATTGCATGTTTTCTGTTTTAAAATATATGTTTAAATTTACAGACAGTAAAATTTATGTTTTGGGTTTAAGTTACATGAGTTTGACAAATGCATTAGGTCACGTAACCACTGACATTAAGATACAGATCAGTTCCATTATGCCAAAAAAAAAATGTATTTCTGCTTCCTGTTTGTAGTCAAGCCTTTTCTCCATCCTTAACCCCTGGCAACCACTGATCTGTTTTCCATCATTAATAGCCTTGCCTTTTCCAGAATGGCATAGAAATGGAATCATTTCTATGATCTGATATGAGCACAATGCATTTAAGTTTTATCAGTATTGTTGCTTGTATAGATAATTCATTTCTTTTTATTACTGAATAGTATCCCATTGTGTACATATATATACACTCACACATACCCCATTCATTTTGAGAATATCACATAATTGCTTTTATTCAAAATCTCCATATATATTTTTAAATATCATGGATATTATGAACCCCACTTTGCCTCTTAATCACGATACAGAAATGAAGAAGGTAAATGTCCAAGCTTCCCATAGCAGGGCCTGGGAGAAGGGGCCACGGGTACCATGTCCAATGTGGACTTGGCACAAAGAAGCCCCTGAAGCAGGTCAAGGATGGACAAGATAAGGCATTTGAGCAGAAACAAAAAGAAGAGAAGAAATGTGAGGAGCTAAAAGCAAAGGCATCAGAGAGGGGCCCCGGACATAGGTATTAGTAATAAATCTGGCAAAAAGTGAACTGTTTCTTGTGCCTGGGACAATGGTGATCCTTAATTCCATTTCTGTTTTAACATCTGGAGTCCCTGTCATAACATCTCTCTCCACCTGCAACACTTCTAGAATGAAGTGTTGTCTCGGAGCCTGTTGCACATCTAAGAACAAATTTTTGTAGTGATAGCGATGGTGCGACGGTGACAGTGACGGTGATGACGCAGTGGCTCATCTGTGGTTCTCACTCTGCCACTTCAGCCTTAGCTGTGAGGTCAGAGCAAACCCCGCCCCGAATCCCACCAAGTGTGTTCCTCAGTCTTTGTTCCCTCCCGAATTGTGTACCACCCGGAATTAAACCAACTCATTTGAAAAAAATAATAACAATAAAGGAAGAGGAAGGAGATAAATGTCTTTCCTCTCCTTTAAATTAGGTGTACTTTATTGACAAATAATCAGGTTACATAGTCTAATTACTGTGCCTGAATAGGAACAGGACAATTAGACAAACCTTAAGAAATTGAACTTTTTCCATTCTAGTATTTAGACCAAGAACCTAGAATATAGCAAGTACCTATTCACCCCACCTCAGTGAGTATTCCAAAAGATGAAATACTTTTAAAATGCATTGTTGATTGTTGACAGATTAAAACTAATAGGCCAGTGAAGGCCACCTAAATTTGTATTTCAAGTGCAGTCATTTTTGGCTCTTTTCACAGACAACCTTTCTTTCTAGACAGATTTCAGCATATTTTGAGGATTCATTGTGGAAATTGGTTATCAATTATAGTAGGAGAAAGCATTGTTAGCCAACAACTAAGAAAAAGAGAAAAGATTCCATCATCCAGTTTCAGGTTCCTGAAAGCCTTAATGGGTAGACTGCAATTAATCAGCTGTGGATTCGTGCAGTTTGAGCTCTTGACCGCCACCCCCTCTTTTCTCAAGGTTCTTACTTGTCCCTTTTATGTCTCATTTGAGAAGCAGAGCCTGCACTACACTTTCTGAGGCTCAGCTGAACAGCTGGGTGAGGAAACCAAGGTGTCTGCTTCTCTCTACTCTACCCCAGACATCCTGCGTATCCCATTCATTGTCTCACAACGTCCTCAGGCATATATTTTATTTTCAACACTTAACAGGTAAGAAAGCTGAGGTCGAAAGAAACTAGATAGTTCCCTAGGGTTCACTCAGCTCATCAAGGAGAACTTGAATCCAGCAAAGCCCGGTAACAAAGTCTGTGCTTTTTCTTCTTTTTATTGAATTTATGGGGGTGCCACTGGCTAATAAAAATATACAGGTTTCAGCTGCACAATTCCAAAACACGTCATGTGTATACAGTATTGCAGGGGTGTCCAACCTGCGGCCTGTGGGTTGCTATGAATGCGGCCCAACACAAAATCATAAATTTATTTAAAACATTATGAGATTTTTTTGTGATTACATGTTGCAGTGTATTTCATGTGTGACCCAAGACAAGTCTTCTTCTTCCAGTGTGGTCCAGAGATGCCAAAAGGTTGGGCACCCCTGTCAGTATATTGTGTGTTCACCACCCCAGGGCAAGCCTCTGTCCGCTGCCATTTATCCTCCCTATACACCCGTCCGCCTCCATTCACACCCTCCTCCCAGCAGCCGCCACACTCTTGTCCTTGTCCATGAGTTTTTTCTCTTTTTTTCTTTTTTGCTCAATCCCTTCACCCCCATCCAGCCCCCCAACAACCACCTCCCCAGCTGTCAGCCTGCTCTCTAAGTTTTAGCTTTTCCTTTGCTTGATGTCATTTAAGAGACATTGATTCTGCCAGTGCTATTTTGTATACATATAATTATGTGCATCTGTAATGAAGATGATACCAGCGTATCCAGATTGCGTACCTCCGTCAGTCATTTCTGAGGTATGAGGAAATAACATGTTCTGCATAAAACATTTGTAGACCAGTGAGATAACTAATTAGAAACACTGAGTTTCTTCCAAGAAGAGTTGCCTAAATGCAAATGGAGTATAATTCTTTATAGCACTGGTACCTGGAGTCAGAAGTCACATTTCATGCCCAGGCTACCTTCATTAGTCAGGCCTTTAGAGTGTGTGCTTTTTGGATTTTAGAGGAGCATATATTGACCTGATATATAAAAACCTTCTTAATAACAGAACTTCATTGTAAAGAGGTTCTGCCATATCATTTAAAAATAGTTTGATGCAACTAAATCAGATCAGGGCCTCATACCTAAGACATTATAGGTGCTTTCATAGACATAAAAAAATGCCCTACTAATGAGGATGTTGACAGGCAATCCGATATCCAAGACGGAACCTTACGTGCTATCATGGCTGTCACCGTGAAGTGCTTACAGTGGGCTGCAGCGTCTCCAACACAGACTGTCGACTTTCCTGATGTGCCCCCCAATCCCCATTTTAAATACAAACCTGGGCAACACTGTCTTAGTACTTGCTAAGTACATTTCATTGTGTCAGGTCATAAACTTGCTAGGTTCTTCTGTTCAAAACAAATAAACTACAGAAGCTCTGCCCTTGGAACCATTAGTCAAATGGCTTTTGAGAATGTTCCACTCCTGAGGGTCAGTAGGTATGACACATTTTACAGTGAACATACCCTTAAAATAAAAACATGGCCTTGGCTGGTATTGGGAAAGGTCACCCTGCTTTTTGGCCTATTGAAAGACCCTCACAGCTTGTTCAGTGGTAGTAGTTAACTTGCCTAAACTATGAGCTTCTAGTTACAGGAATTATCTTTCTCATTTCACTTTGTCTCTGAGTGTCTCGCACAGTGTCTGATACACAGCGGCTGCTATATCTGTCTATATCTATATCTTTATATCTGTGTCACCTGTTTCTATAGCTATCTATCTACCTACCTATTATCTATCTGTCTATCTTGTGTGTGTTAGAGATTTATAGCTGTGTGGGAGGAAATCTATCCATGTAATTTAGAGCAGCCTGAACTCTTTAGGAAGATGGAAATCTTTGATTGGTTTGAATCCTCACTTACTATGCATTTATTAAAGAACAGTATATTGAATGCCTGACATGGGTCAAGTACCATGCAGGAGGAATAACAATGCACATGTTTTTGCAAAACATACAACCAAACATAGAATGGTTCTACTACCTCTTTTATTACACCAGCTTAACATTTATTGAGCAATGATTAGATGGTTGAAGCTCTTCTAAGCAATTTCTGTATTAACTCATTTAATTCTCATCAGTTCTATTGAAGTAGGCACTGTGATGATCTCCATTTTACAAATGGGGAGACTGAGGTACAGAGAAGTAAAACTTGCTGAAGATCACACAGATATAAAAGGTATGGCTGGGATTTGAATCCAGGCAGCCTGACGGAAGAGCACATACTTGTATGTACTCGAGTCTACTCGTCGGATGGGAGAAGCAGGGGATCTCCCATGAGGGCCTCCCCACTGAGTTGTGGTTAGGGAAGGCTTCCCAGCATCAGAGACATCTTTGTTAAGCCATGGGCGATAGGTAGGAATTAGACAAGAGAGGAAGGAGGAAGAGGAGGGTAGGGTGTAAGCACGTTCTCTTCTGATGCCACATCATATACAGAATTGGTCATTGTAGTTGGGAAGTGTGTGTGTTTTTATGTTTGTGGTAAATGATAAAAGTATGGTGGGAGAGCCAGATTATCTAAATCTTTGTTAAACTGCATTATTAAATGACTTTCTGTCTTGTAGACGGTGGCGAGCCGTTGAAGGGTTTTAATCAAGTGACGTGATACAACTTGCATATTTAGAAGTTAGTTGGGTTTCTATGTTGAGAATAGAGGGAAGGGTAGGGGCCAAACTTCTTGCAGAAAGACTAAGTAGAAGGCTTTGCAGCGGCCCAGAAAAAGGGTGATGGAGATGGGTGGTGGGTGGGTGGGTGGGCGAGGGGGCAGATTTGAAGGAGTTCTGGAGTAGGGGGTAGAATCAACAGGACTTTATAATTTATTCAATAGACAGGAAAGAGGAGTTAGAGGAAAGAGTTACATTTACAGTATTTTAAAGAATAAATTGTGAATTTCACACTTCCTTCTCCGGGCCAGCATTTTATTCTTCTCGCCTTTCGTTTCCTTACAGAAAGGGAAGGGCAAGTTAAATGTTAGAGGAACGGATGTACATAGTTTTCTGTGGACTTCTGGCCCATTGGGCTTTCATTTGGAATGCTGTAGTTTCTTTAGATCATGCTACTTGTGGCTGATTCTTTCAGGAAAGCTTTTGTGCATGCAGCCCCTTAAGAAAAGCAGTGCTGATCCCTATAACTTAATTAGAAAGAAGATGAAATGCAAAAGTATGATGAAAGGAATTATACTATTATTCTCTAGTATAATGGGTGTTGTATCAGTAGGTGTTAAGACTGAACATGTCTTGTAACCTCAAACGATCAGATTCTGACCTTGTTCCATTTTTTTATTGATTGATTTTAGAGAGTGGGGTGGGGTGGGGAGAGACTGAGTGATTTGTTTTTCCACTTATTTATGTGTTCATCAGTTGATTCTTGTGTGTGCCCCGACTGGGTATGGAACTCACAACCTTGGTATGTCAGGCCAATGTACTAACCAACTAAGCTACCTGACCTTGGCTCTTACTCCATTTTTATACACATAAACACATGTTTGAAATTGTGTGTGTGTGTATGCTTTCATGTGTATGGTTGGGCACAACAAAATATTTTCCATCAACCTTGGGTAATGTGTTTTTACAATGGGAAATTCTATCTTAAACATACTATAGTATTCAAGAGAAAAATACCATTTTTTTTCTGTGAAAGCCATGCATTCTCCTTTTCCTCTAACCTTTGTTTCTGGAATCCCTGGCAACAGAAGCTATGTTCCCTTTTAGGATTTTTCTCCTGGCTGATAGGTTTAATCTATCTCTCAAGAGCAAAATAAATGTAACATTATCTGAGGGTCTTGCTTTTTCAACACAATCCGGGTTTTCAAGTGGTAAAACACCTGCCCTATGTAAAATTTTAAACATCTTACTAATTATTTGATCCTTTTCTTCCTTCCACCTTTTATCTTTGTAATGTTTGTTTATTCAAGTGTTAGATTGTTGAAAACCTTTTTCCAGTTAGGAACCGAAGGCAGTGGAGCCTCTTGGGAAGTTTGCTGTGGTTTTGACAACCACATGAATGATGATTTATGATATTCCTTATGAAAGAGCATTATCTAGAGGGGAGGAAGCAGGTGTCATCAAATGGGACCCTATCCATAAGCAGCCACTAGAGTTCAGGTAAGGTGCCAGCTGCTTTACAGGCATTATCTTATGTGACCTTCGCAAGACGCGAGCAATGACATGATTCTTTATTTCACGTTGAGGAAAGCGAGGTTGGGAAATTTATCTAGGCATACTTTTCCAGTGCTGGACGAAAAGGGATGGAGATGAATTTGGACTTTACTGTTCTCATTTCAAAATTTATGCTTTTAACCAAAACACTGTGATTTAGGGTGCCCCTAGGGCTATTTCAGGGAAGAGCATAGTACGGAGTTAGGGAAGAGGAAGGAGGAAAGAACAGGATGGGAAAGGCATTACATAGGCAAGCTAGTTGCTCTAACAAAGAGGGCTACAAATATATAATGGCTCAAATATGGTGCCAGTTTAGTTTTTGCTCATCTAACAATACTGGGCAGGTGGTGTCGGTGGGGCTGCCATGTGTTTTCAGTCATTCAGGGGTCTGTCGGGCTGATGTCATCTCTATGTGTAGCTTCCATGTTCTCCCTGGGGATGATGTTTACCTAGAAGGGTCAAATTGCTTAAAGGAATGAATGTGTGGAAGGATTTTATGGGCCATGTCTAGATATGACACACATCTCTACCACTCTCATTTATAGGCCAGTTACACAGCTCTGCCTAATAGAAAGAAGGCAGGTCAATGTAGCCAGGTATGGACCCTGGAAGAGGAGAAGTGCATGGATTTTGCTGATCTGTCAGGAACTAATAGGTCACAAGTCCTTGTTCGAATCAAGTCTCTGTGCATATGTTTATCTTTTTCATTTTCCCATGCTTCGTGAGATAGGGATCATTTGTCTCATTTTACAAAGCAAAGAATTGAGAACTGTGTATATCTTCTTCTCTAACATTGCCCACGTCATGTGACTATTAAGTGGTAGACCCAAAATGCCAGCCTGGCTCTTTCATTCCTACGCCCTGCTCTTTCCTCCTGTCATACCACGCACATTAGTCCTGCCTCTCACTCACTGCCACAGTCTAGTCCTTTGATAAGAAGCAATTCAGAAACCAAGATTCAAATCCCAGTTAATTCTGTGCTACTCAAAACACGGTCCATGGACCAGCAGCGTCATAATCACCAGGGAGCTTGTTAGAAATGTTCAGTTTCAGCCACCATCCCAAATCTGCTGAACAGGACCTGTCACTTTCCCCATCTCCCACGGTGAACCCGGGTGCAAGGTAAAGCTTGAGGAGCCCTGGACGGGCTCCTGTGAGCCAGCTTCTCAGCCTGATCCAGTGTGTGACCGTCATCTTTCCTCCACGCAAGAGAAGAAATGGGTTCACTCTATGTTAGTGACAGAATATAAGTAGTTGAGAAAAGTTCAGCTTTATGTCGAGTAAACATGTTTAACCCAGAAAGGACTAGTACTTAGCAACATACACTGAATGACCGCTGAGCCCAGTTTTTTTGCAAAGCACGAGTTGTTTCCATAGATAAGCCAAACAGGCCTGAGCAAAACACAAGAAAAAAGAACTTGGCTGTTTTGGTTTATGGGCAATTTGATTTTCTAAAAAGAGCAGCTTTGTTCCTTTTTCTGAGAACATAAGTATACTGATGTCCCAGCCTGTGCAGTTTCTCTGCCACAGGTTATAGTTAGGGCAAAAACAGAGGAAAGACACACACTATCAAGCCATCTGACCCCCAATTCCAAATTTCCCACAGTAATCTAATTATTAGTGTCCCAACTGTTAACCTTGCACTACAGTTACGGAGGATAAAGACTGGTTAGATGCCTCGTGGTTGAGTGTCAGGGAGGGACTTTCTTGTGAAAGTTCCCCTGTGAGTCTCATGCTAATCACTTTCTTTAGAGCACCATTCACTGCAGGGGAGGAGGGAAGGGGAGTAATTACCAGAGGTCTGCAAATGCTGTGACAAATGGCCTGGCACAGCCTTCTTATCTAGGAGGAATGGAACCTCACGTCCTCCTCAGCTCAAGGGCCACACAGGCCAGGCACTGCTGTTTCAAAAGAGTGCAATAAAACTCTTTTCCAAAAGGTTTGCTCTCTTGATAGTTTTACTCCACATATGTGATTTTCCTTAAAATAAACAAATGGGGAACAGTAGCTGGTATATGGCCACATGCAGCCACCACAACATACCTATTTCCTTATGCCATTTTTGCTCATTAAATCTCACAAGCCTCTCAGCAGATGTTTCCATTTAGTTTTCTTGGAGATTTTGACACTGAGAACAAAACCTTGCTTAAGGCCAGAGCAAGCATAATTCCAGTTTTATGGAATCTCCTAGTTACAACTCTGTTATCAACTGACAGTGGGTGGGTGGGTGGTTTGCACACTGTAAGACTTTTTACCACATGTCAAAGACCTTCTACCATAAACTTAAATTGCTCTATAAATCAAAGAAGGCGTTTGCCATTCTTCTAGTAGTGTATTTCATGACAGTCAAATTGGAAAAGGTTTTGTACTGATACTCCATTAGAAAGATTTCCAGGCAGGATTTGATTTATAAGACTAGCATGAAGGTGTAAATTGCTTTTAGGTTTTCAAGTAGTTTAACTTAAGAGAAGTACAGAAAGAGAAGTAAGCATACAGAAAATGTTTATTTATAAAGTTCCAAGATTACATTTTTGGAAGGTTTCAAGCAAAGATGTTTGCTTACTAATTCATCCACAATTTTTCCAACAGACTCTCTCATAACAATTA
The DNA here is from genome assembly GCA_004026545.1 of Mormoops blainvillei. NCBI lineage: Eukaryota > Metazoa > Chordata > Mammalia > Chiroptera > Mormoopidae > Mormoops > Mormoops blainvillei. The sequence goes on along the minus strand of PVJD01000454.1, from coordinate 45,944 downwards.
TAGCTGCCTTGGATGGCATGCTTCACTCGTTACTGGGCACTGTGCTCAGCCATCCACCTGTGCGTATCTAACGTCACCCTAACAGGGACTTACCAGGTAGATACCATTGCCTCCAGCACACAGCTTGAGAGAGCTGTAGAGAGGACCTCACGACTAGCAGATATGAGAACTGGGTTCCAGTGCCCACTGATGTAGTAACAATGGTAGCTGACATGTAGGATGAACATCGTTTGTTCATGCCATGACTACAAAGGGCCATCTCCCTCATGCCGTGCCTTATCATTTCTTTATTGCTTAATAAACATGTGTCAAGAACTTGTGCGCTCAAAGGACACAAAAATGAAAGTCACAGGCCCTGCCCTCATGGAGCTCCCCACCCAGTACTTTAATAAAGTTTTATCATATTTTCATTCTTGGTGGTTGTGTAAGTAACAAGGATACGCTGTATGCTGGACAGCCAGATGGCTAATAACTTATGAAACTGTAGGCACCCAAATATGGGGTGTCACATTGGCTGGATAATGGTAAAATCTCTAAGGACAGATTATAAAGTAAAGCTAGCATTAACTAACTCATTCATTTATTCCTTTACCTCTGTTTCATCATTGTTTCTTTATCTGTAAGTATTTATTGAATGCTTTCTCTGTGTAAGGTGTTGCGCAGGGCCTACAAAGATGAGTTCAGATTCCCATGCATCTAAACTTTCTTTCAGGATTGGACGTGAGCTTGCAGTAGTTACAGTGCTAGGCGTAAGGGCCAGCGCCTTGGAGAGGTACATTTAAAGTGCTGTGGGAAGGAGGAAGTGGCATTTGAGCCAGACTTCAAAACAGAGATGGGACTGTAAGATGGGGACATAGGTGGGGCCGAGGGCTCATTTTAGGCAGAGTGCTGAAGCAAATGCAGGGAGAAGCAACTAACAAGAAATTCAGCTGAACTTGAAGTATGACAGATACTTCAGAGGTATCCATGATTGACTTAATAAGCAACTTTCTAGGAGCTCATCATCATTTTGGTAATCTCTTATGAAGATTGGAGTGTGTTTTTTTTTTAATCTAAGTTAAGAAATGATTATTTGAAAATTTACAAAGTACATAAATTTATAAAAAGAAAAACTCAGCAGGAAACCTCTATCCAAATGACATAATTGGCTAACATTTGAATATTTTCCTGCATTTGTTTCTGTGGCTCTTTTTAAATAGTTGAAATCATGTCTGCCATTCTACCTTTCCATTTACAGTAATAATACCAGCATTTGCCTGTGTTATGAAAAACTTTGAAACCATCACTTTTAATGGCCTGGTACTGTTCCATCAGGTGGTTTTGTCACAGTTGACTTTACCCCATCCTGTTGTTGGACGTGGAGGGTATTCCATGTTTTCCACTATAAACAGACTGGCTGCTGGCCAGCTAACCCCTTTTGTATTTGGCAGATGATAGAGCCGAGACACTTATAATAAGCTGAGATGGGGACTTACCTACTTGGTTGCTAAGATCCAGAAGGAACCAAGAGACTCATGTACACAAAAATCAGCCCTCTGACTAGAAGAAGGGGCTGTGGAATTTCCGGGGTAAAGATTAATTTGCTGTTTAGGTCCTGTCCCCTGAGAAGTTTAGTCTGAGTGTGCTACGGACCTTCTGGGCCCCCCAAGGGAGATTCATCGACTTTCAGGCTCAAAACCATTTGGTTACTCCTCCCATTTCCCAGCGCAGTTTGGATGGTTAGTAAAGAACCCAAACCTTGGCTGTTCACACTGGATTTCCAGGCTGGGAAGAGGAGGCAGAAAGAACTATCAAAGGGCAAGTATGTTCTGCTCCCCACTTTGACCTGAAACATGGAATGGGCAGGGAAGGTTGGAAGGGCAGGCAGGTGGGAATCTATCCTAATTTCAGCAGCTTTCTCATATCCCGTTTGTTGGAGTTCGCAACCAGAAAAGTATTCTCTTTAGGGAAGAAAAATAACAAGGAAACTTACACCTGCCTTGCTTGGATTTTTAGTGTTACCAAATACTCGCGTTTGTGACTTATTTCTTGTATACTCTGAGCACAGTCCGGTCCTCATTGGCTCTTCCTATCTTTGGCCCCATCTTTCTTTGATGAAATTTCACTGCACAGGAGATAATTAAATTGGAGGGAGACACAGGTCCTCATGGAGCAAGTTGCAGTAAATTCAGCCATTAAATGCATCGTAACTCCCAGCAGACGGCAGTAAATCAGACGTGTGGTTCCGTGGACTGAATGCATATTCATTATAACAGCACCTGGGGGCCTTCCTGTGGGATGGTTCAGCAGAGGAGGGAGACAAGAAGGAGACCGTTGGCTCAGGGCAGAGAAACATCTCTTTGGGGAGCAGGCAGGGAGAGGCATACCAATTTTTCTTAATAGATACTGTTTTGAAAGTTTCTCTAGAACTAATTTCTCATATCAAATCATGAGTCCAACTTTCTTATGAATTTCACATTTTAAAAGCACCATTCTGTTAATTCTTTTTTTTAAGAAAAAATATAATTTCTTAAAAGATAAGTGGATTAACCCTGAGATGGGGCTGTCTTCAGTCATATATTGGCCCCATCATTGAATAGCTTTGTGCCTTTGAGCAAATGATTTAATTGCTCGAGGCCTTCATTTTTTTAATCTGCAAAACAGAAACAATAAGAGTACCTGTGTCCCAGAGTATTTATACAGATTAGAGGTGAGAAAACCTTTTAGAAAATGGCTAGTGTACAGTCCCACTATAAAATGCTGTGATAAAATCCAAATGCCCTTTATGATTCTTATTTATCACATAATCGTTGCCTTACTTGTTCCGCAGAAGAGCACAGGAGCCATAAATAACAATTTGGGAGAAAGCAAAGCCTTTCCTCAAAGGGGATATGGAATAGAATATGGATACACAAATTTGTTAAAACATGGCATAGTTATCAAGCCATTTCTGTCCACATCCTATTATTCAGGCCTTCATCAAAGTTTCCCTAATTATCTCTTGAAATACTCATTTCTGCTAGGCACAGGGTTCAGAGAAGTAGGTGGGGGAGATTCAAAGACAAATAAGAAACAAGCCTTTCCATGTCAAGTTGCTCACAGTAAAATGTATGAATTTGTGTTTATGATAATTGGCATCATCCAAAAAAGCGATATTACAATCTTAGGACCTTGCTTTAAAGAGTCTCAGGTAGCTGACTTAAATTTTATTATGCTCCCGTACTCACACTCTGGATTCCTTTGCGAGTTTCTAATTGCTCCCTCATTATTTTTTTTATTTTCTGGGTTCCCTTTACTCTCCCCTGGATCTCCATAATCCTCTTTCATAGCATCATTTACATAACATAATCAGGATGCCCATGTACTCACCAGCACCACATAGAAAACTCTCATCCCATTCGTCCTTACTTTAGCAGGTGTACCAATTAGTTTTTGCTGGGTAACAAACCACCCCCCAAAATTTTTGTTTTGTTTCTCACAATTCTGTGTGCTGGTTGGGTAGTTTTACTAGCCTGGCTTGGCGAGGACTAGGTGATTTAGGATGGCCTTACTCACCTTTTTGGGACCTCTGCTAGGATAGCAGGGTCGGAAGCGTCCCTCCACGTGGCCTGTCATTTTCCAGCAGGCTTTCTGAGCCTTTTTAATATGGTAGTCTCAGGGTTCCAAAGAGAAACAAAGACGGATGGCCCCAGTGTTCAAATGCTTTTCCAGCATCCGATTGGTATCAAAGCAAGTCACATGCCCAAACCCAGATCCAAGATCCATGTGGAGAAATAGTCTCTCCATCCTGATGGAGAAGCTGAAGGATCACATTGCAGAGGGGCATGATATGGGGCGGGGGGGAGGCTTTGTGGCCGTTTTTGCAAATGGTCTGAGGGGCCTGGAGAAAGGGCAGCATATGTTTCCCCACCTCCTTTTTAGTTGCAGCTCATTGGCTAGAACTAGTCATATGGGCCCCACAAAGGATGACACAAAGGAGGGTAAAAAGTAAAGCATTCCATACATTCGCTGTTGCAGTTGCCTCAAATAACAGTTAATACCTCAGTCACATATTGTTTTTTATTGTTTTTCAAGTACAGTTGTCTCCATTTTCCTGCCACCACTTCCCGCCGCCCCACCCACCTCCCACCCTCAATCCTACCCCCCTTTGGCTTTGTCTGTGGGTTCTTATAAATGTTCCTTGATGACCCTTCCCCTTCTTTCCCCCAGTATCACCCTCTCCTCTCCCCTGTGGTTATCGTTAATTTGTTCTTTACTCATTTGGGCCTTTGAGAGTTAGCGTTATTCAAAGACACCATGAATTTCCATCTTCAGCCTTGCAGTGATCTCAGGCTGGCCTTCGAGTGTAATAGACAGAAAGATGAGGGAGGAGGGAGGACTGTATGAGTGGTTTACATTTTTGGAAACGAAGTGGTGACTTGACTGCTGCCTGCTGATCACATTCAAACTTGCAGCCTCGCAGACGTTACACATCACAATTTCTAATCCTGGGATCCCCTTTATCCATGTCACTTAATAAGAATCCTTATCCTTTAAGGCCCAGCTCGAAAATTCTCTCCAGGAATTCTCTCAAACCAGTCTTTGTATGAGCACATTCGTTTATTTCCAAGATAATTTGGTTATAGCTGAGTTACTGGTTTCGAGTGACTAGTATTTGACTGTTGTGTGCACTGTTCAGTCAAAGGAAAAATTGAATTACCATTTTTACTTGCTGTGACCCCCAGTAAATAAGGCCTGTTCCCTGCCCTTTCTTGCATGATGTAGTCCTCCTAGTTTAGAACTCATAGGACATCTAGAGGTTAGCCAAGGTTAGAATGCTCTGCAGCTGCTAATACCATCAGTGTCTATCTACTGTGAAGTAGAACAATTTCGTAAATGTGTAGGGAGCTGCTGTGTTCCAAGAGCAGGCCATCTCTTTGACCTTGAGAGCCTCCTTCAAATAGATTATAGACGTGTCTCTTTTTGGACGGGGAAGCTCTTTGAAATATAGTTTGTGGGATTCTCTTTGGTTTTATAGTCATTGGCTGAAACAGGTCTTGAGTTAGTTTTTCCCCCTCTGAGTGTACTTTTGTCTACTAGACTGTGTCCTTGTTTCTTAGAGAATCATGAGGGATCCTGTGTAGATAGACATGCGTATTGATAGATATTTGAAATTAGACTAAAGTTTAGTGTTTGGTGGGTTTTTTTTTTCCCAATTTACTATATGTTTTGGTGATATCGATGACTCCAGTTGTGATCATCAGTAATCAGGTAAGCTAAAAATATAACACATTAGGGGTGTGTCCCCACCTATAAACCTTCACACTTTGGAAAGTTTTACTAAAGAAGTGAGTCCTTACTAAGCACGTGAAGTGATCATTATGACTATGGTGGAAGAGACTGGTTTAAGTTTAGGAGGAGGCAGCAGTTAGGGAAGACTTCTTGACTTCCAGTTTTGCATTCTTAACACCCTCTTTTGAGGGTTAGAGCCTCTGTGTTCATTGCCTAAGAATAGTTTTGAAGCAGCATTTCATTCCCTGAGCCCAGAGGAAATGCCAGCTCTGCAGCCAATCACTTAAGCTTTGGAAAGTAATATACTACTTTGCAGAGAACTCGGAATATACCTTGAGGTACTACACCTACACGAAAACACAGCCACGAAATTCAGTGGGAGTTAATGTTTTTAAGGCTATCCCAAGGAGGTCATCCCAAGCCATAAAATCATGGAGAGAGAATCCTAATCAGTTATTAAAGTCTGCAGAGAACTGAATAAGGGAAAGAGGACCCAAGGCCTAGCAGGGGGGATTTTCATGAGCCATCAGCATGTGGGTACAGACGTTGCGTCTCCTGGAATCTGTATGGTCATATCACTAGCAGGGTTTCCATGGCATCCTCCTGGACACCGGGCTGTGGGCCAAGCCACATCTTCGCTCTCTTGCCAGGGCTCTAGTCTAGGAGTCAAAGAATGACTCTACGGGAGTCTGATGAGATTAGATTAGATCATGGGTGCTCTGTAAACTTCAAGTAGTGCTTTCCGTTTTCCAGGAAGCATTATAATTTTCCAACATGTTTGTTATCAATGGACTTTTTTCTTTAAATCCATGGTAGTCATTTCACACATCGCCCAGTAACAGCTTTCTGCTACCTGATCTGGTAAACTTTATACCTTTCTGGAACATGTGAGTTAGAACACTTAAGGTAGCCAACTCAGCAGCCTCAGGTACAGACATACTGTGTGCTTCTCTGTTTAATCACCACTCAACACAGAGAGGAAGGAGTAAGGAGACAGAAGGGATTGTGAATATAACTAAAGTTATTATTGGCACTTGAATTTGTCTTAAAAATATCAATTTACTTCCATAAATGCCACACAGACTTTAACCATATTTCCGTCTGATTCCTTTGTGAAATGAAAGTGCCAACAGAAGGAACCATTTTGATAAGCAGCCTCACAATTTTAAAATACATTTGAAGTTAATCTCTAAGAACTAATATGCAATGACTCCATTTTCCTGATTGTATTTTTATGAGCCACAGTTTTATATCCCACTGCTTATCTGATTTGAAAACGGCTGTAATGTTTGAAGAAAGTTAATATTGAGTCTTGCCAAAACCTTAATAAACTTAGTCTCGAACTAATATTTCAGGCTTGTGTGGGATTCCTGTATGCTAAGATAGATTTTAATATTACAGAAATGCAATAGTGACCTTTCCACAAAACCCTAATAAAATTACTTTGTCATATAAACTGCAGAAGTGATGGGAACTTTCCTGAGTGAGAGAATGGGTGATTTATCTGCATCTCATAGTTTTCTCTTATCTCTCATTTCTTCAGATCTCTGATGTTCTTTTTTTTCTTAAGCCAAACAAGAGTTAATTTCCATACGTTAAATTAAAGAACGAGCACAGAGTTTTCAAAGACATGTTTTGCATTTGCACAGTGCCATTTGACTGCTGAGATGTCTGTTGTCTTGACAATTCTAATAATCTCCATGCTGTTAAGAGAAGTTAAGGTAGAAAATTTCACCCATAAATTTCAAGTATGTAAGATTAAAAATACCATTTGTGGGTGACATGTAGCAGCTGTTTAGCAGTAAAGCAGTGTACAATGGTTTATGACAGGTGTTGAGTAAGGATACCATATCGAGTTTATAAAATTAAAGTGATGAATGTTTGGCAAACAAATGACAACTTCTCAAAATTAAAATGTTGGCTGGTATCCTGAAATTGAAATTCTTTGTTTCCCAGAGGCTGGCATATAGATGACCAAAAATGACCAAACTGAAGCCCATAGCTTTAACTTCATAATATTTTCCATCAGTCCTAGCTTAGGACAAGAAAAAACCTTAAGGGTAGTCAGTGTAATCATTATTTTCTAAACTGCTTTCTGTGGCCTCCTTGATGGCTTGTCTTTTTCAAGTCCACAAATCAAAGACAAGATGAAGTCTGTTTAAGGAGAAGGCAGTTATGCTTTTTATTAGCTCCAAGACTATCTGCCAATGCAAAATCAAGTAGGCATTTACCAAGCAATCAATCACTCTGCATCCAGCTGCTTACCACTTGAATTTTAATCAATAGTCTTATATAGAATAAATATCAAAATGCATGTCACTGCCCACTTGAAGCTGAGAGAGTGTTTAGACTGCTTTGGGTCAGAAGAATTTGGAAAGAGGCTGTTAGGTCCTCCCTAGGGATGGACTAATGCAACTTTGTTTTCGGAAAAGACATTACAGGAGCGTTTAACATACCATCTCACCCAGGGCAACAGTCCCTTTGTAACTCTGAGAACAGGGAGGGGTACGTCTAATCCTTAAATGACTGGCAGCATCTTCTCTGAAACTTAAAAATTATAATTTTCATTGTAAAATACGTTATTGTTTTCCTGGCATCCATTTAAAAGCTACTCCCCTGATACCGCTAATCTTTCATACGTAGTTTTCGCTCTGAATGAACACAGAATGTCCCTATCGCTTCTTCTTCCCTGTGAGTGATTTTCAATCCGTGCCAGGAGCGAGAAGTGGGCGGGGATGGGGGCTGGGCCGGCAGTTCAAGGAATGGTTGAGTCACAGCTCCACCAATAGTGTTGTGAACTCTGCTCGGTTCACCAGCTCTTGGCCTCTGTTCCCACCCAATTACAAGAACTCAGACTCTGGAATCCCTGGAAACTTCTTTTATCAACTGTTGCTTAAATGGTTTTACTTCCTTCACCAGCTTTCTGTTTTGTAAATATGCTTCTTAAAATTGTGTCACAGAGGTGTCCGAAGTATTCTAAAGCAGTGATGGGACCTAAACTAGTTAGGTGAGATGATAAAAATCCCTTGATAGATATTCTCTCCACGATGGCATTAAGTTTTTTAATTTGTTAAATTGCTTAAAGTTTAAACAGCTGCCTCTTCACCATTAGCTCATTATGGTTAGAGTTCACCAGAAGTTAAGATGTTTTTAATATAAAAGAACAGGTTTCTTTTTTGTCCTGTAGTATGTCGTTATTATTTTTAAACCTCCATGAAGATCTTTGTATTGATCACTTTTACATGAATCTTAATAAAATAATTTGACCCATTCTTCCATGCAGTCATTTTGTATGAGTGAGCTCCTCTCAGGATGTATTTGGATATCTGAAGTGCTGGACGGGGTAGTGGTGGAGCCGAGGACTGCAGTTCTGGAGAGGAGAGAAGAATGGGGGTCCCACGGGACCACCGCACCGGGAAGACTACCGAAAGTGAAAAGGGTGGAGGACAAAGGGGAGAAACAGACACAGGTGGAAAGAGGGTCAGTGGGGTATAGGGTGAAGGTAAGAGTTAATTTCTAGAGAGGTTTAAAAAGATCAGAAATGAAAGGACATTGAGTTTGAAGACTAAAAAGTCCAGCTACTCAAAAATTCATTTTGGACAGAATATTTGAGGTAGATTCCATATTTTGAGACATTTACAATGAGTCAGTAGTTAGGAAGTGGTAATATTGAGCAAAGCTTGTTTTTATTATTTAAAGAAAATTAGCCATGGGAGGGTTTGACATAGATGTCCAAAATATGTTTCAATTATAAGCCTTTCTCTCTTTAAAACTTCATGAGATGTTTTGTTCACGAAACCCAATTTAACTTATCATTCATGTAATGATCATAATTGAATCCTATTTTTTCCCACTTTACCTTGGAGGTTGGTTTCAATTAGGGCAGAATAAAAATAAAAATGTATATAATGGCTTACACATACTTACAATTTCATCAGCGTCAAACAGAGACAGCCACATTAATTTTGTTGAAACACCCACCACAGATATTCCAAAATACCATATAGGCCAACCTATGTCATGGACCAAGTGGCTACATCCTGTGTTTTGATAAAATTAAGTGTCCTCTGACATTTAAAATACTTAAAAAAAAATAGCTAAGAATTAAAGGCAGTGATCTTTTTAACCTGAAATTTTTTTTTAGGATAGCATTAAAACTATAAAACTATAAATAAACCTCAAATTCATTTTTCTTTTGGATAATATAAATTATTTCCCAATTTTGAATCTGAGGTAACAAGGATCTTTGACCTCAGGTGAATTTGAAGTAGGCAGTTGGACAGTAATAGTAATATAAGCAACTTCTTTAGGGAAATAATCCTTAGTTTTGGTTTAACTGCCTCTTGTTGGAGCAGCTTAAACACAATCCCAGGAAAAGGTGACTTGCCCTCATCTTGGTTAGAGGCCTGTCTTCAAGGCATTTAACTGAACTCAAGGAATTTTCATCGTGAGAACCAAGGTCAGACAGTGAGAGTTTGAAGTCAAAAGATTTATGTTCTGATTCTACCATAAGTCGAGAGAGTCTGTGTTCCCCATTTTGCAGCTGGGGTATGATTTCCAACTTAAAGAGCGTATGCGAAAATACCTGGTCGAATGTAAGCCATTGCATCGATGTTGAGTGTCTTCTTTTGTTGTGAGAGCTGTGGGAAGTTTGGCGGGTCCATGGTAAATTGCCCCCAACATCCGCATTTATTGCCGAGTGGTGACAGAAACCACTTTTATTTTTCATTAGTGCAGGAAGCCCAGCTTCCGTCACCTAATGAGAATGTCATCCTCCTAGTCTCCAGGTCAGGCTGTTGACTTCTCTTTGGTGTCTTTGAAACTTGCCTGCAATTTTGAGCATTTCAGAATGGGTCACACTTTACCCTTTAAGAAACAAAATAATTGATTGCAGATGCAAGGACCAAAGCAGTTTTCAGTAACTCTGCTTCTTAGTGTCAACACGTGGGGGAACCAAGGGTTTGACTAACAAAGGGGCAGGGAATTTACTTAAAGAAGCTCCGTGTTGCTCTCTTTTTTCCCACCCTGTTGATCTGGCTTGAATTAAAATGTAGAGACATTTGCTAAAATAAAATACAACTGGAACTCTTGGGAATCATTTCACATCCCACTTCCCTGACCCCTGATATCCTTCCCATTGCCTCTGGGCCTTCTTAGAGTGAGGGATGTTTTTCAGTGTCTATAAAAGCAATGGAAGCAAACACACTGCAAAATAATCCAGTAAAAGCACACATTGTATGAAAGGAACAATTATTTGAAGGTTGTTGACCTTACCAGCATTGGGCAAGCGTTTGGCATCTTGAAAGGCTGCTTTGATACTGAAGAGCTGTCCTAGAAATGCCACCGAGTCATTACCCTGTCACTGGCTCTTCAGTGCACAATAGCACTGCATTGTTTTTAATCTCACTTGGAGCCGTCTGAATGTGGCTTTCATTTTAGGAAGTGAAACATATTTCAGGAAGGATATATATGGTTTTTTAAATAACATCTATGTTTATTTGGAGCCCAAATAATGTTTAATCAAACTGATCAGAGCTAGAAGGGATTAGAAAAATGACTGTTTCACCCTCCAGTTTTAACAGACAAGGAAACTCAACCTCCAAGAGCTTAAGGGGCTTCCTGAAGGTCACACAAGTAGTTGGGACAGAGCTGGGGCTGGAATCCAGGTCATCCATCTCTGATTGCCCTGCTGTTTCCATTCCAGCAGGCTGAATAGGTTATATTAATTTAATATTAATTGTGGAACAGATGTTATATATAATTTAAGTCAGACCCATTTTTTAGGTGTGGCCAAATTCCTTATAGAACCATGCAATTTGGATCATTCTAATTCTCTTTTCTAATGTCGCATTAGAAGACCTATTTCAAATTGTATGAACACTGGTGCTGGTTAATCTTAGGAGAATGACGGTGAGCCAGATGAAATGCTCAGTCTCCTGCTGGTCTACCTGACAGAGCCAAAGACAGCACACATTCTAATATGTACACCTAGTTTGTATGTGCACTTGCGCTTACGTGAACCAGTGCACACAGGAAGTTTTCCGCCTCATTAAAAATAATGGTTAATTATATGATGCCACACCTGGAAAAAAAAAACGAAAAAACCTGGCAAGATAACAGTTCTTTTATAAATGAATTGAGGTGAAGGATTTTGCTTCTTTTTGTTTTCAGACTAATTGTATTTCTTTCTTTTGCATTTAAAAAAAAACAAAAGAAATGATTGGAGATTTTTTAAAAGAATTTGTATGAACACACAATACAATATACAGACGATGTATTATCGAATTATATACTTGAAACCTATATAATTTTATTAACGAATGTAACCCTAATAAATTCAATAAAAATACATTTAAAAAACAAAAAAGAATTTGCATGAATAGAAAAAATAAAATCAACCTTCTAAAACCTTAAATTCCATGTAATTTTTTCTCAATATCTCTATTTTATTACTTCCATTTCTATCCTTCCTTTAAGCTTTTGAAGAATGGAGGTGAAACATTTCGAACATGTAATTGAAGAGGTAATTGAATTTGTGTGAGATTCGAGGTTTATTTAAGTTACGTCTCTTTGACCACAGGTTATTTTCAAGTCATGTTGTGGTGCTCTCGTGTGTATGAACATATAAAAACTGTTCACTCTGGGTACCTTTTAGCTCAAAACCCAAGGAAAAATACTGTATTTTCTCTTTCATGGTCTGGACTCAGTTCCAGTATCCATGGCCTACGCTTTATCCTCATCTTGTGGCTCCTGTATAATAATAGTAAAGACCTGTTTATAAAATTGCTTGAAGACTGTTTGAATATCAGGAATCTTGATTAAATTTAAAAGCCCATTGTCTGTGCATGTTTACTTTAATAAGAAAATAGTTTTTAAAGAAAAGAATTCCTTGTGCCCTTGAGTTCATGCCAGCACCTAGGCCGGAGCAGTGCCTCTGTTCCTGTAGTCACGTCTTGCAGTCCTCAGCCTTATTGCGTACATATGCCTGAGGCAGCTTTCAGATAGATTATTCGAACAGAAATAAAATAAAAATCTTTCCTTTGATATATTCAGATAATTAAGATAAAGTCAGGCCTCTAAAGATAGCATTCTCTCTTGGTTCCCTGATACGTGTTGGTAATATTTTGCCTAATAATTGTGGGAGAGCCAGTCCAAGGGCAAAGGAAGGGCAAGGTATGAAAGACTGGGCATAGAAAAGAGGGGGACCTTATGAACAGCCCAGGGAGACTCCTCTAAAGAGGCCATCTCTATGGATAAGAAAACCACATACCCCATAAGGACATGTCCAGGGTGTGGCCCCACATCAGGACCCAGGTGCCAACCTGAGCAGATCTGAAGGAGAATCAGTGATCAGAGGTTTGAGCTAAGGGCTGGATGTAGCAGAGGGTGGTGGGATTGTATAGCCAGGAAGTTACTCATAGGCCCCACCAGGCTGCAGAACCCAGTGAAGAGTGGAAACTTGTTTTACAAGCTAGGTTCCATCCTGGCGCCAGGGGGCAGCAGGGGATGAATTGGGAGTAAGAGACTGGGAACAGCATTTCAAAATCCTGGAGGGGAGAGTGGGTACACAAAAAAATGGTACCCACGTGTACTTTTCGGTTACTGGAAAAGAGTTTATTGCCCTCCGCCTTGGTTGTTTTTAGGCTTGGTAGAGAGCTCCTCTGCAGAATACGATATTCATTCATTCTATCACTCATTCATTGTTTCCTGGGTGCCCACTGCATGATGAGCGCTATGGTAACCAACAAGGCTGGCTTCCCAGAGTTCCTCCTATAGTGAAGAAACAGATAAGCAAGTGTTTACAATGGAGCATGGTGGGTTCTACACTAGGAAGCACAGGGTGCTCGAGTGGAAATACAGGAGTGGTACCTACCCAGTTTCTCTTGCTGATACCCACAGGAAAACCAGAACTGACCAGGTTTAGGAGAGAGGTTCGGGAATGAGAAGGAAAGAGAAATATGCAAAATACTCCATCTTAATTAGGGTAATGATTCAAGTCTGACAAATCCAGAGAGAAGAATGTAAATGAAAGTGATGCTTTTGGAGCATCTTTTGAGATGCTGGTGCTTTTCAGTGTAGCCAAGGGCATATTTCTTCTAGAACCCTCATGATCTTTTTAACATGATCTTTTTCATTGTCTCTTGTAAATGGTGGCTCCTGAAAGACTAATTTGTTGGTTGAAACTTTATTTACCCAATCTTTTCTTTCTTAGTTGTTAGGAGAAATAATAGCACTTAGAGTTATCAGGGGCCATAAAGGTTTGGTTCAAGAGAAGGACGTACTTAAAGTTTCTTGTTAGGTGACTGCAATGTCTACATTGTAAATTAAATAGACACGTTGACCGAGTTTTCAATGATGTCACCCTTTGTTTGCTTTCTTCAAGTCGCCTGTAACCCTTAACTGGTTTTTTCAGACTTAACCCTTAAGGATAAGGCTTGAAAGAAATGGTTGAGGAAATTACCCATATGGTTTAAGTCCTCAGTATCTACCTACTCTTGGTCTTGGTTGGAAGGCAAGTACTGAGACCCAGAATCTCCTTTTCCTCAATGTTCCATTGCCTCCCTGAAAGAAGTGCTAATTCTAGGCAAATGGTATGTCTTTATCACTTACCTAGATTTAGCCCCAAATTCCTAACAAGTCTCTTTCCCTGGTGAGCTGGTCTAGGCTATAGTTAAAGAGCAAAAGACCCCTTTTCCTTCTTCTTCTTCCTATTTATTTATTTCTTCGTTTATTTTGCCCTTTTTCCCTTTGATGAAGACTTAATCCAAGGCAGTTTTTTTCATCCTTTAGCTGACATTAGAATCCCCTGGCCAGCAGCAAGTCTCTGGGCCCTACCTCAGATTTTCTGATTTAAAGGTCTGCGTGGGGCCTGCGATTGTGCATTTCCAATGTTTCCCAGATGATGTTTGCTGTTTGGGTACCATACTTTGAGAACCACTGATCTAAGGCAAGCCCATGGGGACTAAATCTTCTCTGGTCTTTCCCCTGTGCTCCTGGTTTGAGCCCCCATGTTGGCTTTTACCATCAATAACTCAAAGGGTATTCCAGATAAGAAGTAAGGCTGAGGTCGGCCCAAGCCCCCATTCTCATAGCCCCCACCCAGGAACCTCTGGGCCCTCCAGGGACAAAGCCCTAGGCTTCTAACTAGCTGTACAATTAAGAATACCATGAAACAAGGTCCAAGTAAGACAGTTATGTGTATAGTCTATTTATGATCTCCGCCTAAAACACTATGTAATCTGTCACGTTGCCAGTTTGTTTTCTATTTCCCTAGACCTTATCAGTACCCTTATTGTGGTAGTGGGAAGGACTGAACTCCCCCAAACATTATTGTGCAGCGCTGATTCCTACTACCCAGGGAGAAGTTGTTTCTGTGCACGGTAAACTGTACACAACCCCCAATACTCTGTTAGCGCTGGTCTTGAAAACAGTGACAAATTCTACTTTTGACAAAAAGAGAAAGATCCAGTCCTTTGTTTATAAGTATCCCAGGCTTGCCTATTTGTCTTATTTCTTAGTAGTGTTGTATTTCTCAGGGCAGTTGAAGTTAAATCTGTTTATCTTAAATACTCAGTAGTAATGAAATACCTTCTGCTGTTTGCTGTGCCCCTTAGTGAAATCAGAAGTACTTTATTTCAGAGGCATAAAAGAAATCAGATGCCTTTATTTTGCAGAATTTTATAGTATGTAAAAAAAAAACCCCACTAAAAAAGGTTTGTTATTACATGAAGTCAGAGAAAAACCCAATTAAATTATGTATTTCTTTCTCCAGGTTTCTACCATGCACACTATATATTTTCCTATTCTAAAGGTTGACTCATCTTACTTTCAAACAAAAATTTCTTTTTAGCAGTCATGTCTAATTCACTACTCTAAAACTTATTAATATGCAAATATGTCTTCTGTTTATGAAAGATCAAAATACTATTAAGCCAGGGACTTACTAAACATTTAGGAATAAGACACCTCAGAAGGCCTCATATGCAGAGAGAGAGGCCCCTGCTGCTCTCCACCTTGGTCCCCCAGGATGGGTTCCCAGACCCAGGCCTCTGCCTGCACCCTTCAGAATGACTTAACGATGAAGGAAGAGGGAAGAGCAAGGCATTATCATGTCAGAAAACCCCAGTCAGAGACAACTACTTTTAATACAATTTCAGCCATTTGACGTGTTCAAGAGGATGTTGGAGAGTTTGCAAGTAAATCCAGGTGTCATTTCCAAGGCAAATGCTGAAGACAAACAACCAATATCCAAACAATCTTTTGAAACAAATCACTTCCTTTCTTGGGAAACTGTACACTTCACTGGCTTCTAATTTCCTTGAAAATTGGTCATTAGGACTGAATTCTATGTGAACAGTTATTCATTATGGTCAAATTAAACTGATCCTAAATATCCCACATAACCACGCATCTTTTACACATTTTGTAAAGTTCTGATATCATGAAACCTGTAGGTGGTTGTAAGTACCACCTAATAAGTTTATAAAGGCAATTCATTGTAATATTTTTACTCCTCTATTTTGTCATTTGTTTTAATTTTAAGAAAGCTACATTTGCCTCCTAATTATGATAACTCTTGAGATGGAGAGCGAGACAAAGATCAGATGTTTGCTGTTTTCATTTTATTCCTATTCAGTTTGTGTTTTTTAAACACGCCAGAAAATTATTTTAAATCAGGAAGTGCTTTATTAATAAATAAGTATGCTTATTATATATTTATGATAAGTTTAATAGATTTGTCATGGCAAAGGCCTTAGGCTTTTTGTAATTCAGAACTCATAAAAGATTGAACCCAGCACCATCAAAATCTGTTTTATTTCAAATGTAAGTATAGAAGAGGTTTCAGAGTTCATACCAAAGCTTTAGTCAGTATTTTAAGTAACTCCTTCCTAAGAATTAGCCATAACTGGTGTGTGTGAAGGCTGCCAGTGTACAGTCAAAATTTTAGATCTGGAAAGGAGAAGGAGAACATTTTACAGCTTTATTAGTCTCTTCTTACTGTTTGTTCTTGCCAGGAATTGTGGTGGAAAACATGCACATTATTGAAAAATTGATTTATGTCAAGAAAAACAAAATAATATTTTTAATATCTTCTCTTTACTTTAGAGAACATTCTTCTTGAACATAAAAAATTAAAACCACTATGAATGTTTCAAAATACAGAAAGTATTAAAAAAATAAAAATCACCTGCAATTCTGTTACGAAGATATAATGAACTACTGCTTATATTTTGGTATATGTTTTGCCCTGTTTAAAAAAAAAAATGTGTGTGTGTTCCCTGAACAGCATGGCTCAGTTGGTTGAGTGTCATCCTGCAAAGTGAAAGGTCACCAGTGATTCCCATCAGGGCACCTGCCTGGGTTGCAGGCCAGGTCCCTGTTTGGGGCATGTGCGAGGTGCAACTGATCAATGATTCTCTCACACATTGATGTTTCTCTCTCTCTTTTTTAAAGATTTTATTTACATATTTTTAGAGGGACGGAAGGGAGGGAACAAGAGAGGAAAAGAACCATCAATGTGAGGGAAACATTGATGAGCTGCCTCTTGCACACACCCCGACCTGGGGCTGAACCCGCCAGCCAGGCACGTGCCCTGACCGGAAATCAGACCTGAGACCCTTTGCTCTATAGAATGACATCCAACCAACTGAGCCACGCCCTCCCTCTCATTCCCTCTCCCTTCCCCCTCTCTTAAAAAATAAATCAATAAATGAATGAGTGAATGAATAAATAAATAAATTTTTAAATGTGTGTGTGTAAGAAATATGTATATAACACAAAAATTTTGAGCATTCTTGCAGACAACTACTTGCTTAATAATATGTTCAGAGCATTTGTAATTGCTTGACAAGGGTTGTGAATATTTTTAGAAACTTCTAAATTTGCTGTTGTTCAGCAAATAGCTGTCCTTAAAAGCATTATTTTTAATGGGCACAAAATACTTAAATACTATAGTATATTTAACCAGTTGCTTAGTGATGCTCATACAAGGACAATATTTTTCTACTGCAAATAGCACAACAGTGCGTATCATTGTACTGCATAGATTTTCTATGCATTTACTTAGAATAAACCCTGCTAGTAGAATAACTAAATAAAAAATACAGACATTTCAAGGCTGTAGAAACATATTGCAAAATTATTTTCTGCCAAACTATACAAGAATGCCCTTACCCCCAACCCTTAATATCATTCCTTATTATCATTTTTTTCCTATTATCATTTTCTTAATCTTACACTTCTTATATATTTTTTGAAAAGGTTATTTAATGACTTGATGAAAATGGAGGTATTTTTAGCAAATGGGGAAAATTGTCATTAATGATGCTATAGATCAGTGTCAAATTAGATTTTTACTTGAAATAAAACCATTTATTTAAAAGCTCTGGATGACCTGACCTAACTGTCCATCTGTTTTTAGAAATATAAAGATATCTTATTTAAAGATTGAAGAGCAAGACAGTTGAATCTGCTTGATAGAGTCAACTAATTGATTTTTCATCAGTGGAAATTTTCTGTCAACAGAAAATTGTGTTCTGGAAAACAACCTTGGTTGTTCTCATCATGGGGTCATATGAGGTCCTGTGTTATTTGGTTTAATGGGATTTGTATGGTTGCATAGGGAAGGGATTAATCCCTTATGGAACTTATGAAAGTAAAAGATAAAAGTTACACTTACAAAAATTTATAAATTTATTATTTGAATGTTATATGTTATCAAATGGAAGCAAATGCTTTTTCAAACAAACTCATTTCTTCACACATAGAAACAAAAAGTTGAGAATGCCTTGGTTGGCTTGGGGGAAGCTGAAAGTTTTTTTTAAAGTTTGTATTCATTGCTGAGGGGGCAAGATTGTTAAAAGACATCTGAATTCTAGGGAATGGTACACTGTAGAAATATGTTTACTCTTCCAAGGAGCTTTGGAATAGAAGGACAGGAGTTATCTGAATTCATTTCTAGGTGACATTCTATTCTGTATTTTTCTTTCTGTCTTTCTTTGATTCAGTTGAACAAATGTATGTTGAATGTCCATCCCTTCAAGGCAGAGCTCTTCCTACTCCTTTTCAGAATGTTTGGCAATTTGCTAGGCCTTTTAGGAAGATGTCCAGCTTCAGTAGACCCAATATATATATTTTTTCCTGTGAACTACTGTAAAAAATATATGTACCTCAGCGTTGTGGCTGAAAACAACAAAAATTTATTAGCTCACAGTTCTAGAAAACAAAACTTAGAAATCAAGGTGTCTGCAGGACCAAGCTCCCCTCCAGGCTAGAGGGGAGAATCCACTCTTTGCCTCTTCTAGCTTCTAGAGGCTGCCAGCACTCTTCAGCTTGTGGCCACATCACTCCAATTTCTGCCTCAGTGGTCACATTACCTCTTCCTCCTCTGTCTGTCTCAAACCCCACTCTGTTTCCCTTTTTAAAGGAAACTTGTGATCGCATTTAGAGCCCATGAGGATGATACAAGATAATCTCTGCATCACAAGACCCTGAACTTAACATCTCCAGATTTCTCTTTTGCCACATAAGGTAACACTCAGAGATTTCAGAGATCCTGATCTTTTGGGGACCATTGTTCATCCTACCTTACTCAGGACCTTAAATACACCTGAGCACATGAACTTCCCTATGTCGGTTGCCTACCAGGACATGAGGTATATATCCAGAAACAAAAAATTCTCTGCCAAAGTTTGACCCAGCTAGCCTAAGGAGGCAGAGCTGACCCAGTAACTGAACCAGCACATCTGGCGTAGGTAGGTGGTCTGGTAAATCTTGAAGACTACGTAGCAGATTTAAAGATGTGCATGGCAGAGTACTCCAGCAAAGAGACCTGCTCTTCCTTGGTTCATGCCAACTGGCTGGACGAGTGGATGTAGAGATGGAAGGCCCCCTTTATGGATGATATGCATGTCCTACTTGAGTATTTGGTCCCCAGCAGCCTACCTGAGTTCCCTTCTTGTCCTCCTACAGACTCCTTCAGCTTCTCGTCAACTTGTTTAGAAGGAGCGTTTTGCCAATGCTGTGAAACAGGGCCTGTTAGGACTCCCCTCTTCTTTTGCCCCCTCCTTGTCAAGCTCCGCAGTCCAGAGACTTTCCCTTCTGCAGCCAGTGCAATAGCTAATCCGTTCCAGTTGCATAAGATTTAAAAACAATAAGACTATTGAAAAGTGCGCTGGCCTCCTTCCAGTAGCTGCTTAAGGTGTTTACTCTGGAAAATGTGCCGAGTTATACTCGTATATCCCTTCTTTGTGTAAATTCTCCTCTACTTTCCGTGTTCCTGAAGTAGGAGGGCCTTTTCTTGTGGGCTCTGAATGGGGAGGTGGTGTTCTTCTATGAAGTGGAGGAGGCAATTGAACCTTGAAGTATCTTGTAAGTGAGGCCTTAGAAGACAAGCCAGGGAGTTTGAGAAGAGGAATCTTTGGCATAGCCCAGTAAAAGCGTTTTTGTTTTTGTTTTTGTTTTTGTTTTGGGTGGGGAGTTGGTGTTGTTGTTTTTTTTTTTAATTAGTTAGCTGTGGGTGGGGCTTTGAGATAACTACAAAAAGGATGTAGTTACAGAGTGACCAGATCCCCCCTCCATACCTTTTAGAAGAAGTAGCTGTCCCTCTAACTTTCTCTGTAGTCAGTTGGACTACAATATGTACCTTCATTTGTTCCCATTTTAAAATCAATTACCTGGATCAAACTGCTGTTAAACACGATTGGCTGGGTCAGCCTTTTCTAGTCTGTAGGTCGTAGTTGTACCATCAGTATAAAATAACTCAGCTGCTACCCCTAACGATAGGCCCTAGGAAGTATTTCTGAGATACTGCAAGGAACAGTTCCTAGTTTATAATTGGGAAAATGCAGGATACTCCAATGTCATTTTGCAAAAACGCCTCTTACCTTGTTCAGAACCCCAAAAGCTCTGGGGAAGTAAGCAATAAAAAGAACTCCTATCTCCACTGCAGAAGTCTTTAGAGATCAAGGTCAAAATCACTCTTCTTTTTCTGTTAGCCCCCACCGAAGTCCTTCACATAATGAGACCATTATGGTGAAATTGGTACCCAAGGTAGAAATGAATGTTTTAGTGGTAAAGATAGCAGTGGAATCTGAGATGCATCATGTACTGAGTACATTTGTCATGTGTTCTTTCACTGAAAGGATGCTGAGGAAACCAGAGTTAAAGCAATGAGAGATGATGCAAGTTGATATAAGCTTTCTCTTCATTTTCATTTTTAATATGACCCTTTTTTTACATCAGAAGTCTGTGTTTGCTTGCTATTCCCTTTACAATAAAACCAAAAGGAAATATTGAAAGGCATAGTTTGCAGGAGTGAGGACACATAAAGGTCTGCAGAGGACAGATGTTTCACCCACTCTTCTCCACAGTCTTGGTCCACCAGGGAGGCCACCATATTGGGCTGTTGTTTTTTTTTCATCTATCTTTAATGTTCACAACTGGGTCCCTGTAGTTGGTTATTTTGCACAAGTGACGACCAGAGGGGGTCTGAAGGACTGTGTTTATCTGTAGACCTGTTTTATGGCATAGGAGGCATGAATGCACATCATTGCAATAGAAGCTTATTTCAATGCTGCCTTGGCTGAAGAGGCTGTGTGTGTATGCGGGTGTGTGTGTTTCTCAGACAGACACTGAGAAATGAAATGGAAAGACATAGAGAAGGACAAACTGAGAGGAACAGAGAGATGGAAAGATAAGAAGAGAGACCTGGTTACTGTCTATTGTGGGAGACAGCAAGACAGGGACCCACCTACAGGTGGATGGACTGGGAAAAAGCACCTCCCCCTTCTCCCTTTCTCTGCACCCTGGCTTATCTTCCTAGCTTTACATGGGAGGCTGTGGTGCTGATTAATGGAGGGCTGCTTCCCACCGTAGCTGGCCTGCTTAGCATGCCCTTCATGCTGTCACCAGCTTTTAGCCTGGTCAGCAACGAGAGTAATGAGTAATGGAGAAGTTCCTCCTCAAACAGCACTGGTGGCCTTTGTGAGAAAGCTACCTTGAAATGTGACCGAATATATTCATTGGCTTTAAATTGTTTGAAGGCTAAAGAATAATGAATCTACCTAGCTATATAATTTTAACTATTTGTTGAAATTTGCATTTTTTTATTTATACAAGCACACATAGTGCAAGAATATATTCTCATAATAAAAATGTCCAGCACAGAGATAACACTAAAGAGACCTTGATTTTCAGCCCCAATCCTTATTTCCTTCCCAGAAGTTTAAGCAGGGTCATAAATTCAGAAGGTTCTCTCCAAATTTTTGAATAATTTACTTATATACATATGTATGTTCCTAGAGAAATACGTAGGTTTGTTTTGTGTGCGTGTGTGTTTGCATAAATGGTATTACACTGTTCAGACCATTCTGTGACTTCCCATTTTGTGTACGTTAGAGACCTTTCACATTCAGGTGTGTACCTTATCTCGTGACATGTGCCGTGATATGAATACACTAGACTTTTCTCTTTAATCTCATTGTGAATCACATTGATTTGTTTTCAGTGTTGAAGCATTTTGAACTATTCTTTTAATAACTTTCTGGAATAGATTTGTTTATATTTTAGCTAGAATTTTTCTCTGTAAGAGATAATCATCTCTAAGGTTTGTGAGTTTCTTATTAACCGTGTTGGGGTGTTGTCAGGATCTGATAATGGACTTGTGAAATGAATTGGGAATAGCTTTAATTTTTTTGTGTGTCCTGAAAAACGTAGGGACTTTTCCTTGATGATTTGGTAAAACTCACTGATAAAACCAAATGGACCTAATCTTTTATTATTTTTTCAATTGCTTCCTAGATCTTTGGTCTGTTTAAGTATTCTGCATTTTTTGAACCACTTTTTTAAAAAACTTTGAACACCTTCCTCATTATTTAGGTTTTCATATATTTTGATTAAGTTATGCATAGCAATCTCTTACAGTTTTTACCTTTTCCTTTTTGTAATCACACCCCGCTTTTCTCTGCGAATGTTCTGTTTATGGTTCCTCCTCCTCATCCTTCTTCCCCCCTCTTTCTCTCTCTCTCTTTCTGCCCAAAACTAGCCCAATTTTTATGTAACATATAAATATTCATAAAACATTTTTTACTGATCATTCTTTTACTGTTTTGGGATGCATGTTATTTACATATCTAGGTTTTAGTGCACGATGTGTCCATCATTCCTTCCTAAGAAGTTTATAATGGCTGCTTTCACTAGTCTGCTTAACTCAAGCATTATTGAGAAGCATGTGCATAAGTTTGCTTTTTCCTCTGTGTACAGATTTTATGCACCTTCTGTCATTAATTTTTAAGTTGGCCCACTTTTGGTCAATAAGTATGGTGATCGTAATTTCAGCCTTTTGAAAAATGCTGAGGTTTCCTCTAGGGCCTAATCATGATTAGATTTCGAGATTGTTACAGTGTATGGGGTATCTGGGGTACAAAGAGGAAAGGAAGAAAAGATAGAGATGGGGATGGAGGTGGAGATGGAGATGGAAGAGATAGAGAGATACATGGTTGTGAAACCTTCTGCATCCATTTTCCACCTCTCTAAATTCTTGTCACACTTTCTGTTTGTGCATGTGCACGTGTATGTTGTATTCTTTTAGAATTCCTTGGCTTAACTTCATCTGAGTTCTCTTTATAGTTCATATTTTTAAGTTATTATAATTCTTTAAAATTCTTTAAATTAAAAAAAATTCTTTATGATTCTTAAAACTTCCATTTCAACAACCTTTTTTTTTTAATTTCTAGAATTTCTAGTTAATTATGTTTTGGGAACAGAATGCACTCTCTCCTCCCTCTGAGGATATCAGCCCTACCTAAGCCAAACCTATTTGTGCTGTTAACTCTGTTTCCTTGGGTAGAAGCTCTTCCACTACTGTGTTTGGTATGTTTCTCCTGTGTTCTTGTCGTTGCTTAGATATTTGGTGATTCTTGGCAGGTGCTCACCTTTTCATTTCAAATGGCCTGCTTGCAGCTGTTGAATGTACACCACAGTACATGATGCTAAGGAAGTGCATAAAAGGAACACCCAGCTTTTCCTGGGCACAGGTGGCCACCCTGAACAATGCCCGGGCTCCTTTTCAAAGTCATAATCTCAGTCTTTTCTGGAAAGCAGATATTCTGTTGTTCCCTGAGTGGCCCAAGTAAGGAGGAGTTGAAAGAGGCTAGAGAGAAGACCAAGGGTGATGACAAATTGCTGCCACCCCCACCTGACCCTGCGGTCCATCCCCCTGTGGACTCCTCCTGCCCTTGCATCAACCTTCAGGCTCGCAGTCAGACTTTGCAGCAGCCCTTCCCATATACAGGCTTCAGTGTGTGGTTTCTTTCTTTTATCTGATGCCATCTGATAATGTGTAACTTATTTGATTTGATTTGAAAAGGGAGGGGGCATTTCACAAATGATTGCCTCTGGTATTTCTTAATTATATTATTTCTCCAGGTTTAGAGACAGGAGATGGGAAGTTGAGGTCAGATGAAGGGAAAAAGAAAGAAAAAAGACAATTTATAGACTTACTCCAGGTGTACGAAGAAAAGCTTTTGCAAACACATAAAGTGATTAACCTTTGATCTTCAGTTGTTTTTAGATTTGTATACTAATGAAATATTTTTTTCATTTTTAGGTCTTGAAGATAGTCATGGCCAAACCTTATGAATTTAACTGGCAGAAGGAAGTTCCTTCCTTTTTGCAAGAAGGAGCAATTTTTGACAGATATGAAGAGGTAAAAAGGTGTTATTAATCTTTTCTCTCAAAACAGCCTTATAATTATTTCATTTTAATTACAGTATTGAGTAAATAGTCTTTGACAGAAGTAAGAACATCTTTGAATTTATAAGTTGGAATAGTCAGAAAGAGGCAAGGTATGAGATATAATAATGATAATAATACTGCATTTATTGAGTACTTACCATGTGCCAGATGTAATAATAATGATACTATAAATTATCCAGAGCTCCCTGTGTGCCAGACAACCTTCTAAAGCATTTTATGTGTATTCTTTAATTCCTCACAATAACCTTATAAGGTTGTTGCTATTATTATCTTCGTTTTACAGATGGGTTTCATGTAGGAACAGTTTTTGCTTAATGAAGTGCTTTTGGCAGCCTTTCCCCATAAAACTTTCTATTTGTTATAAATGTAATGGTGAGGGAACTTCATGCTAGTCATTTGCTTTGCTGGTTTCATTGATACAGAACAGCTTGACCTAAGCTTTGCATGCTGCTTCTGTCATTTATTGTTCTTGCAAGGTGGCAAGTGGCTCAGGCTGCTTAGAAAGCAGGGGCCCAATCTGGTCAGAAGGTTGAAGTAGGTAGGTTGAAGCCTCCTTAGCATTGTAAATGCCTTCTTTTTCTTAGATTGTACTTGAATTTGAGGTGAATTGGAGAAGGGTGTATGTGAAACTGTTGCCTCTAAGAAAAAGTGAAAGGTAAAACTTGTGAAGACTTCATTTAGAGTGAGAGTTGGTTCCTTTCAAAATCTCTTGAATGTATGTGATAGTCCTCCCAGAGGTTCAGCTTGTCAGGCCTTTTGCATGATATCTGTGGATGTGATTCAGTACTTGTTGGCTTGGTTTTTCCAAAATGTGTATCATAATATGCTCTAGATTTATCCCATAGTTGCTTTGTAAGTAAACAAAATTGAGAAAGGCAAAGTCTGGGCCCCGGTGTGTTTGCTATTTTTTGTACTGAATTAAAGTGTTGAAGTGACAGCTATTTATATGACTGAAACTTTACTGCTTCTCAGAAAGCAACAGCTAATTGCATTCTGCTATCAGAAGAAAAAATAATAATATTCCACCACCTGGATACAACCACTTTTAATTCTTTGGCAGTTTTCTTTTAGTCTTTCTTTCCATATGTTTTTTTCTTGTTTTTCCTCTTTCATAGTTGTGATCATAGAGTAGTAATATTTTGAAAATATATATCAGAGCCTGTTTTTCCTCTATTTAAAATGCTTTCATGGCTCTCTAATGTAGGATAAATTAAACATATCAGAATGAAATACAAGGCTTTCTTTCTATAATTTGGCTCAGGTCGATTTCTACAACCTCATTTCTTACCAGATTCCTACACATAGTCTCTGTTTCAGCCATAAGAATCCACTTACAATTCTTTCAATAAACTTTTCTGTTACGTGCTTTGTGTATGCTACCCTCTCTTCCTGAAATAAATGTGTTCCTCCTTGTTAGACTGTGAACTCCTACTCATCCGTTAGAACCCAGATGAGAATTCACCTCTTTAATATCTTCCTTGACACATTCAGTAAGAACTGACAATTTCTTTGTGCTACTACTAACCTACCCTTGCACCTATTACACTACATTTGTGTTTATTTAACTTTTCTTTCTCTCCTCCTATACTCTGACTTTCTTTAGGTCAAGGACCGTATTTTACTTATCTCTCTCTCAGGGGACTAGCAGAATGCCCACAACTGCTAAATTCACTGTAGACATCTAGTATCAAAAGGGATTTTAGATACAATTGATTCCAACTCAGCCTGGTTTTATTGTTTGTTTTTTTTTTTCACTTGTTCACTTTCTTGATAATCGTAGTGGTGAGAGGACTTGATAATTCTTGATACACATGTGAGGCTCTGTACTTCAACAGATTCAAAATATTAGAGTAAACCATATGATATTTTTATTTTTGTAAGTTAAAAATGATCAGTATGAACAATCTGATGTAGTTCAAACCTAATACAAAGTAAGCTCATTGCAGTTGACTGCTTTTATCCACGTTACACAACTTGGCAAAGAGGGCCAAGGACGAGCTTAGACGCATTTCTAAGTCATTCCCCCGGGTTAGCCAGGTCTAAGTTGGGGACCAGGGTCAGCAAACTGATGGCCATTGCCCTTCATTGTGAGTTGGTGAGAGCCATCTCTCCCTGAATCGACTAGCGTGTCCCCAAATGATTTGTGGTTTCTAAGGCAGTTTCCCAGGTTCTGGAAAACTATAGGATAATTTAAAAATACTACGTGGCTTTCAATTACTCATACAAGGTCATTTTGAAGTGATTAGATGCAATCACTGCTTGAACATCTCTACTGCTATGGTGTTAGCAGAAACATATTAGAGAAAGAAGTGCTTCTTTGATAAATAAAGTAAAATATGATTTGATGAACTGGAAGTTCATCATCATGGAGTCATTTTTTATTTCTCATGGTTTTCTTTGGTTATTAATTATCACCGCTCACTCACATTTAGAAAACACTGATTACTTGCACTTCTAAAGGCATTGGCTTTTTTCCCAGATTCCGCTGAAAATGAGGTAAAACCAGGAGGAAAGAAATCGTGAACAAGTATTAAATACATCTAGCTAAGCTTTCAACTTTGTTAAGTGCTAGTTTAAACAAAAATTTAAAAAACAAACCTCATAAAGTAAATAGCTCTCTTTATAACAATATATCAAACTAGAAAACCAAATAGCATTTCAAGTGGATTATAACCAGTTTTTCTTATTATTTCCCAATCCTATAAGATTCAATTCTCTGGAGCCACAGCCATTAAAATATTCAAGGCAACAAAATATAAGCACAAAAGGTTTTTCCTATAATTTGTACGTAAACAGCTGTGAGAAATGGCAGCTGACAGCAAGTGGGAGGAACAGAAATTAGCGAAAACACAACCCAAGCCTCCCAAAAGTGTCATGGCAAAGGGACCACATGTGAAGGGACATAAATGCCTTCAGCACCATGTGACAACGATCATGATGGCCTGAAGGACCAGGTAAACATTATTTTATGTTACACTGGTTCAAAGAAGGCAGAGAAGTGGATGAGCACTCACTGGGTCAGAAAAAAAAAAAAGTGTTTACTAGCCATGGTTTTAAAATTATATATTCTCTTGTCAATAAATAATATCAGTGCAACTGTATTTAAGCATTATTATATTATTTCTTCATTACTGAGGGATTTCTTTGAGACAGCCCAAAATTTCAGAAACTGCGTAACGACCTGTACTGTGGCCTCTGATTGTATACCCATACCACTTTTAGATCTGTTTTTTTAATCTGACTTGGACTTAGAAGTTACTTGAATGCAAAATATATTTTGTTTCTAAGCAATGCTTGTTAGGAAATCTTTTAAATAGAGATGTGTCTATTGCAGAGGACAGCAACAGCAGTGCTTTTTAAAACACATGCAACCCAAATGTCTCTAACTCAACTGGTCTCCAGACTTTCCTTTCATATCCATATTAAAAGGGCCCGTTCCCTTAGCTACTCAGGGCCCTCCCACCCTTTCCTGGAATCCCTAGGTGCTTACACTGTCTTCTTGATTAGTCATATCCTCGGTGTCTTCTTACCTCTCTGCTCTCAGTTCTAGTTTGTTTCCGTTCCTAAACTCATTATATCACCAAGTTCCAGGAACAAGGACATTGTGTGAAATAGACTTTTACTAAAGATCAGGTGGTAGCAGAGACCTGTAGCACACACCAGGATACTTTAGGATTAAATAGCTGAGATCATATAATTTCATTAGTCAGCCTTGCCGAAGGGTGTCTCATTGTCTGTTCTCTTTGGCCCCCCTCTCCCACCAAGATGCATGTTCCTGTTTCTTTTCTTTTTAAATCTCTCCCCCTAGAGTCCTTTTCCAATTTACCCTTTTCCTCTTTTCCATATGCCTCTTCTCAAATATTACAAAAAAAAAAATTACCCATTTCAAGCCAAAGGAGAAAAATGGAAAATTCTAGTCCCTTGTCACCCTGAGCAGTGGCTTCCTTTCACCTCAGATTCTCCCATCCAGACTCCTGAGACCTCCTTCCCTTTTGTATAACCTTGAAGAGCCAAGTATGTACTTAAAACAAACAAAATTTCAAAAGAACTTTACATTTAAGAAGAACGCTGCTCTTAAAGGAAAACGATCACTGTGGGAACACAGCAGCGATGGTCCGTACCTTGGCTGCCCGTCACCACGGCGGGCTGTTCGCTGAGCACTTGAAGTGTGGCTGGCAGGACTGAGGCACCGAGCTCTCAGTTTTGTTTAACTTTAATTAAAACTCGTATAGGTACCTGTGGCTGGTGGCCGTCTTACTGGACAGTACGGGCCTAGACAATCAGCTCAGACTGCTGCACAACCGTACTTTTGAGTACCATTCTCCTTTCCCAACAAAAAGAAACAGCTTTCAGTTCATTTAGTTGGAACCTACAATTTTTCTTAGTGGCAGCTGGACCCGAGATTTAAATGTTTTCTAGATGACTCACCTTGGCCACCGCTGGCCCCACCATCCCCACATCACAGATCCCAGCTTGCGCCGCCCCTTTTTCTCACCTGTGGGCCTTGAAAGCATCTGAGGCAAGCTGCCCAGATGGAGTGCCTTTTTTTGGTAAATACTTGGTCTTTACTCCCTTCCACCTGCCACCCCCTCCCCGTCCCCTACATGCACATAAATGGAACTGGTTGGTGCGTACAACTACTGCTAGGAAGACAGAAACAGTTGTGGCCACTGTCAAGCCCAGAGGAACATCAAAGTGCAGGATCAGCACATACCTAAAGTCAGACCGAGAGGACGGACCAGATTCCCCAGGCAGTTCTCAAATCAAAGGGTGGGCCACATGGTGAAGCCCTGAAAGGCCTGGGCCACCTACACACGCCTGGCTGCTCATCAGGGAAGCGGGGACTTTTTCAAATATAATTTTCAAAAAACTAAAAACACAACCCTCAGAGAAAGTATTTTCACTTAAAGATGTGTTTAACTCCTCAGTAAGGACACCAGCATGATGATAAAGTTAGTGCTAAGTGCGTTGGAGGAAGAGAGTTTTAATAACCATCAGGAAAGGAGGAGAGCTGAAACAATGTTATCAGTTAGATATAAAACTGGTTACTGCTCTAGGGGACAAAAAACTCTAACCTTTGTGGCTGTCTTTTCTACCAGAGACAAATCACATGCATCGTTAAGGCCAAAAAACAGCTGCAGTTTATCTACCTAACTTCAAAGACTCTGGGCCCTAAACAATGGTAAATAATAAACCAAACAAAGGTACATTCTTCTATATGAATAAGTCATTCTTGGGTGGGCCTCTAGATAGTGTTCTCATATGATGTTGGCAGGATATATAGCCAGCTATTGATCTAGTTCTCATGCTTTGGATAGTTTAAGCTGACCTAAAGGGTCAGGATATTGGGCACAAAGAGTAGAAAGTGAAATTGTTGCAGGTTACTTGCATTTTACAGTGAAGGATACTTACCTAGTAATCATAATGATAATAATCATGATATATGTCTTTCAACTTTTAGAATCAACCTAAAGGTAGGCAAAACATTTGATCATTATTGACAAAGGAGAATGAAGAAGTTATTTACTTTACATAAAGTAAGAGTGCCAACAGGTGTTGGAAAATACAAGGGGTTAAAAGCACAGAGGAAAGACCAGACGGTTAACGTTCTCAGCAGGAGGCAGTCTCGATGTAGCTGATGGTGCATGGAATAGAGGCTTGTGTTCATTATTTAAAGTGTAAGTTGCCAGTTACAAAACCAAAAATAATGTAATTTCAAATTTGGAGTTGGGAGCTGCAGAACAAGTAGGAAAAGGAGTTAAACGGAGTTTGATATCTGAATATATATTCTATAGAACTTATTATTACATGTACTTGGTGAATATTAGTTCAGTTTTTGGCTGCTTTGCCATGAGTCCCACTTTTTTCAGGCTGCAGTCCCTACTAGAATTGGATATTTAAAACAAATGTGTTCGTATCACTTTATTGTACACCAAATTAAGTCCAGAGGTCTCTGTTTGAAACTGCAGGCCCTGAGATTATGGTCCCAGATGCTCTTCCAGCCTCACCCCTACCCTTCCACCCACAGTCAAATTGTGATGAGGAAGGTACAGGATTGTGCTCCTCACGCTGTGAGAAGACTGGAAGGGCAGAGGATCGAGGGGACCGACTGGGGTGGCTTTGGAGAGCAGGCTCCCTTGGGTCTGAGTCTTGATTGATGAGTCAATCAGCTAATCAAAGCACAACTAAGTTGAGGGCGAGCCCATGGCTCATGCAAGAGCATGGGTGTGGAATTGGGGAACGTGGCTTGTCTGGCTGGGGCAGAAGGAGGGTGATGGAGAGCAGCAGCTGAAGCTACAGAGAGGGGAGGTGTCCACACCATGAATAGCCCAAGCTTTGGCGTGACATCCTGAAAGCAACAGGGAGTCTTCAGTTGGCATTTAACAGGGAAGAGGAAGGCCTGAATGATGACTGGGAAGGGGGTCTGGCTGGATTCTCATGTGAATAGTCTGGGAGGGAAAAGCTGTGATTCAGGGGCCCAATAGATAGTTGCACGTGTGGGAAATAAGGTGAGAGGTTGAGTATGAGAGTGAATTAGAACCCTGGCCGGGTGGCTTGGATGGTTGGAGCATCATCCTGATATGCCAGGGTGGTGGGCTTAATTCCCAGGAAGGGCACATACAGGAGTCAACCAATGGATGCATGAATGAGTGGAATGGCAAATCGATATCTCTCTCTCTCAAAAAAATGAATTAAAATTTTTTTAAAAGAAAGAAAGAAAAAGAATTAGAGAATTTCCAATGGAGGATGGAGAAGCTGAGAAAGAGTATAAAAGAAGGTAGGGATTTCCAGCATAGGATGCTGGGCAGACTACTGCAAATGAAGAGAATGCCAGAGAAGAAGTACATTTATGTGCTTCCTCTTCCTGAAATGAATGGTATTTATTGCCATGTTTTCTGTAGTATGTGAGAAATATTTTGCATATAATAGGAATCACATAAGACTTAGTTAAAAATAAATCGAGCAAAAAGGGAATTGCAAAACATACTAAACTATCTAATAGGATGAACAAATGGATGCATTTTCCTCCTTTCTCAGTCCTCCACTCCTAGGGACATTGTTGGCATCCTCGTTGGAATGGGCATTATGTGTGGGCACATGTTAACAACAGAAGTCTGTGAGGTAGGCAGACGCCTTGCCACGTAGAGCAGCAAAGCAGTTCTCAAAGTGTGCACCCCAAGCCAGCATCGTCAGAGTGACTCGGAACCCTATTAGAAATGCAATTTCTCATTTATGAATCAGAAACTTGGCGGATGCACTCAGCAATATATGTTTTAATAAGCCCTCAAAGAACTCCAGTGCACGCTTCAGTGTGAGAATCAGTGGTGTAGAACCAGAACAGAGAGTTTGGATTTTTTTTTTATTGTTATGGGAAGCTATTTTTCCACAGGGACTGACATGATTTGATTTACATTTGGAGACAGTTGTGCTGGTAGCTGTGTGGAGAATGGTTCCTGGAGGTGTGAGCCAAGGGCCTGCAGGGGATAGGACATTGTAGTTGGCGACACCAGGAATTTAAGGAAGGTGAGCTGCAGTCATATTCCTTCCTCTTATTGGCTGAATCTCCATAGACAATTTCTTAACATCCCTGTGCTAGAAAAGAGCAGATGTCAAAGTGTGTGGGTCTGAAGAATATTTTTTTCACCTAAGGATTTAATGGTTTCTCACCCATCAGCCTTCAGTTACCTCTCTTGTCATCATAACCATGTGACTCTTCTCACACAATAAGAAAGCTGTGACTAGGCACCTGGGTACTTAATCAGTTGGTCTGAACACTGAAACAACTCAAGTTGCAAGGAACAGTGTCAACTGGGTTTTTGTAACAGCTCCCAGGCCTGTTCCTTCCTCTTGACCTGACTTTAAAATAACAGTGCTGATAATGTTACCAAAACTCTCAAACCCGCAAAGCTTAGAGCTCATTGTCACCCAAGCATTTGGCATTTAAGGAAAGGCCTGTATCATTTGGAAAGTTCCAGAAAGTAAGTTGATTTCAAGACAAAAGACCCTGGTTTGAGCCTTGACCCTGGCATTTACAAGTTATGACCTTGAGCTGGTCCTTTCACCTGTCTGACAGAGCATCCCTCTCCCGTCACATGGGGACAATACGCCTGTGCTAGAGGCCCCTCGTAGGAGTGTGTGAGGTACCCACTATGTGTAGATACCCCTTCAGAGTGAAGATTCCACCAAGGTTGAGACCATGTCTCTTCTGTAAAATGTTTAGCTAATTCCTCAATGGAAACTGTTGGGAACCTTAAAGAGCTATCAATCAACTCAGCACTAATAATCAGACTCCTAAAGTTTCTGCCAATAAATGGCTTTTAACTTCTCCCAACTTCCATTCTCTGCCTTAACTCAGAGTGAGGGGTTGATTAACAGAAATCCCGGATAGTCCAGGTTCTTGCTAGACTACATTTGCTCCTAGAGCACATTTGCTCCTTTCCTTGTTGGTAAGGATAGAAGGGTAATTTCATGTCACAGAGTTTACTGACCCGCCGTCCAACACCATCCGCCCTTCGAGCATGGAAGCTGGAGAAAGAAGGAGCCCCTGTCCCTGATGAAAAGGAAACTGTGCCTTGATTGGAGAAGTGAAGGCATGTGTGTTAAATGAGATATATACCATAGAGTGCTAAGTTGTGCAGACAATTATCCAAGGATTTAGAGAATGGAGAAATCTAAAAGTGCTGAAACAATCAGAGATAATTTCCCTAAGTAGGTATTACCAGACCTCCAGCTTGACCGACTGGAAAATAAAGTTACAGAGAGGCACGTAGGGTAAGAGGAAGCCTGGTTTGAAATCCCTGTAGGGGAAGTAATATGAAATCTGGAAAGAAGCAATTAGCCTGAACGGGAGAAAGGTTAGTTAGGAATGTGGAAAGACAAAGGTTTAAAGGATCAATTATTGGTCAGTGATTGTTGCAAATTTTTTTGCATATCAAACCACACTAAAGCTTAATGGTGTAAAGGAAGAAAACCTTTCCTCTGCCCTCTTAGGTTCAGTGGCTGGGGCTTGCAAATTAAACGAGCATAAGCCAGATTAACAGGAGAAAGGGCAAACAAATTTTATTGATGCTAATATTTTTACATGCACAGGAGCTTCACAGAAAAGAGTGAAAACCCGAAGTAGTTAGACTCAGAAGCTCAAATACCATTTTAACAACGAGCAATAAACTGTGGAGAAGTGAATAGACAAAGGAAAAGGGGCTTTGGGCATCTAGGGGTGGTAAATTGTGAAACTGTGGCAAATATATTGGGAAACTAATGGAAGACAAGGGTTATTTTAGTAAGATTTGTTCAGACTCACCTTGGTGCTGATTTTCTGTTTTCTTCATGGCTGTAAAACTCTCTGGAGAGGGGTTTATGAAAGTCCTCATTTCTCAGAAGTTTCTGTGTTTAATCACATAAGGGGAGCTCTGAAAAGGCTTTTTTTCCTGCATCTGCTGATTCTCAATTGCCCTGAGCTTCAAATAATTCCTATGCCGAAGTGGCATATTTTGGGTGGCATAGTCTAATGCCCTTTAGTGGTTTAAGACAGAAACCATTTATGTAGTCCCTGATTCTGTGGGTCAGCTCTGCTGGGCCGACCGGAGGTTGATTTGGGATGGCCTTAGCAGGATGGTCCATCTCCACCCCAGCTGTCAGAAGGTCTGTCATCCTTCTGTAAGCAGGCAGGGTTTATTCTTTGGGGCACAGCCAAGTTACTGTTGCATTCTCTAGGCCAAAGCAAGTCACAATGCCAACCCAGACTCAAAAAGTAGGGACATAAACTCCACTTTTTTTTTTTTAATCCTCACCAATATAATCCTCACCAACAGGATATATTTATTGATTTTTTTAGAGCTAGAGGAAGGCAGTGAGAACCAGAGTGAGATGTGAGAGGGAAACATTGACTGGTTGCCTCTCGTATGCATCCGCACCAGGTGCACAGTACAGCACTCCAACTAAGTGAGCCACCCAGCCAGGGCTACTCCACTTCTTAATGGGAGGACCTGCGAAGTCACATTGCTAGAACATTTGTACAGGAAGGGGTGGAGGATTGTGGTCTTCTTTGTAGTCAACCACAGTTGTCTTAGGTACTTTTTATGTCATTGATCATCTCATGTTGAAAAGACTTAGAATGGGGGTCAGCATACTTTTTCTGAAAAACCAGATAGTAAATACTTTAGGCTTTGTGGGCCACACAGCCTCTTTCTCAACTACTCAACTTTATCTTTGTAGCACAAAAGCAGCCACAGAACATAGACAATTTGTAAATGAGTGAATGGTGTTCTAATAAATTATTTTCAAAAACGGGGCCTATTGGATTTGACTGACAGGCTGTAGTTTGAACACACAAACCCTAGAAGACAAATAATCTTACACAAAAATAAATAACAAATTAGTTTTGATGGTGATGATGATACTTTCAGTTTCAGGTAATTACTTTTAGTTCATCATTTTCTCTTACAAATGTATTACTGTATTTTTAAATGTAGTTATCCTCCTTTTTTTCCCTTTTCTTTATAATTGTGTCAGATTTTGCTGCATAAGTAATCATTCTTTCTTTTCTAAGATGCCCCACTTTTGTTTATTTGTTTTTGCTTATCATCTCATTTTTGTTTTCTCCCTCTCCGTGAAGCTTCTTTGAGTTTGCTTTTTCTTCATTTCTTCACAAGGGTAGGCAATAACTGTATACCTTAGAGGAATGGAAGCATTTCACCCATGAAGTAGTGTCTGGGTCAGTCTCATGGAAAACTCTCACCCTGAGACTGATGCCATTCAAGGGTACAGGAAGGACTGCTTATGCATGGCAAGACGTGAGATGCATCCATTACACAACTAGAGAAGGAATCTGGGGTGACTTTCAGTTCCAAAGGAGCTAAAAGGACCAACACAATACAGTGCAAATAGGAAGAAAGTGTGAAACTAATGAGTCAATAAAATTAAGCCATAAGAAACTAGCTAAGGAGGAACATATATGTCCCTGAAATATTACTGTACTATGCTAAAGAATTTAGTTAAGATTCAGTGACTAAAACAGTAATGCTAGTTCTTTATTGCTTCTCTTCTGCCTGAAGTATAAATAGGAAAATGCTCAATATCAGCTCCTTCAAGCCACATCTATGGCTGCAGGTGCACAGGAGCACCGTGTCCAGGGCACCCTTTAACTAGGGTTGATGAGCACAGCCTGGTGGGTCTCAGGCTGACGGCGGAGGGGCCCAATGGATACTCTGGCTTCATTCTGTTTGCACATTTTCTTTGAGAATGTACTCTGCTAATGCCTGTAGTCTAGCCATTGAATTAATAGAGTTCATTCAGGTGTGGACAAATGAACAGTCAAATGCAATATATGGTATAGTTTAAAGTGGATCATTTTGCAGTTCCTTCTTGCGTAATAAAATTGCATTTCTTTAAACTCCACTTTATGTGAGTGAATTCCCCATTCCTAAAAATTATGAGGAAATATTTGCATTATTACTGGTTTTGGTGGTTTTTAGAGAGGGTGCTCTTCAGTGCTTAGAATAGAAATATCTGCCACGCAAGCACTACAAGGTGCTGTACAAATGGCATTGCTGTGTGAATGCTACAAAAATATTGTTTCTTTAAAACCCCATAAAAACTTTATGTTAGGGAGATTCTTTCTAGCTTTATTTTGCAGATTGCAAAACCGGGGCATAAAATGGTTGAATGCCTAGCCAGTCACAGCCTGAGCAGGAAGATTCAGTACTAGCCAGACTGCCGCGTTCTCAAAGTGTGGTCCCTACACAGCAGCAGAAGTGGCAGCATTTGAGAACGTGTTAGAAATGCGGTTTTCAGGCCCACCCCAAACCTACCAAAGTAAAACTCCTAGCGGTGGGCTCCTGCAGTCCTGGCGTTAAGAGCCCTCCACGTGATTCAGATGATACAGCTCAAGTTAGGGAACCACTGGGCAGAGGAGTTTTAGGCTTCCTGAGAAGGAAAACTAATTAAATCTGTTTAGTTATTTTATAGCTAATCTTCCCCAAACAGGCAATGCAGATAACAGGGAAAGAACTGATCAATTAGAGACTTTTCTTTTTCCAGAGGAATGGAACATACTTACCAGATTTCATTGAGCTCTCTAAACTACTTAATGTGCCAGGCAGAGTGCTAAGCACTTGACATCAATCATCGCTTTAAACCCGCAGGTGGTTGGGAGGATTAAATGAGATCATTTTC
Organism: Mormoops blainvillei; assembly: GCA_004026545.1. Taxonomy (NCBI): domain Eukaryota; kingdom Metazoa; phylum Chordata; class Mammalia; order Chiroptera; family Mormoopidae; genus Mormoops; species Mormoops blainvillei. Next base: position 9,764 of record PVJD01000454.1, on the reverse strand, counting down.
CACATCATTAAGGAATTGCCAACTATTCAACATATAGTAGTCGGAGCCAGTCTCAGAACTGATGTATTGATAAAGAGAACATACATGAATCACAGCTACATGTATAATGACTCAGAATGGCTGCCAGCTATGAATGATGGCCCTCAGATCACACTACCCCAGAATGTGGCACCTTGGCATATTGACTATTTCAAGCTGAAGGGGGCTGAGAAAACAGCAGTGACCTGAGAAGGTCACTCTGACCGCCCCCTGGCCCTCCTCCCTGAAACAGGTCATAAAACCCTCATGTGAGAAGTGGCCTCCCTACACCTGGTGGAAAGGTGCATCCTTCTCTCTGAAGACAAAGGGGCCCCGAGAAGATTCAGGACAAGCAGGTCTTGCTAAGTCTCCCTCAGTTTGCTACCCTTGCCTCATACTCCTTGACCTGCGATGCTCCTCCACGACTGGCCATCTTCATCACACCTCGCCTAAAGACACTTGGGTCTGACTGTCTCTTTGGGTCTTCGTTTCCTTACGCAGGCCCCCGCGTCAAGTAAAACTTACTTTAAACAAATTGGTTAGCTTTTCTTTTGCTAATCTGTGTTTCTCAGTTTAATTTTTAGACCCAGACAGGGACCCTCAGAGGGTCCAGGAAAATTTTTTTCTCGCCTACACAAAGAAACAATTTTTTTGGAAAATATGTATGCTGTTTTATACACACACACACACACACACACACACGTATATATATTTTTATATATATAAAATACGTATATATGTATTTTATATATATAAAATACAATTATATATATATAATTTTAATATTTTCTGAAGTTCAGTGGAACTAGAATGGAAGCTAGAACTGTTTTAAGACCTGATTAGCTCTTTTAGTCACCCATTTGCTTTATCTAGTTTAGACCATGATTATTATACTGTTACATCCAGGAGTTCTTAATTTCATTCTCTTTAGGGAAGTGAGGATGGAAAGAATTTACTTTTCACCTATTTTTTCCCTAAGAGCAAATAATTATCCCTAAGAACACTAATAGACTAATACCCCTACTTTACAATCAATAAAAATCAACCTTTATGGATAGTAAAGTATTAACAAGGACTTTTTCAGTCTCTATTAAAAACAGAAATGAAAACCAAAAAAACTAGGTAAAATGTACAATATGAAAGGAACCTAATATTTTCTTTCAGTTGAAAGAGACATAAAATATTCTCAGCAAGGAACCCTTTTTTATACTTAATATTGATTCTGATGAATTAATAAGAAACACATGGTTTTTAAAGTACTTGCTCTCAAAGCCATAAATAGTAAGAAACTGCTCTGAAATGGTGCCTTATCCAAAACATGGAATGACGTGTATGGGCCGAGCCAGGACAGCTTCTCAGGTATCAAGGATAACATACTCTTCCCACTAAAGAGTTGCCCTGAGGACAGTTTTGCTGGCGCCTCCACTGTTCTTTTGCTGTGGGTTTCCCCCCGAGTTCCTGAGAGCAGGCGATCCTCTTAACTTTGGGAGATGCACAAGTTGCCTAGTTTTTGCTCACTAAAGCCAAGTTGCCAGGATATTGTTTGCAAATAAAGAAAGGATTTTTGTGCTAAGTGGTATTTAGAGTCAAATCTTTTCCAGAGAGCTCTTTCTGGAAGAGTTTGAAATACACATAGTTGGTTAAGGGCATGGGTTTGGAGTTACGCCAAAATAGGTTCAGTTTTGACGTTACGACTCGAGAGATAGGTTCATGAGCCAGTCTTAAACTCACTAAGAACTAAGGCACAGCTTCCTTGTCTGAAAAATTGGGGTGATAGCACAGGGCCACTTCACAGGGCCATTATGAGGGATAAATAAAGTGGATTTTTTTTTTAGAATGTAAGTCCGAGTGTACCCCTCTTCTGGTGTAAACCTTCAGTGGCTTCCTACCTCTTTCCAATTGACTTGCAAGTCCATTCTGTCCCCCTTGCAAGTCCTCTCCATCACCTTTCAGTTCTCCTTCCTATCAATGCTCTTTGAAAATACCAGACACACCCCACCTCAGGGCCTTTGCATCTGCAGTGCCCTCTCTGGACTGATTTTTCCTGTGTACTCATTTGCCGTGGTTCACGTCCTCACTTCATTCTGGTTCTGCTCAAAGTCACTTCATCCAAGAGGCCTTCATGATCATCTCACTTCAAAAAACTGTGTGTGCACATATCCACACATATGCTTGAAGATTTTATCTTTACAGTTATCAGTTTCTGATATATTACTTGTTTTTGATCCTTGTTAAAATCCCCCCTTTAGAATATAAACCATGAGAGTGGGGAATTTGTTTTTATTTACTGCTGTATCCCTAGCAAGGAATTCATTCTTCGCTCCATAGGAACAGTGACCCAGCAAGTCCTTACTTACATATCTTGGACTCAAATTTATTGTTATTTAAATAATTGCTAATTTGTAAGAAATTTTAAGAGTGCCAAGGAACTGGAACTAGAGTTCTATTTTGGCATCTGGGGAAGGATTAGCAAGAGACGCTGTCTGTTGCAGCCAGGGAGGCGTGCTTCCGAGATCTTCCAAGACAAACCTGCCCCTGGAGCGCGGTCTGTGGACAGCCTCCAGCTGCAGCATCTTCAGCGCCCCTGCAACGTACATGCAAGGTCCCCAGCCAATGAGTGCCATGGCGGACACACTGGAGCTGATCCTTTCCTGCCCGAGATGAGGCTCCTCTGGTGAGCAGCCCCTGCTGTGGGGGACTGACCCATCCAGTGTACCACAGCCTGAGACCCTTCCTCCCCAGTCTTCCTTCCTGCCCCCATTACATAGGCGTTTGTCTGGCCCCATGCTTTGAAGGCTCTCCCTCCTGCTTCTGCTTCCTCTCCGCTTTCTCTTTCATGGGCATTTGCCCTAATGAATCCCTTACACTTTGCAGTCTGTCCCAGTGGTAGTTCCTCAGCGACCCAATGACGCAGCAACCCTCGCCAACCAACCCCTCCACCACTTCATCCGCTCCCCAACATAGGATGGCCACATGCTAAGTTTTGAGACTGCAATTTTCTAAAGCCACCTCTTCACTCACTTACTACAGAATTCTCTAGAAGGCAGTAATAGTCCTTATGTGCATATTGCAGTCATTTCTGCCATTCTTTTTGACACAATAAGAAGGGATAGAGTCAGAATTGGCCCTAAGAGCCCTTTGCATCTTTAATAAGAGAACTGTGCATCTTTGAAGCCTAAATATAAGCTGTTTAAGAAGACAGAAGTGGGAATGGAATGACATATGCAGCTAGTGTAAAGGAAAGCGTTTTTAAAAGCTGAATTATTTAAGTGGGAAATGTATATATCAGGGGGAAACTCCATGGGAGTCATTTACGATTCCTTTCCTTTTGGTGACTCTATTCAACATGGTCTGTCATCTCCATATAGCAATATTTTAAAACATTCATTCCTTGACCTACCTCTTCAATTATATCTCTTCTGTGTCACCATATGTCTAATCATTTGCTCAGTGCAGTTTATTATTCTGGAACTAAGTGTGTTTTTATTAGAAGTGCTTTACTGAAAAGAAGGACTTACCAGCCTCGCCATGTTTCAAGCACGTCTGCAAAGTTCCTCCTGTTGTTCTTAGAATTTGGGAGGAAGGGGGTGTTAAAGAAAAAGTTACTTATAACATTTGTTTAAAAATGGTAAGGCTGTACCAGGAGACCGCTACCATTGGGGTTTTGCAGGAAAGGAGAGAGGTTGAGCTCAGCTCTGAGAACAATAAGGAAAGGGGATTTGTAACCAAGGAGCAGATGGGGGTCAGAGGATGGACAGTTACTAATAGGAAACATCAGGGGTAAAGGGAGATTTGGGCTAAACCAACCCAACAGTTTTTTGTTTTGTTTTGTTTTGCTGAAGGCATACCAGAGTGGTTTGATATCACTTGGGAGGTGGTGGAGGTTGAAGAACCCAATCAAATATCAAAAGTGACCAGATATCGAGGGTCAGGGATTCTGGCTAAACGAACTTAGCAGGATTCTTGCTAACACTGGGCATTGCAAAGACAGGCACAGAAGTCCACAGGTTGAGGCCTGGTCGCGGAGAATGTTCAGAGGAGCCTGACTCAGGTTTGCTCAGCGAGACAGTCCTTGGGGTGGCATGGGAAGGGATGGGGGACATATATATTTTTAATATGTATTCTAAATATTCATTGCCAAAACCTTTATTTTCCTCCCTGGCTCTGAGTAAGCTGTTCTTCTTTATTTTTTTCTTATTTTAGTTGCTAAGGCAACTTTTTTACTAACATGAGTTTTCCAAGAAAGTTACTTTGAGTGACCACCCACTCCTCCTAACAGCATGTTTTGTTGGCTACGTTCTCCCTTCTGCAAGCTGAGAAGCAGTTGCTAGGTATCTTAGGAATAACTTCTTCAAGTATGCTATGGCAGGAATCAGGGAGCCTGTCCCAGTGTTCCGCTATAGCACAAGGGTCCTCTCAGAACCTGAGCGTCCAGGCTTGGCCTCAGAATACCCAGAAGCTTCTGAGAGAGAAAGGGACAAAGACAGACAGACACAAAGAGTTTGGCACCTCACACCTTAAAAGTTAAGTCCCAATGACTTAAGGTCTTTATCTGGAATTAAAAGAGAAAGTGGAAATTCGTAACTATTGATGACCATAATGTAGGCCATCAGAAACAGAGTTTGACTCTCTCAGGTGGCTTGTCCAAGCACCTCCTTCCTCCCCCAGATCCAAATCCTTGTTGAGCGGACCACCTTCTCACACAGCGAAGGACATGTCAGAGAGCTTGTTAATAATAATAAGCACTGTCAGGCCCATTTTATGTTTGTTTTTTAAATACAGCATGAAAAATCAGGAAAGCTGTTGGGTCTTTCTCTTGTTGCTTTTCAGTAGCCTTTTTTGACTCTTCCAAGCCAGGCCCTTGGAAAGTGATGATATTCTATATTTCTGAGGTAAGAATGAAATGAAATGAGTGGACTTAAACTTTCCACTTGATACTAGAATAAGAGTTCACAGTATCTCACAGTCATGGCTGAAATGAACACTTTAAACGCTCCTGGTTGGTGATTGAGGGGAGACACTTTCATTCCCGTTTCTCTGGAATTTAGAACCTAAGGGAAGCAATGGGGCTGGCTCCTGTAAAACTTGCTAAATAACTCACTTGATTGTCCTCTTGCCCACAGAGAGTGATCTGCCATGTCAGGGGGGTTCAGGGCAGGGGTGCACCACCCAGGGATGGTCACCTCAGGTCACTACTCCCCACCGTGCCCATGAGGAAGGAAGAGGCTAAAACTGTTCTGGCGGCTGGTCCTTTCTGCCTGCTGTATGGCCTGAGGCTGGGCTGGGCAGAGAAGAACAAACACAGCCTGACCTCCCTGTGCAGAAACCAAACTTTAAGCAAGTCTAGCTAAACGGTAATTTGTAAACTCGGGGTTTCCCTCCGGCATAGACTTCCTGACTTGTATTCTGGATCCAAAGAAATAAGCACACAGTGGCACCCATGCTCGTTGTAAAGATAAACATCACAGAAATGTCCTTTCTGCCACAGTGTCATATAGCTCTGCCACGTGTTATTATATGTCTTTTCACATGACTCACAAACCTCAGTTAGGGTCAGTCTCTTCATCTGTAAGTTAGGGACGGTATATTTTCCTCATTTGTTTCTTGGATGATTAATCATAATCAGTACTAGCAACGTTAGCCATAATTACTATCACCGTGTTATTATATTAAAAATTAATAATTCGCTGGGTTCAGGTTATGCATCAAGCACTCTAATGCCCAGAGGCAGCCTGTGAGGTAGGTCTTGTTGTGCTTCTTGCTTTTGGAGATGAAGAAATGGAGCTCAAATAAGCCGGTACGTGTCCGGCCCCATCAGGATCAAGCCTTTCTGAACCTAAAACCAATGTAAAATGCCCACTAGTTTCTGATGTTTATGAAATGGACTTTGTGCTTATTTATATATGTTTCTTCCACAGCCCAAAGGAAGCCGTAATGCAGAAATATGTACCACTAGATAAAATGAATGGCACAAGTTCATAGATTGAAATGAGAAAACAAATGAGAAAGTACATCAAATTACGGGCAAGATTAGCAGGCAGCTGCTCCATGGGTAGCAAAAATGTCCCACGAATTTGAAATAAATGAGCTGCAGATTAGCTACTTGTGACCCTGGCAGCAAAGCCGTGCAGGAGAGAGAAACAGGGGCAGGATTCGCAATGTCTGTTAGATTGCAAGTAAAGCAACCAGATCAGGAAAAACACTTTCTGTTGGTACTGGGGTCTGAGAAAAAATTCCGACGTGGTGTATGAGGTAGTAAAACAGCGCTCCTAGCAACCCGGCTATTCATACAGTCTGCACAGTTAAGGCAATCCTCAAGAAATGTGACAATTAGAACTAAAACATTTGTGAAGCCCTTCTAATCCTTGTGATGGTTACTGGCTTACCGCGACAAAGGAGAACAGCAAAGCACCCTTCGGATGTGACTGCTGAGCGGTTACCTGGGCCCACGGCCTCACAAAACTGCTGTCTGATTTATGGGCCTAAGGATGGGAGCTTCAAAGGTGTGTTACCATGTAGCCAGCAATCCCAGCTCTGCCCCACCAGCTACTGGCAAGACACTTCATTTCCATGCCTCCACGGCCTTCTCCGTCAAATGGGAGTAATAGCAGTACTTCCTTCCCAGGCGTGTTGGGAGGTTAATAAGCTGGTGTGCACAGAGTGCCCGGAGCACCGCCCGGCGCCCTGGCTGGTAGCAGCTGGCGCAGTGATACAGGCAGACCTTTCGGTAGCTCCTCAAAGGCTTGGACTGGAACTAGAATCCCTCGTGGGCTCTGGTTGAGCATTCTATATGGGAAGAAAGTCTGTATTAAATGTAAACAGCTTAACCCAACCGGGACCCCTGTGCAAAGAGTCAAAAGCAAAGCAAAGGAATGCAAAAGTTGCCGATGCCCCTCCGTGTGTGACGGACATCTTCCCAAGGTAAATAGCAAGTGACAAGGGTCCGTGAGGCAACAGCCGTGGCCCGTGCCCTGCTGCTCTTCCACAGAGCGTGAGCTGAGGCGCCCAGTGTCAGTCGTCTCACAGGGGTCTGTAAATAGAAGGGAGGTTAACAAATGGAATGAGCATTCTGGATCCTTCCAAAGAGAAACCATACCCAGGAGGGAAAGAGCAACTTAAGCACCCATTTGTTATAGCAGTCCATAAATCATTCTGACGGCAGAATGTCATCACCAAGGGCTTTAGTTTTAAGTCAGAAAAAAAAATGTGATTCTGACAGGAAAGTTTGTGTGCAGAATCCAAAAGGATCTGCTAAACACAGAGTTTAGCCAGTTCCTCTGGAATAAAGAGGCCACAAAGCATCGCTTGGGCTGTCACCGTCCAGGATCTGATAAAAGCAGAAGCTCTGGGATCTGTGAGGTAACCCTCCCCAGACGCTACCTGCCTTCCCAGTCTTCAGGCCACACCCAGGCTCACCTGGTTTACCGATACCTGATAAGACCCCTGGTGACCTTTTCCTAACTCAGACTTCAGCTCTCTTTCTCCAACCTTGACAAGGTCCTTTTCTCTCCCTCCCAGGTCTTATCAAACCAGGAAACAAGGAGGGTGAGCCCCATGTTTACTCAAAGGCAGAGCCTATCAAAGCAGTGTTTATTTACTGACAGCTCAAAAATCCATAGGAAACCGGCAGAGGGAGACCTGCTCAGTCAAGGTCTACAAGAGTAGAACAGACATGGGCTTCAGAATCAGAGAAATCAGTTTGAATCCCAGTGTTACTTGTCAACTCTGGCTTTCAAACGTTTTTTAAAATCTCTGCTGTCCTTCAAACATTTTTTAAAATCTCTAAAATTGTATTGTCCAGTATGGTAATGACTAACCACATGTGACTATTAAAATGAAAATGAATGAAAATTAAAAATCCATCCCATCTGTTGCACTAGCCATATTTCAAGTGCATCATCAGCCCCATGTGGCTCTTGTAGCTACTGTGTTGGGCTGTGCCCATCTGGCATATTTACATCATTGTGGAAAATCTATTGGATGGTGTTGATCTGATCTAAAATCTTGCAGAGTTGCCATGAGATTTACTTGAGATAGTATTTGTGAAATGCCTGGCACAATAGCCCTCAAATAATATCTGGGTTGTTTTCTCGTAACTACTACATTTACTCAGCATTTATCTTGTCCCAGGTACTTAGGGTTCCTCCATTTTGATAGCCCTGTGAGGTTGGTATCACTTTTCTCAGTTTACAGATGGGAAAATGAAGCATGGTGAGGTTAAATGGCACCACTCCGAGGTTCTTCAAAAGATGGTGAGGGGGCTGGCATTCAAGCCCAGGAACTATAAATGACAAGGTCTGGGCCAGCCCCAGTGTCCCTTTGAGGGTCCCCTTTCTCAGAAAGCAGGAGTGTCATGATGGACGGTGGAAATCTTCACTCATTTCAGTTCTCTCTATGTCCTAATCTACCCAGGTAGTCACACGCATAGCAGAGTCTCTGAACAACTAATGTTTAAATAAAGTGGAGTTAATACATTTACTAGCTAATCCAAAATCCCTAGCCCTAGCCCACTGTTAGGTTTGACTACTCCCTATTTGAGGACGCTGTAGAAAGATATAGTCATTCACAGTTAATGTGGGTAATGGTGGGGAAGAAAAGGTAAGAAATAGCCACAAATTGAAATTAAAATAAAACCAACTGCTTATCTAGAAACCCCGCCCAAATACATTCCTTTCTTTCAATGAGCATATTCTGCTTACCAGGCTCTCTGCCTTTCCTGGTAAGAAGAAATGGGATTAAATTTTATTTAATTAAATATTTAAAAAATTGAAATAAAGGAAAAATATTAACCTGTCATTTTGAAAGTAACTTGAATCTTTGGAAGCTAGGTTGTTACATTTAGTAATGGTGGAGTTCCACGTATTTGAGAAAATGTCTCAGGAATTCCATAGTTGCACAAACCCCTGAAAGCAGGGATGCTGGAAGCATAAAGAGCTTCTAGCTGCAGTGGGTCCAACGAAGTGATTTTCTAGCCTCTCCCAAGCAAAGCACTCCCTGGACTCCCACCTCGTCCATAGTTTCACAAAAGGAGTGCCTGTCCCTTTCATCTTCTTTGTCTCTTTGATCTAAGGTAAGAGTTGGGTTGGGGTAGATGAATTAACTAGTCCTTGGGCTCTAAAGTGTGACTGTCGAGGACTTCTGGTCAAGATGGAGGCATAGGTAAACATGCTTTGCTTCCTCACACAAGTACAGCGAAAATTACAACTAGACTATAAAACAAATATCACTCAGATTTGCCGTAAAATCAAGCTGTATGGAAGTTTGACAACCAAGGATTTAAGGAAACCACATTCATCCAGATGGGTAGGAGGGGAGGAGACGCGGAGAGGTGCAGAGAGGGGCAGAGATGTGGAACAGGTAGTCCCATATTCATGTGTGGTAGCTAAAAATGAGGAGGAATACCTCATGAATGAGGAATACCTCATGAGTGAGGGATCCCAGTCCCAGACCAGACCACCCAGCCCAGGGTTCCAGCACTAGGAAGATAAGTCCCTATAACTTCTGGCTGTAAAAACCAGTGGAGGTTGGGGTGGCAGAAGAAGCTGCAGGATTCTCAGGAGACTCCTCTTAAAGGGCCTGAAAGGGTCTTAGGACTTACACAGACCCACCTCCTCTGATTTCAGCACCAGGGCAACAGCTGAAAGGTCACCAGTAGCATATGGGGAGAAAGTGAAGTGACTGGCAACAGGGTGAGTGCTGGGAGACAGCTTCCTCCTGGGCAAATCTCCAGAGGCCAGGCAGCAGCA